>NW_004624871.1:587417-599129 GCF_000247695.1 Heterocephalus glaber
CCAGGGATTGAGCTTGGGACCTTGTGCTTACGAGGCAGGTGGCGGAACCACTGAGCTAAATCCCTGGCCCCTTAAGATTTTTTTTTTAAAAAAAACTTTTTCAGAGTGTGACAGAGGGCTTCTGGGAAGATGATGGAGCAGTAAACAGCAAACAAATCAACCTCTCCAAGATTTGGAATTCAGACACTGGAAAATAACAACTAGAGGGAAAAAAAACAGAGGGAGGTGGATCTCCAGGACCCAGGAAGGATATGAAGGGAAAATTGGAACCCACAGAAGAAAGTGAAGAGACAGATCACAATGCAGAAAAAGGGGACAAACTGCACTTTCTCCCTGGCTCCTGGCTCGGAGAGGAGGATCAAAGTGACACAGTGAGGATGAGTGACTCCAGAGACCTCGAAGGAGAAACACACCAGTGGAACAGTGGGCTACAATAGCTGGTGAATGACTCCAGTCTAAGCACCTACTGTGTCCCTTGGAGAGGGTACTTGGCCAGATGCCATTTTAGAGAGGGGCCAACTGAACCTGGGACTCAGAGCAGCCATGGGTTGGCTTCATCTTAGGGCTCTCAATGTTGAAATCCCACAGTGACTGGGTGAGGGATAATCAAGTCCAGGGTTAGGAAGCCACATTCAGGCCAGCAAGAGACACCCAGAGTGTTGTGGGCTGGAGAACTCAGGCCCCACCCCAACAACCAGGGGCCAGGATCAGCCTCAACTTTTGTGGAGTTGAAAGTACCAGAATCAGCACACTGCCTTGACTCTACTGAGTGCTTGCAGGGATCATCCAGCATGGATTTGGACTCTGTCAGCCTCCTTTGTCTACCAGTAACATCAGAGCCATGTCCTAAATTGGACACTACCACAAAACTGTAGACCCAGAAATTAACCACAGACTTGAAATCACAGAGACATCTCTCTTTTTTTCATGGCTTTTGGTTCTTGTTGTTGTTCATTTGCCTTTTTTCTTCATTGTTTTTGTCTTTTTATGAGTGCAAACATTATTTTTAATTTTTTTGTTTTGTTTTGTTCTTTTTTCCTTCTTTCTTTTCTGTCTTCTTCACCAGTTCCCTGGAGCTTGGATAATCTTCCTTTGTCCTTCAGCCTTGCTTCTGATCACTTTCTCTTCTTTTATATATCTATTTTTTCCTTTTATTACTTTTAAATTTTCTCCCCTGAGGGTAAAATTGCTCTATTGAGTAGATAATTACTGTATATGCAGGATACACATTCTTTTCAGCAGGACACAGACTTCTCCAAAAGAGACCACATACTAGCTCATAGAACATGCTTAAGTGAATGCAAAGGAACTGAAATTATCCCATGGCTATCAGATCATAGCTCAATGAAACTGGAAATCAATGGCAAAAGAAACCTCAAAAACTACACAAACATGTGGATATTAAATAACACCCTCCTGAACAACCAATGGGTCACAGATGAAATTAAAGAAGAAAATTAGACAGTTCCTACAATTAAACAGTAATGTCAATACAACATACTGGAACCTATGGAATGTAATGAAAGCAGTCCTATGAGGGAAATTTATAGTGGTGAATTCCCATACCTAAAAAAAACAGAGGGGACCAAGGATTTAGCTCAGTGCTGCTGCCTGTCTCATAAGCGCAAAGTCCCAAGTTTGATCCCCGGTACCAAAACCAAAAAAACAACAAAACAAACAAACAAACATTCAAAAAAACCCAGAGCGAGCTCAAATAAATAACCTAATGTTGAACCTCAAGCTTCTAGAAAATAAGAGCAAGTTAAACCCAAAGCATATATGAGGGAGGAAATTATAAAGACCAGGGCAGAAATTAATGCAACTGAGATTAAGAAAATAATACAAAAAATCAATGAATCAAAGAGTTGGTTCTTTGAAAGATTAAATAAAATCAACAAACTCTTAGCCAACCTTATCAGAAAAGGAAAAACTCAAAGTCAGGCAATTAGGAATGAAAAGGGTAAAATCACAGCAGATCCTGCAGAAATCTAGAAGATCATCAATATCTACTTCAAGAACTGTAGTCTAGGGGCTGGGGATTTAGCTAGGTGGTTCTGCCACCTGCCTTGTAAGCACAAGGCCCTGAGTTTGATCCCTGGTACTAAAAGAAAAAAAAAAAAAAAAAAAAAGAACTGTAGTCTAATAAGATGGAAAACTCAGAAGAAATGGACAGATTCTTAGATATATATGAATTACCAAAGCTGAATCAAAAAGATATAAAAATTATAAATAACCCAGTGTCAGTCAATGAAATTGAAGAAGTAATTTTAAAACTACCAACAGAGAAAAGGCTAGGTGCTGACAGATTCACTGCTGAATTCTTCAAGAACTTTAGAGAAGAGGCACTCTTTAATGAAATTGAAAGGGAAGTAATACTCCCAAATTCATTCCTGAAAGCAAGTATTACCCTGATACCAAAACCAGAGAAGGATCCTACCAATCAAATAAAGAAATACAGGCCAGTCTCCTAAATGAACACAGATGCGAAAATCCTCAATAAGATATTGGCAAACAGAATGCAGCAAATCATCAAGATTATACACCAGGAACAAGCAGGATACATCCCAGTGATGCAGGGATGATTCAACATATGCAAATCAATAAATGTAATATACCATATTAACAGAACCAATGACAAAAACCACACGATCATCTCAATAGATGCAGAAAAAGCATTGACAAAGTCCAACACCCATTCATGTTTAAAACCCTACAGAAAATTACAAAATTTTGCCAAATGCTTCTGTTTGTGAACCAAATTGTTTGCAAACAGAAGCATTCATGAATTGAGGTATCACTGTGGTTATTCCCTTTTATTGCTGAATTATGCCACTGTATGGTTAGATAGAACCATTTACCTGTTGAGGAGAATTTAGGTTGTTTTGGGTTATTACAAATAAATCATTTATGTATAAGAAAAAAATCGCTGGGTGTGGTGGCACATGCCTGTAATCGAAGCACTCGGGAGGCTGAGGCAGGAGGATGGCCACAAGTTCGAGGCCAGGTTGGGCTATACAGCGAGTTCAAGACCATATTGAACTACATAGTGAGACCCCGTCTCAAAATACCAAAAAAAAAAGAAAAAAAAATCCTTTCGTAAGTCCAGCCAGCTTTTTCTGTTACCTTTCTATGTCCTCTCCTAGATCCTGCAATTCTCTGGTCCAAAGCAAACTGCTGTCTTCTTTATTACTGTCAGTTTCTTGTTCTTCCAAATGCTTTGGATCTAAAAACAGTTGAAAAAAAAGTAACTTTATTAGAATGAAAAAAATTACCGGGCATGGTGGCGCTTGCCTATAATCCTAGCACTAGGGAGGCTAGGCAAGAGGATTACTGCAATTTCAAGGCTAGCCTGGGCTATATACTGAGTTCAAGGTCAGCCTGAATTACACAGTGTGACCTTGTCTCAAAAAACAAAACAAACAAACAAAAAAAACCCAAACAAAAAGAATGAAAAAAATTGAAAAAGTCTGTCTTATAAAATGGAGTACAAAAAATAAGGTGATCAGTGGTCCCTGAAGTATATAATGCACCAGCTCCCTTCTTCCCATGATATGCAGTTTTCAGACACCTGTATTCACAGAAGCTGCCTCTGGGGTGTTGGGAGCTCTTTGGTGCTAGGTGAAGCAGAGGAAGCAGAGGAAAGAAAGGGCACACAAAAGAGGAGGCAAGAACTCCTGAAAATGAACTGCATACATTTACTTCAGGTGACCATCCTCTTTCACTTCTCAAATGTTTCTAGGTTGGAGCCCGAGGGAGGAATTTGTATAGGGAGGAGAAGTACCCTTTAATGTATGCCAAGCATTTCACATATGCCATTTCATTTCATCCAGCAGTCTTATGTAGGGAAGGGGACTAATTTTGCTGAGTACTTTGGCAAATTAATACTAACTTTAGCAAATTAATATTAATATATCAATTTGCTATTTTACAATGTACCAGGCACTGTTCATGGAGCTATGATATACATTATGAGATAGAACTTAACTCCATTTTACAGAAAAGAATGACTGAGACTTAGAGACATTAAACACTTTGGCACATAAAAGTAATTGGTGGGCCAGGGATTTAGCTCAGTGGTGCCACCTCCTGCCTCATAAGGATCCTGAATTCAATCCCCAGTACCAAAAAAAAAAAAAAAAAGAAAAAAAAAAGTAATTGGTGCAGCCTGGGCTATATAGTGTGATCAAGACTAGGGCCGGGGATTTAGCTCAGTGGTTCCGCTGCCTGGCCCACAAACGCAAGGTCCCAAGTTCGACCTGTGGTACCCCCCAAAAAACAGACTAGCCCAGATTGCATAGTGAGACCCTATCTCAAAACATTTCCTTCCCCCACTAAAAAGTAACAGTGGAGTCAGAATTGAGGTGAGACTGTACCTTACCCAAGGTCACATTTCCCCTGTGTACCACTATGCTGCCAAGGACAGCATGACAGCAGTATGAGACGAAAAGGGTCTGGGTAGTAGCTTACCATCTGCAGTGACGCTGGGATGATGTGCTGTGTTCCCATGCAACACCATGGATGAGGCCTGCTGCTGCTTCAGTTGCTCTGTCACAGTACAGAAGCAGAAGCCAACTTATTCCTCCTTTGCATGTCACACCATTCCCTAGGGCGGTGGTTCTCAAAGGGTGGCCCTCAGCCCAGCACCACTGGCACACCCAGGAACTTATCAGAAATGCAAATGCCTCATCCCAGACCTACTGAACCTGGAAACTCGGGCAGTGTGGGCAATCTGGGTTTTATCAAGACCTTCAGGTGATTCTGATGCCATTGAGGACTACTGCTATTTGGAATTCCAAGTTTGAAAGAAACTCTTCAAGTAAGACAAAAATGAATGTTGATTCATGAAAGAAAAATGATGAAGGATGATGATGAAGACAGGTAACACAGAGCCAATGTGGCAGGTACTACGGCTAAGCACTTATATTCATTAATTTAGGATTTATGTTCACAATTTTCACAATAGCCCTATGAAATTGACTCCACTATTGCTAATCTTGTTTTTTTTTTTGTACCAGGGATCAAACTCAGGTCCTTGCGCTTACACAGCAGGTGGTGAAACCACTGAGCTAAATCCCCGGCCCTATTAATCCTGTTTAACAGATGAGGAAATGAAGGTTAGAAACTTGGCTAGAATTACAGAGAGTAAGTGGGAGATTGGGATTTGAATCCAAGCAGACTACCCCTAAACTTTATGCTTCTAACCTCTATTAAAAATCTTTTTTTGAGACAGGGTCTTGCTATGCAGTTCAGGCTGGCCTTGAATGTACTATGTAGCCCAGGCTGTCCCCAAACTTGTGATGATCCTCTTCCCTCAGCCTCTCAAGTGCTGTGATTAGAGGCATGTGCCACCTCACTCGGCATCCTAATCTCATTTACCACTCCCTCAAAAAGTCTGTAACACCAGAAAAATCCAAATGTTCCCCTATATCTACTGGTGTATACAACACACCTTTTACCTGGCCTGTAGCAAAACACAGGCAAAGAATATTCATCATTCCAGTTCCTCAAAAGTGCTCACTAGAGCAAGACAAGTATCTGCTAAAATCAGGTGTCCAGTTCCCTCCAAGTGCTCCCCAGGACAGAGCAGAGACAGGTGGAGGGAGCACAGGCAGGGCACCCTGAGCTCACTGGCATGGCCCTGTTCTGGGCAGCTACAGCTCTGCCCCCTTCCTGGCAGTTCTTGGTTGTCAAGGGACCTGTAAGACCATTTAATATAATTCGAAATAGAAAATACACTTTATCCTTATTAAAATAGTCTTGGCTGCTTTTAAATAAATATACACATCCTAGAATTCTAAAACAGCTTTTTCTTTAGGTCCTTGTCAGGAGACCAGAGCTTCTGATGGATGTGGGCCCTCTAAAAGAGCAAGTCATTCCCCAGATGTCTCTTTAGGGAGAGCAGTAGAATGGTGACACAGAATAATCAGGTAAGTAGGCCCAGGACCAGGAGAAACTACTCAAATGCCCTCTATTCTTTGTCTTTCTGGAAAATTACTGGCCCAAAGTGCAGACATCACCCAGAAATCTGGCCCAGATAACTGCAGTAAGTGGAATGAGAAAATGCTTCTGCACAGTGCCACAAGGCCATAGACCAGAAAGAAGCCTGGTGGGCTGGAGTGGGGAAGGTGAAGGAGGATTCACACGTGACTAGAGACAGGTCAACAGGATCCAGAGGAAAAGTGTCTGCTACTATCAAACCACAAAGTTTACAAGTACTGTGCCAAAAGCCATGGCTAAGGAAAAATGATACCAAGAATCTACCTGAGCAGAACATGTATTGGCGTGACCTCCACTCTCAATAGTTCTATTATTTAAAAGCAACTGGACAGGAGGAATTTGTGAGGACTACCTCTGGAGTGCTAGAGGTAGAATGCAGGGGTGGGGGTGTTGGCTCTTAGAGCCTGACCCAACAACCCTGTGGCACTGGGGTAAGAAAGGGTCTATAGGACTGTGGGTGTAGGTCAGTGATAGAGTGGTTGTCAAGCATGCACGAGGCCCTGAATTTGATCCCCAGCACAGCAGGAAAAGGAAAAGAAATGAAGGAGATAGGGGTGATGGTGGGGAGGTAAGAGAACAGAAAGGGACTTTTCAGAAAAAGAACGAAAATGAGGAAGGTTCTGGAAGCTATGGCTGGTTCCACCCAAATTCACCAGGCCAATGAACAGAGACTGAGGGTTATAATAAGGGGCCTACAGGACACCTGTCCCTTGAATCAGATCTCTTAGTCTTTATTCCTTATGAGACACAATTTAATAGACCTTGAAAACCGTATGTAAATCTCAGGATATTCTCTGTATGGCTATCAGGGAAAGGGCTAAAAATGAGAGTAGGCGAAATGCAAGTGTTCATTGAAATGACCTTGGTTGCTGCCTTTCTGCAGAGAAACTGGCTATTTCTCCTGGGAAAGAAATGTTATGTACAGATAGCCTTGTGTGCACTGTGAGTGTCCTTGGTTTTAGCCAGACCCAAGACACTCTGCTCTAAGACATGCAGGACTGCTGGCACCAAGCTACTTTTGTCTGAACACAGTACTTAAGAAATTAACAATCAGGGTACTGTGTTGGCATTTTGTCTCTCGCCTGCCGAAGGCTCTGTCTCATGCAAGATCCTTCCCCAGGTGATTCCCCTTCATCTTTTGGTACTGTCTCCTGCCTTGTTGTGTGGTAATGTATTATTGGATTATGTTCGTATCTGCTGTACTTTTATAATAAACTCACTTTCATGTGTATAAAATCATGATGTGGATCTTCTCTGTTGGTGCAGATCTGAACCTGAACTTTCTGTGGCCACATACATGAGGCTCCTTGCTGTTACAATGCTCCATAGCAAGAACTGAACCACTATAGTACCAGTGAGAACTGTCCTCTATGGGTGAGGGGCTGGTCTGCACCGCTGCTGTGGAAGCAGACCACTGGATCCCGTATTTCTCTAGAACCAGGCACCATTACTTTCAGCACTGGCCTAGCTGCAAATTAAATTGAGTTGATACTGTTCAGTCTGTCTGAAAATTCTGGTCTCATCAGCTTTTGTGCCATTGATTTCCTGCTCTGAGCAAAGGGATTTATCCACAATTTCTATACCTTTAATACCTCCTACTATTGGTAAAATTTAAGTACAAGTTCTTGGTCTGAGTTGCCAGATCTTAGGGCTCCAAGGAATGGCTGGTTTGGTTAGAAAAGGAGATGAGTTCCTTTAGTAAAACAAATTTATCATAATAAGCCATTTGAATGCTGTTAATTCGACTTCATTACCATGAGGTCTTTAAGTAACTAAAGGACAACAGACCAAGGGCCAATTATGCCAGCAAGGCAGTGCCTCATTTTACTAGAAAACTTCCCTGTCCTAAATTTTATAAAACCAGACTTTTGTAGGGTCTTTTATACCACAGCTCACACCTCAGACAAAGAAACTGCATGGTGAGGCTGGGGATGTAGCTCAGTGGTAGAGGACTTGCCTAGCCAGAGGGAGGCTCTGGGTTTTGAAAAATAAACAAACAACAACAAAACCCCAATAGCCATCTGGTAGTGAGCAACCATAACCAAAAGGGACAGGAGTGTATTTTGTATTGTATGAACATCCATTACCGATTTCTTCAAGCAGCTCCTGAGATGGTGCCGGTAGTTCCTCAATTTGCTGCTGTGAGATGGCTTCCACTAATTCTTAAAGAAGATAAATGGGAAAATGACTTAATACCTTTCAGGACTTGAACTGGATTTTTCTAGCCCCCTCATGAACTTGACAGAGGATTTCTCAATGATGAAATAAGCTATAAGGGGAAGGAAATTTCTCATATGACAGTCATACTAGTAACCTCCTAATATTTGTTTGTTTGGTACTGGGGATCGAACTCGGGTCCTTCTGCTTGAGGCAGGTGCCAGAACCACTGAGCTAAATCCCCGGCCCTACCTCCTAATATTTGAATGGTCTTTACTCCCTCCTCTCATCTCACTTACCCTCCTACACTTGGTCGGTGTTCTCCCTATGGATATCTGAAGTAGGGAGGGTACAAATTGTTACTAAGAGGGTGGATCCAATCTGGATCAGATACAGAGGTTCTGGACCAGCCAAACTGAACAAAAATACAAACTGGAAGGTCTTCATCTATAGATTATCTATCAGGCCAGGGGACGCAGACACAACTATACTTTGGGTCTTAGCATGAATATTCTTTTTTTTGTGGGGGGGAGGAGAGTTTGAGTACATAAAACTCAGTAACACTGGTATTTACTTGCAAATGTCACTTAAAAGTTATAGGTGTGAAGAAACAGTTTAAAATAGTATATAAATTTTCATCATGTATCTATGATACAAGTTTTTTTCTTTTAACAAAGTTTTCATGTCATACACCTTATGGGAAAAAATTAAAACGTGATATATATATAAAGTATGATAAAAATTATCTTTTCAGATCATATCTTTTCCTTAAAATCTCCAGGTATTCTTGTGATGTTTCTGAAATTAGAACTTGGCTTGATTTATTAGCAGATCTTGTGGGAGAAACTTTAAAGAATCCAGATTCAAGTTCAGCAATAGTTTCTCTTACTTCTCTAGCTATACTTTTGTCCAACTCTTGCCACATCTTGGTCGGGTAGCTCTCCATGCTATTGTTTGAAGGCTGTGGGTTTAATGGAGGAACTAGGAAGTTTCTTCTCTGGGAAGAAAATTTCTCTGGAACACCAAACTATGATTAAGATTTCTGACACAAGGACATTCTAGGACAGGTCTTGTACTAACAGTGCTCAGTAATGATCTGTTTTGTTGTTGCTCCACCAAAAGTTTGTTATTGGCCTCTTCTAGACTCTCATTAGCCTTGTTTAGTTTACTGAACAATGACTCTCTTCTAATGAATTCTTCTAGATAGAGTTGCCTATAGTTTTCCAATTGTATTTTATTGGACTCTTCTTGAGTTTTCATTTTAGAGACCTCTGATTCCAGGTCTGTAATTCTTTTTTTTTTTTTCTTTTGGTACCGGGGGGATCAAACTCGGGTCCTTGCACATTTGAGGCAGGCGGCAGAACCACTGAGCTAAATCCCCAGCTTCAGGTCTGTAATTCTGAGTTCCATCTGACTTCTCATGGAAGCATTATTTAGTCTCTGTTAATTGTTGTAAATATTCTTGAGATGCTGCTTGTCTCTGTACAAACAGATTGACTTCTTTTAATTTTTCTACTAATTTCTGCCTGGCTCTTTCTTCAATCTCCTGCTTATACTGTTCTACTTGGCCATGTTCTACCACATTCTTTTCTATGTGACTTCTCAGGTTAACTACTTCTTCTTCCAGCTTTTCATTCTTCTCTACTGTTTCACACTTCTTTTGTATACTTTTCATAGATAATAACTCCTGCTGGAGAAAATCATTATTTCTATCCAGATGGAGACATCTGGATGATGCAGTTTCCAGTTTTGCTGCAAGATCATTAACACAGTTAGCTCTTTTTTGTAATTTACCATTTTTCTTCTTTTCTTCATCCAAAGTATATTCCAGATATTCTGTTAACTCGGTAAGTTTCTTTAATCGTTTTTTATCACCTTCAGAAGTTTGCAGAGGTTTCAGTTCATAGTTGGCTGGCTCCAAGACAGGATGGCATGGCAGAGGGACATCGCAGAGGATGAATGTTCTATTATAATGTAACTAAAACCTTTTAGAATAACTCAAAGGCTGTGTGTGGTGGCGTACGCCTGTAATCTCAGCATTTGGGAGCCTGAGGAAGGAGGACTGCCATGAGTAGGAAGCCAGCCTTGGCATACCGTGATTTTAAGGCCAGCCTGAACCACATAGCAAGACACTGTCTCAAAAAATACCAACCAACCAACAAGCAGTTCAGAACTGATATTCAATATGGTAACAACTACGATAAATATTTTTATATAGTTCCAAAACCATGAAAAAATAAGCATCAAAATATGCATAAGGTAAAAAATGGTCAGGCTAATTTTCTTTTTTTGTTTTGTTTTGTTTTGAGACAGAGTCTCACTGTGTAGTTCAGGCTGACCTTGAACTCACTACGTAGTCCACATTGGCCTCAAGCTTGTGGCAATCCTTCTGCCTCAGCCTCCTGAGTGCTGGGATCACAGGTGTGTGCCACCACACACTTTTCTTTTTAAGCCTTTCTTGAGCCTCCAGATTTTCTCTGATGAGTGTTCTTTACTTTTATAAGCAGGAGGAAAATAGCAAATCTGTTTGAAATGAATATAGCATCAGTGATTATCAAGCACGAGTTTAGGCTTCCTTAAACTGGCTTATTAGTATCAAGTTCAATTTTAATATTAAACACAGGGCACCTTTAGGCATGTTCTTTCTTTGGAAGACATGGGTTGATGAATCAGATGCTAGTGCAGGACTTAAGAATTACATATGTTTAGAGCTGGGGATTTAGCTCAGTGGTTCTGTCGCCTGCCTCTCAAGAACAAGGTTCCAAGTTCGATCCCCAGAACCAAAAAAAAAAAATTACATATGTTTAAGTACAGGATACTATTTATAGTTGAGAATGTTTCTGTACTAAATTCAGTAATGCTTAGAGTACAGCGTAGACTCTGCATTTGCAAGTCTCTACCACTGCAATTCTAGCCAAAAGCTCCTAATAGCTACTGTATCATCACCACCACCAGCACCTCTATATGGTTGCCTATGGGATTGTCCCCTCCAACTTTGGTCCAAAGTTGCTCTGGTAGAAAACTCATCAGGTGTGATCTCTGGTCTGTGCATGGTTACCTGGGCCGAGCGGAGTGCTGACACTAGTAGGTGTGTGGCTTACTTTGGGTGTTTCACATGAGGTTTCCTTAAAAAAGCCATCTGGTTCATAGGAGATACTAGACAGATTTTGAATGTCTGTCAATGATCTAAGGAATGAAAATACACAGTAACTGTGAGAAGAGGTTTAGAAAAATTGAATAATATCTTCCTGAAAGGAACTTTAAACTATGCTTTTCAAAAAATCTTTTTGGCAACAGGTCAAAATTAGAGTACATAAAAATTTTTTTAAAATTTAAAATAAATTAAGAGTACATCTTAGAATTTTGTGAAGCGAATACTAGAAAATATCTTAAAAAGAGATACTAAGTGTATATATATCCTGGCAGCTAAAAAGAAACTATTTCCATAGATAAAAAGATATTTATGGGGGCCGGGGATTTAGCTCAGTGGTTTCACTGCCTGCTGTGCAAGCACAAGGACCCGAGTTCGATCCCTGGTACCAAAAAAAAAAAAAAAAA
>NW_004624871.1:636917-672618 GCF_000247695.1 Heterocephalus glaber
TTTTTTTTTTTTGGTACCAGGGATCAAACTCGGGTCCTTGTGCTTGCGCAGCAGGTGGTGAAACCACTGAGCTAAATCCCCGGCCGTAAGAGGGAACTCTTTAGCTCCACGACTTTGTCTTGGGTACTGGACTCCCTAGATCTTTCCTGGCTGAGAAATGAAAAGGCTGGGCTAGAAGATCTCTGAAGATTTCTTTTTCAGTTTCCAAGTTCAATTTTACGATTCTAAACATTTTCTTGAGACATTTTTGGAAGTAGAAGAAACCCACACTTTAAAAGCAGTTTCACCAGACAGAATTCTGGTCCCATGGGCTGCTGCAGTGCCCACCTGTCCCCCAAGTCCTCAAGGTAATGGTTTAGGAGAAGTTCAGTTCCATCCCTTCCATCAGACTTCCCTGGTAACAGGCCCACCTGAATATCAGTGATAGCATAGTAACTAACATTGTAAAGATGGCCATAAGGCACCAGGACTGTGAAGGACATTCTGAGTCCTTAGTTTATTCTTACTGAGTTCTGGACCCTGATTTTCTAGGTTAGCTGTCTGATTTTGGCAAATGTCAATCTCTCTTCACTGGGTTTCTTCAACTGCAAAATAAGGGTACCTTTTTTCCCCTTCTAACTACCCTATGACTTTATATATACTTATATTAACTAAACTAATATTAGAACTGGGTGCTCTGTGGAACAGATATGACTTCCCCATTGTCTCGAACGCACCACTCCCCCACAGCTGGGACAGAAAGCAGAGAGGTCAGTTTGATCAACTTCTTTAAAGAACTCTTCAGAAACAACTATCAAAAATCTTTAAGATTTTCAAACCCTTTCACCTAGTAACTCTGATTCTAGAAATCTTTCCTGAGGACATAGTCCAAACTGTAGGAAAAATTTCTTTACAAGTCACTGTGGCCTCATTCCTAACAGAATAAAGAATGAAATAACTAAAATTCAACCATGGGGGAAATCCAACAACTTCAAAATAAGTTTATAGGGTTTTAAAAGCTAATATGGGATAATGCTTATATTCTAATGTAAAGTGAAAATCCATGAGGTAAAATTGCCCATACATAGAGTAACTGTAATTAGGGGGGGTACTGGGAATCGAACTCAAGGCCTCGCGCTTGCCAGGCAGGCACCACACCGCTGAGTTACATTCCTGGCCCTGTAATTTTCTTTTTAAAAAGCATATAAAAGAATAGATAAATAGGTAGCAAAACATTAAACTTTTATTTGGCCTGTTTTTACTCTTTTAAGGGAAGAAGGTGAAGCTGAGCAAGGGAGGCCACAAGCACATTTGCTTCTTTGTCATCTAATAGCACTAATGTCACTCCATCTGTTTCTATCAATTGCATGAGTGCCAAACCTTCTGATGCCACATAGATGTTTCTCCATAAATCCCTCTGTCAGAGTAAAATCCACTGGACTGAAATGGCCAAGCATTTTCCTTCATACTCCCTTATATACATATTTACCAACAAAAGAACATCAAACTCTTGTTATTACTCTCTAATACCAATGGGGTATGGGAGAGGTGTTTTTTCCTAGCAGAATTGACTTCAAAGCTATGGAATTGGGTTGTCATTTGTGCACAGAAAAACAAAAAACTAATATAGTAGTCTAGCTTGAAACATATATCTGTATCTATCCCCCCTTACCAGGGATCAAACTCAGGACCTTGTGCTTGTGAGGCAGGTGTGGTGCCACTGAGCTAAATGCCCAGCCTGAAAAGTATTTTTAACATATAAAATGGGTTTTTTTTGGTACCAGGGATCAAACTCGGGACCTTGTGCTTGTGAGGCAGGCACCGGAACCACTGAGCTAAATCCCCAGCCCTGTATCAAATGTTTGAGAGGATGTAAAGAAAGGAGGATCTTTATATTTGGTGGGAATATAAATGAGAATAACAAGGGAAAGGGTACAGAAATTAAAAATAAGCTGGGCAGAGCAGTGAATCCTATAGTCTCAGTTACTAAGGAGGCTGAGGCAGGAGGATCACTTGAGTTGAGATCAAGACTAGCTTGTTCAACATAACAAGACCCTCTTAAAAAAACATTAAAAACACAACTACCATTATGATCCAACAATCTTACTAATGGGTATATATCCAAAGGAACTAAAATTAGTATCTTGAAGAGATATCCACAATCCCATTTATTGCAGTACTATTCATAATAGCCAAGACATGGAATCAACTTAGGTGTCCAACAAGAGATAAATAACAAAAATGTGATATATGTCTTTGTATACACATGTATGTACTCCCTACACAAAATAAAACAGCCACAGAAAGAATGAAATCCTGCTATTTGTGACAATATGGGAGGGGGGACATACTGACATAAGCCAGACACAGAAAGACAAATATGCATGATCTCACTTCTATGTGGAATCAAAGGATGTTAATCTCATAGAAGTAGTGGAATGGTGGTTATCTGTATTGTACACCATAGTACCTACAGTGGATGATGAAACATCACAGTCTTGAAAGTGGAGACCGGGTGTGTGTGCTCTAGCACAACATGCTAACTGAGAGCAATGTGCAATTACCTAGATCTAACCACTCCACAACAAATATGTACTTCAAAACATCATCTTGTGGATGATTAAAAACATGCAGTTATGTCAAGTTTTAAAAATTAAAAACTAGCTGGGGATGTAGCTCAGTGGTGCAGTGCCTGCCTGGCAAGAATGAGGCCCTGAATTTGATTCCCATAACAAAAAGAAAAAAAGAAAAAGAAACACATTCATTTCTTCTTTAATAATTGCCCATATATAAAATAAAATGTATTTTACATAAATAATTCAAAACCCAACACATATAAATACTCTCCTCCCAGAGGATTTCTGCTAATGTCAATTCATTTCATTCAACTAGCCAGAAATCACAAACTCCAGGAGAATATTATTCAACTTCTCTGGAGCCAGTGATACTCACTTTAACATATTCACAATAGGGCTGAATATCATGACTGTCCCATTGGGCAGCTTCTACCACTAGAAGGTAGTACCACCGGAGGTTCAAGCTGGGAGGAACATGTTAAACCCTGTTTTCCAATAAGTTTGGCTTGTGGAGTACCTGGCATTTCTTTTTACAAGAAAAATTATCAGGGCAGTTTTGGAAAGGCCAGATGTTTTGCTTTGGACAAAGAATAAGTTCTGTCTGGTTAAGCTGCCAGCCACGCTGCCTATGCTCTCTCCTGCAAGTTTCCATTACTCTGCTCTTTCCATTCACTTGGCAGACAGGACCTGACAACATCTGCTTCCGTGTTGCTCCTTTTCACTATTCCCAGTCCCTCTGTCATTAGACATATGACATTCATTTGGTGGGCACAGGGCCACAGGAGAGTCTAAGACATAGTGGCACAAACAACAGTAGAATGTTGACTCACCTACTATCTTGGTTCTTCTTCTTTTCCAAACAGTCCTTGGCTCCTTGAGTAGCCTGAAATGGTTCACCTGTGTCCTGTTTTCCAGGATCACAAAGAGTTGACAGCTTGAAAAACAATAACCACATTTCAGTGCTTTGAAGAATTCTCTTTACTCTCTCACTGTACTTTCAAACCCATTCTGGCTAAATCTCTAGAAATTACCAGATCTATCCTTTGCATGTTTCTTATCTAGTACTTTATACTTTATCTCTTAGCTTGAGGCCTTTACCCAGAAATGCTGGCCCCCAAGAACCCACGTGGAAAATGAGCAAATAAAATAGAAATTAAAAAAATCAAACACTCTCCTGTGCATTTCCTCCAACACTAATACGAGGGCAGCATATATTTGTTACAGAAGCCCTGGGCCTTGGGTTCTAGTCTAAGCCTTACTTAGACTAACTGAGTAGTGTACTGCAGTTTCATCATCTGTAAAGCAGGGACAATAATACCACCAGAGAAGATGCTATGAAAATAAAATATAATAAAATAAAGGCTACAATACTTTGGAAATAGCAGAAGTAAAATAAATAAAAGTCTATGTCCTTAATTCAAAAGAGAGACTTTCAGATCTCCTTATTTCAATTATAACCTAATTTTAATAAAATAAGTTAATTATATTTCCTTGCTTACATCAAATTAAAGGTACAACTGTGGAGTTTGGAAACAGCAGCAAGATGCATAAAAGTGAGAGGAGAAATAAAAAATGGTCACAACCTCCCTGTGGTATGCCTTCAAGAGGTCTTTCATAAGAGCAAACATTTTTTCCACAAGGGCTGAAGATGCCACTATATGAGGGAACATGACAAGAATGAATATCCACAAAAATCTCACTATCACCAAGGAAATGCTAGAATATATTTAGAATTATAATTAAAATATATATTTAGAATAATAAGAAGTTTGTAATGTTTTTCTTAAAATTTTAATAATTAAGAAATCAAAGGAATCAATTTCAACCCTGAAAAATTCACTTGGTAGAAATGCCTTATTTCCTGATGATACAAAAATACAAACAATTGTTTTATACACAGTCATATGTACTAGTAGATAGTTTCCAATGATGGATGCCATCAATTCCTTCCCTTCCTGTCTACCCTATCAGGAGCTGGAGCCTATTTCCATCTTCTTGAACTAGGCTGCCTTTCTGACTTTCCCTGACCAGCACAAAGCAGTGGAAGTGACAATATCTTAGTGTTGGGACCAACTTTTAAGAGGCAAGGCAGTTTCAACTTTTACTTAGAAAGCCAGCTGCTCCAACACTCAGGAGATTCAGGAGGATAGCTGCAAGTTTAAGGCCAGCGTGGGCTATACAGTGAGTTCAAGGTCAGCCTGAACTAAACAGGGAGACCCTGTGTCAAAAAGCCAAAGAAAGAAAGAAAGTCAGCCAGCCAGCCACCACAGCATAGAGAGGCTTAGGTGACATGATGTTGTGAATGATGAGAAGCCAAGTGCAGAGAAGAAATCCAGGGAGGACCTCAAGGCATCAGCCATGTAAATAGAGCCATCTTGTTCCTTCTTGCCCTGTTCAGTCTCCAGCAGAATGCAATCCAGTGACCCAGCTAATGCCACATAGAACAGAAGGACCAGCCAGGCCAATTCTCAATCCCTGACCCAGAGAACTGTGAGAAATAAGAAGGCATGGCTATTTTAAGCTACTAAGTTTTGAGGGTTTGTTGTCATCGGACAGCAATAGATAACCAAAACATAATACGAGCAGTTACTTCCAATAGTTTTCTGTGAAAGCCTAATAGTCAATGAAAGCAAATATTAGAAACTAAATAAATTATTTGTGCTTTATATAAAAAATGCCTGAGCTGGAGGTATAGCTCTATGGTAGAGATCGTGCCTAGCATGGCTGAGGCCCTGAGTTTGATCCCCAGCACCAAAAATAAGAAAAGACAAAAAGTCAATGTATTTCCAGTGTTCTAAGTAAAAGTTGAATCCTCACTTAAACTGAGCATGGCACAGTGAAAGAAAACTGGACTGGAGTTAGAAGATCCCAACCAGCTTGGATTTTACCAATGGCATAGCAAATGAGGGGGGAGGGTCCATCTGTGGTATGCAGAAAACAATAGGGTGCACCCTAAGTGGAGACTTTAACAGTAATAAAACCCTCAAAAGTTGATCTGCCTTTCATTACCATGAGCTAGTCATTTAAAGTAATTTCAGTAGTAAAATCCTCTGGGACAGAACTCTCCTGCCCTATTCCCATCTTGGTGACACCACTGGACCTCAGTAAGTTTACTGAGCTTGAGCACCACACTATAAAATGACAAAATTGACCCAGGTCTGAGGAGTCTATGAGCTCTAAAAGTCAGTAACTCAACAAGCAGACTGCTCTGTGTGAACTTGTTCAAATTTACCCATGCATTCATGCCCTCAATGATCATTTGTTAAGCATCTTCTAGTGTCAGGCCCAAGCCATGTGCTGAATCACAGGAATAAGATCTTAGCTTTGCCCTTAAAGCACTCACAAAGAAGCTACTCTGGAACCTCACAACTGCCAGTACACTCCCAGGCCAGCTCCCTGTGTGTCCACTTTGAAATGTCTCCTGTGACCAGCAAGTCCCTCAGACTCCCACTGGTATGTGAACTGCTTATGGGCATAGCTTGTAGCTTATTCCTCATCATATTCCAGGTTCTAATACAGCCTCTGGGTTGATAAAAACGGTTTCTGGATGTGTAAATGAATGAATGAATAAGCAATTTACAATGGAGATGAATATCTGTACAGAATACCTTATAGGATATTTTAAACCATGTGAAGTTGCTTATACTTAATTGTTTTGGCCTATAAAATAAATATTCTATATGACTATCTAAAATGTATGAATTTACAGAAAAAGACATTGGCTGTGTGCTGGGTTTGAAAATGGGAGGTAGAGTATCTACCTTGAATTGTTTCCAAAAGCCAAGAGGAACCCTGCTATGAGCTAGTGGCATTTGTATGCCAGCTCCTACACAAGGGTGGGGGCAGTGCTGATCCTGGCTCTGCAGTCTTTTATAGGTTGCCCCTCCCTCCCACTTTGATTTACCTGATGACGTCCCTCTGGCTGGTCCTTGGTGTTTTCTTCAGAGACTTGGGTGAAAGGTTTCCAGCCACTGCTGCTTTGTCTCTTGAGCTTTTTGCCAAAATGTCCCCCTTGAAATTCTTTCATTGTTCTTGGGGACCTTGGCAGGGTTGGGCAACTGCCATTAGTATCTGGCTGGGGGCCCCCTGACACCTGCATAACAGGATGAATGTAATTTAAAGTTGGAGGGCCCACTGCTCTAGGTAAGTCACAGACATCTGGAAATAATCTTGAAGCAGTCCACAAAGATATGTGCTTCTTCTGTATCAACTCAACCTTATCTAACTTCTGCTCAATATTCCCCACCAAATCTGTAATCTCATGAGCCATTGTCTGGGAAATCTTTAGATTCAGCACACATTTACTGATGTACTCCTCAGTCTTGGACCAGCTGCTCACCTTGCCCTTGGCTTCTTTGGTTGGCTCAGGCAGGCTGAGTAAACTAAGTGAACTATTTTGCCAGTCCCAGTCCCCAAAGAAGATCTCTGTGTCAGCTTCTGAGGAGCTCTCATCCTCATCACAAAGGTGTGCCTCTTCCTCCATCTTATCCAACTCTTCTTCTAGGGATGGCAGTTCATCTGCCTGGTTTGGTTTACCACCCTCACGAGCTGAAGTACCACCTGGGCATTCTTCCTCTGGGTCATCTCCTACATTCAAGCAGCCTGAGTAGATTTCATTGATTTCGAAGCTGTGGAGACCGTCTTGACCAGCACTGGGGCTCTTGGTTTCTGCCACAAATGGAGCAGAAGGAGGAGGAGCATCTGGATTCTGAGACACTTGGGCCTTCAGATGTGGATCTGGGGCCTGAGGAGCTAATGCTGCTTTTGCAGTGGGAGAAGAGTGGCCCCTTGGTGAATGGGGCTGACTGCCTGTTGAAAAGAGCAGCAACACACAACTGATTAAAGTGATTACTATATTCAGCAGGTAAGCAGCCTTGGTCATTGCCCAAGAGGCACAAGAATGCAGACAAAGCCTTTATTTCCCAACTCCCTCAGAGTTATGAAAGACCACTGCATACAGTCAACACAGAGTCAAAGGGTATTTTTAACCTAAGTGAAAGTTCTCATTTTCACATGGAATGAAGAGAAATTTTGTGGGTGGAAGAGGTCAGGTCCAAAGGAAAACATAAGCTTCATTTATACTGCATTCAAAACATGTTTAACTGCTGAGACACAAAAATTATAGGCCCCTGCATCTCAAGGACTATCCTCATAGCTTTCTTTACCCACAAACGCATGTGATGATTTATGTTACAGTTATGCTCTTAGTGAGCATCTGATAAAAGTAGCAGAAGAGGGGTCGGGGATTTAGCTCAGTGGTTCTGCAGCCTGCCCTGCAAGCGCAAGGTCCTGAGTTTAATCCCCGGTACCAAAAAAAAAAAAAAGTAGCAGAAGGACCCAAGAAACCATTGCATCAAGGAGGGATAAATAACAAAAGATAATGCCAGTGGTGACCACACACTATTCCCGATTGCTGTCCAGCTTGAAGCAAATGGGATAAAAGAGACAAAAAAATAAGGGCTTAGGGAGCCACTATGGAGGCTTCCAGCTCTAACAAGAGGAGAGTATGAGTGAATGGTCACTTGGCTAGAATGAGAAGGCCTGGGTTCCAGTTCTGTAACAAGTTCTGCGACCCTGAGCAGGCTGTAACCCTACACCTTAGTTTTCTCATCTGTAATGGCAGGGAATTATGTCTAATGATCATAAGGCCCTTTTCAGTTTCTAATTCTAAGGTTTCTAAGTGTACTAAAAAGCAGTAAAGTATAGAAAATTTTTAAAGGAAAAGCAAAATGTTAGTAAATTACTTCTAAATGATAGAATTAAAATGGTAAGAAATTTTCTTCTTTGTACTGTTTAAATTTCCAAAATGAGGAGAGAGCAGGTCTTTTTTTTTTTTTTAGATTAGATTTCACTAAGTTGCCCCCACTGGCCTGGGACTCCTAGGGGTCAAGTGATACTCTTGCGTCAGCCTCCTGATTAGCTGAGATTCCAACCATATATCGGCACACCTGGCCAGTGCATGGCCAGTTAGCAGATAGTAATTATAAATACAAAAATTAAAAAGTCATTTCTGTTTTGAAGCAACTACATAATATTTTAAGAGTAATCACAGCCAGGCATGGTCATGCAAATCTGAAATCCCAGCACATAAGAGGCTGAGGCAGGAGTATCTTGAGTTTCAAGCCAGCCTGAACCACACAGAGAGTTTAAGGCCAGCCAGAGTACACAGTGAGATGATTTCTAAAAAAAAAAAGAAAGAAAAGAAAAGAAGCCAGGGATGGTGGCAATATCTATAATCTCAGCACTTCAGAGGCTGAGACAGGAAGATTGCTGTGAGTTCAAGGCCATCCTGGGTTACATAGTGAGTTTATGGCCAGCCTGACCTATACAGTGAGATCTTGTCTCAAGAAAAAAATAAATAAAACTAAAAAAGAAAAAGGTAGGAAGAAAGAAAAGAGTAATGCTAAAAATAAACTCACTGTTACTATTTAGTTCTCCATCCAAGCCAGATACTTATAGGACTCAAAAAGTTTAATAATTTTAAGGATCTTGATTTTTCTCTAAAGTATCCCTATCTTCCCACCATAAGTTACATGTACAGTTTAAAGAATACGATTAATTGTAGCTCAAGTGATTCTCAAAATACACTGGTATCAAAGTGATGTTTAGGCCATACCTGATTCCTTTAGTTCTTTGATTTCCAAGTCTGCACTGGCCTTTGGATGTTCTGAAGTCAGTCCTAGATAGACACTGACATCAGGATAGGGTTCACATCTCTGCACCCTGGGGCTCTCCACTGGCTGAGTTCTCTGTGCTCCAATGTTCTCCTGTGACACAGGAAATGGTGTCAAAGGCATATTTGCAATCATCTGAATGTCACTGGTAGAAACCCATCTACCTATCAGATATGTTCCCTCTTTGTCTTGTGGGATACACTGTAGCCTTTATCAGCTACTTCACTGTTATCCCAATACCTTGAAAGCAGTAATAGCTGCCTTTCACTGCATCTTCACTGTGTGCCTACAGTGCACCCTACCAACTTGCACGTTAACACTCCTCAGCTCCACCCCTCGATCCCTGTTGCCTACACTATGTTAAGCAGTTAGGTTTTCTCAGAAACACACAAGTATAATAAATGAGGGTTTCCAATGCTTTCTATGGCTTGGTCTCCAGCTTCTCTGTCTCTCACTGCCTACCCAAGATGGCTAAGTAGAATCAAACTCCCAAGAACTTCAGGGCTTGCCTTTAGGTCATTCTTCAGAATATACTGGATATCTTGAAGATTCATGGTTCGGTCTTTCTGTTTGACTTGGATGCCTGACTTAACAACATCATAGTAAGGTTTTGGAAGCCTGACATCAGCATCTAAATAATTTCCTAAGAGGATGGCTTCTTTAATAACTGAGCCGTCTAAGTCATTCCAGGGTACACTGTCTGTAAGGAAAAAGTACAGGAAGGAGTAACTAAGAAATCAGATGCAGCTGTGCAGCCACAGTCAAGTTATTCAACCCCTTTACACATCAGGCCAATCACAAATGAGAAGCCATTTTGCCCATTGACCAGGGCAGGGGAAATAGTACTTTCAGCATCACATGTACACAGGCTGTCCTCCTGGCAGCCTTGGGACCTGGGAATGATTCATGGGATTCATCTGGGTAGCCCAATGCATTCACCTCATGGCAGGTGCAGTGTTGTCTCTAGGACTGCAAACACTACAAAAGGGAGTAGATTCTTACTTCCTCAGGGAATGTGGTTTTACTCTGTGTGCACATGCTTGTGTGTGTTCCTCTTTTCTTAATAATCCTTTTTTTCATGGTGCTTAGGTAGAGGCAACCATCTTTTGTTGTTGTTTTTTGGTTTTGTGGTACCAGGGATCAAACTTGGGACCTTCCGCTTTCGAGGCAGGCGCCAGAACCACTGAGCTAAATCCCCAGCCAATGGTGCTTAGGTAGAATCTAGGGCTATGCACATACTAGGAAAGTGGTCTACCACTGAGCAACATGCCCAGCCCTTGTGTTTGCTTCCTGAAAAAGGCCTCCTATTTTCATATATGTGACTACTTCACATTGAAGTCCTATAGGTTTGAAAGGGCTTCCAGTTCTTTCATGTGACACTGTTTATACATTTATGGGACCCTGGAAGTGTTTAATTTCATATTTACTTCTCAGAAGCCAATATTTTCCTCATTTACAAGTCCTTAGGATCCTTAAACATTGACACCAATATTCAATTTTAAAACCTTCCCTGAGAAGAAGGGGTGTAGCTCAGGGCTACAGCACTTGCCTAGTATTGGCAAAGTACTGAGTTTGATCCTGGGCACTGCAAAAAAGAAGAAAAGAGAAGAGAAGAAAACAGATGAGGGCCAGGGATGTAGCTCGGTGGCACTGTACCTGCCTGGCAAGTGCAAGGCACTGAGTTCCATCCCTGGTAGGAAGGAAGGAAGGAAGGAAGGAAGGAAGGAAAGAAAGAAAGAAGAAAGGAAGAAAGGAAGAAAGGAAGAAAGGAAGGAAGGGAGGAAGGAAGGAAGAGAAAGAAAGAAAGAAGGAAAGAAAAAAGAAAGAAAGAAAGGAAGGAAGGGAGGAAGGAAGGAAGAGAAAGAAAGGAAAGAAGAGGAGAGGGGAAGGGAGCAAGAGGAGGAAGAGCAGAAAAAGGAAAAGAGGGAGAAGGGAGGATGAGGGTGTCGGAGGGAGGAAGAGGAGAAGCAAGAGGAAGAAGAGGGGGAGAAGGGGGAGAAGGAAGAGGAGGAAGAGCAGGAAGAAGAGAAAGAGAAGGAAAAGAAGGAAAAGGAAGAGGGGAAGAGGAGGAGAAGACAGAAAAAAAAACCCTTTGCTTGGTATAAATGTGTTATCATTCACATGTTCACAAAGGGGCTGTAATTCATATGTCTTGCTGCCAGGCAGTTTGAACCAATGGCGGTGCAAGCATGGGTGGTGGCTTTTTATTAATTTTATTAGTAAAAAGACCAATAAAAGCAATTAGATCCATTTGTACCACCAGTGATACAAGCTGCCCAATGCAACATTCATGCATGTACCACCAGTGGTTCAAGCTGGCGGCAATGTGGTAATAAGTAAATAGATGAGCTTTGCAGAGTCTTGAAGAACAGATACAATAAAGATTTCTACAAGATCATCTTATATCTTCCAGAAGTACAAAGAAGTGTCTTGGTCCGCCACCTGCCCTGCAAGTGCAAGGTCCCAAGTTTGATCCCCGGTACCAAAAAAAAGAAGAGAAAAAGAAAAGAAAACAACAAAACAAAAGTAAAATAAAAATCTTAAAAATCTTTCACTTTCATAAAACTAGCTCTTGAGGGAAAAATAAGGAGTTTGGTTAACTGTCAGTGTGCTCCCCGATCACCTGTTAAAATCTCTTGTATGATCATGGAAAAGCTGTAGATGTCCGACTTCACCGTGGCTGCCTTCTGAAAGATCACTTCTGGCGAGGCCCAGTTGTACAGCTCCGTGGGGAGGGGAACTTGATGCAGGTCCCTGTGTCTACCACTGCCCTGGCTATGGAAGGAAACACACAAGGCAGAGATGGTGTCTTAAAGGGACACTGTGATCATCGCACAGTGCATTGGTGAAATCTTTGCTGTGAAGACTGGCAAGCTCCTTGAGCTTCTGGAAAGGTAGTGAGACACTGAGCTACCCACACTGCCTCAGTGCTGTTCCAGTGCCTGCAGTTCCTTACCATTCCTGCCCACCCAGGCCCCTCCTGCTCCCGATCATCTGGCCACTCTCCTGCTCACCGGCTCCACTCAAGTCACAGGAGCCATCTCTGTCACTCCTGCATGTCAAGCCCATTACCACCTCAAATCTCTGCACCAGTGGCTTCTTCTGCTGGCATTCTCTGCCCACAGAGCCTAGAACAACTGGCTGCTTCTTGTGACTGAGGTATTCATTTGAACGTCACTTCTTCAGGGAGGCCTTCACTGACCACCTAATCTAAAGTAGTCCTGTATCAGGGGCTTCAGAACACTATGTGAATTTCTTTTGTTCATTTATTTAGTGTATTATCTATCTCCCACTACAGTCAGCTGAGAACAGGCACCTTATCTGTCTGTTTTATCACTGGAGCCCCAAGTTTACACCAGGACCCAGATGCTTGCTGTTCAACAAATCAATGTAAGACTCTCTCAAAACCTCCCTCCAGTCCCATCTTCTGTATCAAAACCACCTGGGACCTTTACCCCAGCCCTCCTGGGAACTGACCCTGTCAGTTGAGCACTCAGAGGTTCACTGATTGTCTGAATAACTCATCTTCCCAAACAAATTCTGTAAAAGCTAAGTCAACCCATCCTCAAAGTCTCCTAGGCCAACAGGAGTCCTCAGGGTGAGTGTGAGGTCAATGCTGACTTCTGCACATGACTGTCAATGAGAATCAAATGAGACCACGTGCTACGTGATACACACCTGTAACCCAAGCTACTACAGATGATGAGGCAGAAGAATCCAAGTTCAATGCTAGCCTGGAGAATTTTCTCAGATTTAAATAATAAAAAGGACTGGAGATGTACTTAAGTGCTCCCTGGATTCAATACCCAGAATGAAAAAAATTAAGTATCACAGAAAAACCAATGGTTGCTTTTCTTGTGTTGCTAGGGATTGAATCCAGGGCCTTTTGCATGTTAAGCAAGTGGTCTGTCATGGAGCTATATTTTCAGTCCCTAGAAAAGGCAATGAAGTATTTCAGAGAATAGGATGTGTGCTTCTCCAGACTAACTTCCCTAAAAAATAATGTCTCTTTTTTTAGAGACTTTTTTAAAAAAAATTATTTATTTTTTGGTACAGGGGATCGAACTCGGGACCTTGCACTTGTGAGGCAGGCGGCAGAACCACTGAGCTAAATCCCTGGCTTTTTTTTTTTTTTTTTTGGAGACAGGGTCTCCCTATAGTTCAAGCTGTCCTTGAACTCACTATGTAGCCCAGGCTAGTCTCAATCCTACAGCAATCCTCCTGCCTCAATCTCCCCAGTGCTGGGATTACAGGCATGCACCACAATGCCCAGTTTATGGAGTTTTGGACAAACAGGAATGAGATACATTCTGAGAAGCTACCATACTTGGCATGGTAAATTGTGCACAGGGGTGGAAACTTTCCAAGAAAACACCCACCTGAGGCCTCTTATGCTTCTCTAAGGCTCTTGCAAGGGACAAGTCACTTACAACCAAGACTCAAATCCTTTCCTTTATCTCCTATCACTTTCCTCTCTTACAATCCTTTCTTCCTTCTCTGTTAAAGCTAGCTGGGAAGGCTGGGGATTTAGCTCAGTGGTGCTGCGCCTCCCTTACAAGTGGAAAGTCCTGAGTTCAATTCCCAGTACTAGCGGGTAGAAAAAGAAAAAAGCTAGCTGGGGGTGGAAAACTTCTTTTCTGGCTGTCACTGAATGACAGCTATCTTTCTGGCCTTCAGCTTCAGTACCATTAAAATCACACTCACCTGCAGGAGATGACACCACTAGCAAGATCAAGTCCAGCTCTGAAGATTCCATTAACAAGGTGAAGAGGAAAACCTGCTACATCACTTTACTACCAAGACGTGGAGCGCTACTCTTGATAATGACATTCAACAAACTCATGTGCCCAAGTAGACTATTACCAAAAATAAATGCAAAATTGAAAGCTATTTTGGATTTGTGGGTAATCAACTGCTGTCCTCAGCATTCAAAGAAGGGCACAGTGTCAGGGTCGAAAATGCTTGCCGACTGACATTTCTGCCTGAAGTTCTGTTGTGAGTCAACAAGCCCAAATGAGTTCTTACACGTTCTCACCATACCTGGTGTGGCTCTCATCAATCCTGATTCCTTCCACCCCTCACTTGACCAGTTGCTGACCTCTGCTCCTCTGTGCAGTTCCCTTCTGGCCTTACCACTTTGGCCTCTTGGCTCCATCCTGTGGCCTCCTAGAGATCACCTTCCCATACACAACCTCAAACCCACCCTGTCCCCGAGGCCCACAGGGATCTTTTACCACCTGGTTCTAGCCAGACCTATGCTTCTAACCAATCAAATGGAAAACTTCCCAGCCCTCTGGGCCTGCTTCCTCATCTACACATTTAAAAGGGGAAGTAGGAGCTAGGGGTGTACCTTGGGCAGAGGAGCTGCCTAGAGTGGACCAGGTCCAGCATTTGATCCCCAATACCTCCAACAAACTAAAACACAAACAAACAGAAATCAACCAACAAAACAAAACCAACAGAATTGGGCCAGGTCATCTTTAAAGCTCCATTTCACTCCAGGAATCACAGTTCTATGGGAGAGCAAAAGCAGAAGAAACTGTTACACTTCCTTTTCAACAACAGATGTCATTCCAGCACTGACCAATAGCTTGGATTCTGTCAGCTTTCCTGAAGTCTCTGGTGCTGATAACAGCACAGTAAGTACAAACCACTTAGCTTCTACTGCTCTAGAACAAACAGTTAAAGTAGTTAACCCTGCTCTGGACCATTTCAAGTTGTCCCTTCACCTAAATGGATCCAATCATTCAACAAACACTGACTGAGCACTTATTTGTGACGAGGCCTATGCAGGACTCCTGAAGACAGTGACGAACAAGTCACAGTCCCTGCTCCCTGAGAGGTGGCTACCTAGCAGGGCTGACACTTGTACCAAGGGCTACAGTAGATGTCAGGGATGTGTGAGGAGAAGAAAACACAAAGTGCCTCAGGTACGAGGTCATCTGTGCAGCCTTCACAGATGTGCTGGACTGTGACTGAAGTGAGTTTATGCAGGAGACACAAGTATGTGCATGTATTCTGGATGCAGAAAGCAGCACTGACACAGCATGGACTAAAGGGGTGCTTCAAATGACTAGGTCATGGAAGGGAAGAGGTCAATGCCGCGAGTAGAGAGAGCCCCATATGGCAAGGCTTCCACATCCTGCAAAGATACCCAGAGGTAGTTCTGAAGGCAATGAGGAACCACGGCAAGTTTCTTGGTGCTGGGGATTGAAGTCATCCCCAGCCCTTTTTCACACTGAACTACTTCCCCAGCCCTTTTGTTTTTTTCATTTTTAAATTTTGAAATAAGGTCTTGCTAAGTCACTAAATTGCCCAGGCTGGGCTCAAACTTGCAATTCTCCTGCCTCAGTCTCTCAGAGTTCTGGGATTATAGGCATGCACCACTGCACTCACAAGTTTTTTTTTTTAAGGTGCTAGGGATCAAACCAAGGATCTCACACATGTTAAGAAAGTAGCCTATCACTGAACTTCAACCCTTAGTTCCTCCCTGAAATGTCTGAGATGGAGAATAGACAGATCTGAGGTGTAGCAGCTTGACTGTAAGAGTTATCTGGCTTCTGCCTGTTCCCACATAGAAAAATTCAACCAATGGGAGCGGTGGTGCACACCTGTAATCCCAGCACTCAGGAAGCTGAGGCAAGAAGATCACTGCAAGTTCAAGGCCAGCCTGGGATACCTAGTAACTTCAAGGACAGCCTGAACTACATAGTGAGACCCTGTTTTAAAAAAAAAAAAGTAAAGTGCTATTGCTCCAGGCATACCTCTTCCTAGTCTCTCTCTCCCTCATAGGCCTTCTCCACACATAGGACCAAGAAGAATCGCATGTCATCCATGATATCATAATGCTCAAAAAGTCCCTCTCACAGCATCCCGGGGACTCAAGGTAAAGTTCATATTCCTCACTACGACCCACACGACCAAGCACAATCTGAAGCCTGCCCTCCTCTCCAAGCAGCAGGACAAGAAGTGCTCAAGGTCTGAGGAGGAGAGACAGTCTCAGTTCCACTTGCTTAGTGCACCCAAGTGAAGGGCCGGTGTAGGCATCAGGGACACAGCAGTGAATAAGGTAAATCTCTGCCCTCACAGGGTTCACCAGAGTGAAAGCAGTGAGTGACAGAGCACGTGAGGAGCAAGACATGCTGAGACTCAGAAACAAAGCATCAGGGACAGGTGGTTGTGGGACAAGGTTAAGGGCAGGTAGGTGGTCTGAACAGGAGTTTGCGCAGTAGCTGAGGCCTCTCAGCAAAGGCTCAGAGCTGTGCCTAGCAGTGATGATGTGAAAAAGAGAACCTCTGCCTTTCAGAGCCTGGCAAGAAATAGGGGTCAGCCCCCAACTCTCAGAAGGCCTTTCACTCCAGCCCAACAGGAAACTACCCCTGGAATGAGGGCAGTATTTTTGAGTGCCCCTCACTGTGCTGAACCTCCTGAGGGCAGGGAACACTTAGTATCCAGGAGGTGTGACACACCAAAGGCTCACTGCACCCATCATCTTCTCCCTCCTCCAGGCAAGACACATTTCATTTAGAGATTTGACACACACTGGCTACTATGGACTCTTGTTATAAGCTTCTTAAAAGGAGAATGTACCAAATAGAAGTAACTTCCCTGAAGTCTCTGAAGCCTTGGTGGACAGTGCAAGGAATCTGGAAGATCTCTTCCCCACTGATGGACCTTTCTGCTAAACAATGGCAAGGAGTCCTCCCTAGATTAGATTCTGTCTTTACAGCAGAGGTCCCTCAGAGAGGCCCCTTCAGGAGGAAGCCACACTTGAGACTACACCTACCTTTCCAACATGTACTCCAGGTTGGTCAGCCTTGCTTCCCCTGCACACACGATGTGGACAGCATAAGAGCTGAGGGAGCGGTGGACAAACCCCCGGGAATGCAGGTATCTCAGGGCATCAGCAATCTGCAGCAGTAAGTGCACCATCACCTCCATGTGCAGCACAGGGAACTCAGACCGCTGCAAGCGAGAGAGAAAGTGCCAGGAAGACAAGGGAAAAGCCCCCTGACACTGTAGGATCCTGTATAATTTCCAAAGGCTTTTCACAAATCTCACAGCTACTTGGTCTCCCCGTTTTACAGACAAGGAACCTGAAAAGCTGTGTGACCACACTAAAGTCCAATTAATCTGCTCCTACCAAAACCTGGGCTCTTTCCTTTGGCTGAACTGCTTTATACCATGATAAATGGAAAAGTTTTTAAGCCTGCTGTAAGCATCAGAGATCAGCCTGGGGGAAATTACCAGGGAATGTGCCCCATAATTACCAGTAAACCTGCCCTCTAAGGACCCTGCAAGATGACCAATCAAGCCCTGATGCAGTCAAAAGAACTAGGAAGACCATCCTAAGAAGAGAGAAATTCACTCACACTGATGTACCCCGGTGATGTCTCTCCACTAGGGAAATGCCATTTTAAGGCACTGGCTCCAGCCAGGAAAATAAAAGCAAAAGCAGAATGCTAATGACTTCATCAGGTAGGAGGGATGGTAAACCATCTGGGAGAAAAGCTTTTCTTGTAGGGTCTCTCTTCACTCCCTCCCAGGGTCCTTAGAACAAAGACACAGAGAAAGAAACATCCTTCAGGAGCACTCTGAGCCCACAGGGATTTGCTGGGAACCTGTCAGCCATGGAAGGTATTTCCCCACCACAAGGAAATGTGAGTAGTCATGAGGGAGGAATAAAAGACCTCTATATGAACCAGCCAGGACAGAGCACAAGTGGAAATGAAGCAAAGGAAAGACAGTGGGCAATGGCTTAATGAACTAGAAACAGGTTCTGTGTGTTTCTGGGTCAGCTGACCTCTTAGCTGACAAACAAGCAGGACTGACAATAATATTGTCACATAAGGACCGGAGATTTAGCTCAGGGGTTCTGGCGCCTGCTTCACAAGCACAAGGTCCCGAGTTCGATCCCCGGTACCAAACAAAAAATAATAATACTGTCACATAACTTCTGACCATTTACATATCAACATTAAGTGGCATATTACACAGCCCCATAAGAAAAAAGCATTTACAGATTTATTTTCCATGCATTCACTATGGGACCTCTAAGGCTGGTGCAGAGGAAAGAGGGCAGGGAAAAGTGGTAAGGGTAGTGGAGGGAGGCAAGATCCATAGGATGGCTGATTACTCGTTCATGGAGGACACTGAATAGTGTGCCAATGGTGATGCGCTCATACACAAGTCGCGTCTTCTCCAGGTCCTGGGACAGGCACACAGCCATCAGTTGTAGTAGGTGGGGATGCCGAAGCTTGCTGCAAAAGAAAGAAGCTTCAGAAAGGGTGGCGAACAGGAGCATATCATGAAAATATAGGTGATGTCCTTTCTTCTAGGCCCTTTGAGCCCACTGTAAACAAGTACCATCTCTACATAAAATTTTTCTAAGAAATGAGCATGGGTTGGAGGTGCAGTAGTATCTGTTGATGAAACCTGTGGCTTCTCTCGCTGACCAGATTCTAAGGGCATAGGAGAATCAGTGACAACAATGACAATGTTGCTGAAAGTTTTGGAGAAAGACATTCTGCTTATGTTGCACCTATCATCTCAGATCCTACCCATCATCTGCTAGAAATGCATCCTTATATACTCACTTTAGAAATGGAGTACCTAACATCAAGGAAATGTCAGGAACTTGCCCAATGTTCATTCAGTCTCACGTCAAAGCCCATACTATGGCCATGGGTCCTCCCAGCCCACCTTGGGGCTTTGGGCTGATTTCTCCAAAAAGAAGCATTGGCCTCTCTAGGGACACCTCCTGCAGCAGTTGAGTGGTCTACTTAGGTAAGAGCTCAAGGAGCCTGTCCCACCAGGAGCTGAAGGACCAAAACCTGGAGCCAGAGGAAACCTAAGAAATGAAGACAAATGGCATGTCCTCAATGGTGGAGATGTGGTTCTGAGACATATGAATCTCATACCTAGGCATGCTCCATGAAAACAGGGCAGCCACATGCTCTTATGTTGAGTACAGGGCCCCAAGTAGGACAAGCCTTAGGTGCAATGGCAGGAAAACCAGATGGGCCTAGAGGCTCGGCCATCCAAGAGAAGGGTTATGGAGAGTTCACAGACTTGTGCCCCTTACCATCACTATCCCCATCCCTCAAACTTCATAAAAAATTCCTCTTTCCCTTTCTTGGCAGCCTTTAGAAGTCAAGTCAACCAATTCCACCAGTCAGGAAATAGTGAGGCTGATGCGGGCTGGTGCTCCAGGGACAAGCCTCCATAGCCAGGAATCAAGGTCTCTACAGACCTGGCCCTGTAATTACCTTGACCCCTGGGCCTTCTTCTCACCTGCTGTGCTCCTGCTCAGCAATCAGTAAGTCAGCCAGCCTCAGCCTGCTGCTGTGAGTGGGGAGATTCAGGCTCTTCACTGTGACTCTACTCCCATTCCACACAAGGCTGCAGTGGCAGGGGAGAATAAAGCAGAGGGCATCAGCAGCCATGGCTTCAGTGAGTCAACTTTTCTGATGAGACCAGGGGACTGAGGTTTACACAGAACTTCTTATATCCCTTGGGGTGGCTGGATCCTCCCTGCCCACAACTACCAGGTCCACAAATGCCCTGGAGAATTAGGTGTGGTGGCAGGAGGTGATGAAGGTTCCAGGGAGGGAGTGACTTGATCAGATGTGCATTTTAGAATCACAGTGGTACCAGCAATGTGGGAAATGGGTAAGGCAGTGGTGATCTAGAGAATAAAAGACCAGTCATGGTTCCATCTGGGAGAAAGATCCTGATGACTTCGGTAGAGGCAGCAACAATGGGACAGAGAGAAGATCCATCAACAAATCCACAGCATGGGGAGGAAAACAAGGGGACAAGAGGATGGAGGGCCTTGCAAATTTGGCAGAGGCCTTTTTATTAGAACGGTGATTCTTCTAAGCAGGAATAAAGCATTCAGGTTCAAGAAGCTGAGAGACCTTGGCCAGGACATCTTCTGTGACCTACAGGGCATGGGTCTCTGAAGATTGAGAATACTCCAGGGACTCTCTTCATAAACAAATTCTGTTACTGCCACTTCCCCTGGATTTAGCTGATGAGAGCACCAGATGATGCCTGTTTCACTTTCTATGGAGGCTTCAGTATCCTTTGGCCTGTATCAAAGGCACAGTAATCAGCACAAAAGCTACCTCAATATTTTAGAAAGCAGAGAGATGAAAATACTATAATGAGTGATCTTTCAGAGCTGGGTTCTCCCTCTCAGAGGATATGGACAATGTGCACAGACAACTCTGGTTGTCATAACCACACGGGGCATAAAGGACTGCCACTGCTACCTAATGAGAAGGGACAAAGTTGACTTCCAAACATTCTCCAATGCACAGGTCTGTCCTCAGTAACAAAGGATCATCTAGCCAAAATTTCCACACGAAAAACTCTGATTTAGACACGTCCTTAAATGCTCCCTTGTGTTGAAGAACCAACCCTCCACCTAAAAGAATGTCATTTGCAGCCCATACATCTCATGGACCAAATGGATCCTCCCACTGACCAGCTCCCACTTACTTGGTCATGACCATGTGAGGCCCACTGATGAAAGAGAAAGTGGGCTCATCATCAGCTTGAATCACTTCCTTTTCTCCAATTATTGGAAGAGAGCCTAGATAAGCAAGCTGTGTCCCTCCTGTGAGATAAAACTGAAACCAAAGCACAGCATCAACTTGCGGGGGAAAAAAAAAGGGAAAAGCAAAATACCTCCAGAGTCTTGTCAGCTGGTTAAAAATAATGGTAGCTGCTACTTACTCATTTGTTGAATATCCCTGTGCACTGGACATTATTCCTTAATTTACATTTTTTCTTTTGGTACCAAGGATCGAACTCAGGACCTTACAACTGTGAGGCAGGCAGTGGCACCACTGAGCTAAATCCCGGCCCTAATTTACATTTTTTTTTTCTTTTTTTTTTGGTACCGGGGATTGAACTCGGGTCCTTGCGCTTGTGCAAATTTACATTATTTTTAATCTTCCTAGAAACCCTGTGAGGTTGTAATATTCTTTCCTTTTTACTAGTGGAGAAACAGAGTAGGAAATTACATGTTTGCCTGACGTGCGGGGGATGGGGCTGGGACTGTGGGGCCTATTGTGACTCCCACAGAACCTGGGCCTAAATGTAGAGAAAACACACATTCCTATGTCTGCTCCTCCCAAGCAATGTTTCCCAACTGTCTATTTTTGACACATAGAGCCAAGGATTCCAAACTCACTATCTGTCCTCACAACATTCCTCAGTTTAGGGCTGGGGATTTAGCTCAGTGGTGCTGCCGCCCACCTCGAAAGTGCAAGGTCCTGAGTTTGATCCCCAGTACCAAAAAAAAAAAAAACCTCCTCAGTTTACAATCTCAATTCCTCAAAAGCATGCCCATAACCCAGTGGGAGGGCAAGGTCATCAGGAAGCAAATCCACGGGGGTAGCGCAGCTCTTTTCCTCTCCGTTAAGGGAGAATGTATCTGGGGGTTTCACTGAAAATTAAAGCATCATCTTCTAAACTCCTGAAATCTGACCCACAGTCATTCATAGGAATTCACCAGAGTTTTCACCATTTGTCAGTGGGGACAGGAACTCTCACAAGGGGGCAAGGAGAAAAAGAAAAAATACTTTGGTGAGGATACAGGAGGACTTGAAAAAAGGTTAGAGGCTGTCAGTGGCAACACCTTACCTTCCCAAATCCAAAGCTGTAGATATTTTGGGTAGAAATGACTCCAGCTTTAAGAGGTTGGTTAGGAGAGCCATTAGGACTTCTAGAAATGTATAAAAAAAACACCAAAAAACGAGAATTTACCACTCATATCAAGAGTAATACTTAACCAAGTTTTGGAATGTGTAGTTCTTACGACTTTTCAAATTTTAATCTCTTATACTATAGACTTAATGCAGGAAGCACCCTGGGCACCCACTGCAACCCTCAGGTGAGAGGCACAGCCTGTCCGCAGGTTCTTAAACCCCTCCTTCAGGTCAACATCACCACCAGCCAGCACTGTGGTTGTGGCTGCTTTCCCTCCATCAATGGAACGCTTCAGATTTGCATGTCATTCTTGTCCAGGGGCCATGCTCATCTTGTGTGTGTTCCAATGTCAGCATATATGCTGCTGACACAAGCATGATGTGACTTGACTTTTACCATGGAACTAAAGACTGTCATAGCCAGCCCTGAAAAGGCTCCAGTGATTCTCACTACCTGGTATTCCCGATCCTCACAGTCAGAGAAGGGTGACCTGTTAGCTTAGTAGGATATTGTAGAAATGATGGAGTATCCCTTCCTAAGTAAAAGCTAACAGGGATTCTGCCTTGATCTCTCTGGGATAACTTGCCCTGAGAGAACTGTGAGGACATTCAGCCTCACACATAGCCAAATACCCAGCACCAATTTTCCAGCCATGGGAGTAAACCATTTTGGAATTGGATCCTCCATCCCCAGTCAAGCCTTCAGATGGATGATGGCAGCTCCAAAAAACATCTTCAGTGTAAACTGCGTAAGCCATTCACTGAGTTCTGACCAACAGAAAATCTTTAGGATAAAAATATTTAGCTCCCTCATATGTGGAATCTAAAACAGATAAGAATGTAGAAAGGACACTATTATTAAAGAGGAACAGAAAAAGGGAAAGGATGATATAAGGACGGATAATGGGGGAAGAATATGAATAAATATAGTCACTGAAACAAAATAAGTGAAACTAGGGGGAGGGCGAACTGATCTAAGACTGTTATGTGCATTAATCTGTATTACCAATATTCACTAATAAAAAAGGACGTGAAATAAAAAATCTACAGGTTGAAGTTAATGAAATACAGATGATCAGAGTTGAGAGTAATCACAGAGCAAATCTCCAGCTTTCTCATCTTACAATGGGGAAGATAAAGCCCAGGAAGAGAAGTCACAGACCAGGAGCAGAGGCCAGACTTCAATGCTGCTCATCCAGCCAGTGGTCTTCTCACACACCTCACCCTAACCACCACCTGCACAGCAGGGCTCCGTGAACTGAAGGTGCCTTGGGAGGGTAATGGCATATATTTCTTTGGCTTCAGGGGCCTGGCAGTATGCCATGCATGTACTGTAGCAGGTGCTTAGTGAATGCTTGCTGACTGAGGAGTTGGAGGTCAGATTTAAAAAAAAAACAAACAAAAAAAACCACTCTGGTGCTGCAGAAGCCACTTCCTCTTCTTGGCAAATGGCAAAGGAGCTGGTGGAACAGTGCATACCCAGCCCCAACCTGTACCAGGTCTGTGAGGTCCCATTGCAACTATGTGTGAACAGAGGAGAATGCTGTACTTCTGCTCTTGAAATTGTTCCAGCTTTATCACCTCAGCAACTTTTCAGTGCCAGGCTGTCCTTTCCTTGCTTTCACCTGTCATGCTGCTGAAGAGAAGATTGTGAAGTTTGGACTGAGGTAAACTGGACATCTCATAGGCTGGGGATTTAGCTCAGTGGCACAGCTCCTGCCAGGCAAGCACAAGGTCCTGAGTTTGATCCCCAGTACCAAAAAAATAAAGAAATAAACTGGACATCTCAGTTCATACCTAGCATCCCAGCATCTTCCTTCTGGAAACAGTCAGTGTATGGGATAACCCCTGTGGTCTCCCTGCTTTGAGGAGACACATTCTAAAAGAAAGGCCCCTTTCTTATGCCAAATCAGCAGTCTCCTCTAGAAACAAAGCCTATGTGCTTAGACCTGAAGGATCTAAGTGGAGCATTTCCGACAGACTGATAGACTTGGCTCTATCAGTGAGGGTGGGATCTCCCTGCAGCAGTGCAACAGGGGACACACTGACCAGGGCTCCCTCTCCCACTTTTTTTGGGTTTTTTTTTGTTTTTTTGGTACTGGAGATCGAACTTGGGTCCTTGCGCTTTCAAGAGGCAGGCAGCGGAACCCCTGAGCTAAATCCCTGGCCCTCCCTCTCCCATTTGAGGGCCTCTGAACAGCATGTCAGCTCTTTGGACGGTGGAAGCTCTGTTTAAGCAAAGGAGCTGACTGTTCTCTGATACCAATCTGGATCACAAATGCAATTCAGACCAATGCGTCTTGCTTTCTCACTTAAATTTCTCAGTTCGTCTATGTAACTAAACTAAAATTTTCAGTCCCTATCCATGTGAGGCAGAGTAAAAATGGACTCCAGTTATCCACAACTATCCAACCACCAATTTCTTCCTATTCAGTGCTTCTATTCTTCTTTCCCAATCTCAGCTCTGCATCTTCACACACCTATGGGAAATTATATCTGATGCAGTACTCACAGACCTGAGGCCAACTCTTATTTCCAGGATTTGTGTGATTTCTTTATATTAAGAAAAAAGGAAAGGAAATGCATTTCCATCTTTTTTTTTTGGTACTGGGGATTGAACTTGGGACCTTGTGCTTTCGAGGCAGGCAGCAGAACCACTGAGCTAACTCCCCAGCCCCATCCTATTTTCCATTAAACATTCCACTCACTCTAGACATAGCATCTGTTTTATAATTAGATGAATTATGAATCATCTAATTATGAAATGTGCTGTCTAGATTAGTAACTGAAGTTTCAAGTGTATATCAATTTTTTGTTTTTGTTTTGAGACAGGGTCTTGCTTTGTAGTGCAGGCTGGCCTTGAACTCGCTATGTAGCCCAGGCTGGTCTTCAACTTGAGACCATTCTCCTGCCTCAGCCTCCCGAGGGTTGGGATTGCAGGCATGTGCCACGATGCCTGGTACCAATGTTTATCAATACTGAACTTGGGATTTCCTTTCTGGCTTCCTATGAACATACTTTCTTTGCATTGATCTGGCAACTAAGGGTTAATGATGAATGAGACACAGTCTCTGTCCAACTGGAATTCACAATTTGACAGGAAAAACAGAAAACACTTGCAAATAAAATAATTACAAATTGAAAAATATCTGTAAACTGAGTGGATGAACTGCGTAAGGGCAACAACTATCTTACATCAGCTTCAAACAGTCCCAGAAACCATAAATTAAGCTTTTTTTGGTGGGCTACTGCAACCTGTGTAAGATAGGAACACTCTCTTTCCATGATTCAGAAAATGACCAAAAAAACAAACAAAAAAACCCAAGCAGTCAGCTTCCCTACTGGGTAAGAGTTTACTGCTGGGCCTCTCAGACTTCAGAAGCTCCTCTTCTACTGGTGGGGTGATTCCCCCTGGACCTCACTCCCACTTCCATCTGATTTTCTAGGGGGAAAAGAATGCTCTTCTAGGCAGCCTTTACTAAGGGCCACATCTTCTCTTTCCAAGCCCAGCTCTTTCTTTGGATGGCTCTCATACCAGTAGGCACCAATGTAAAAGAGACCATGACAGCCCACAACACAGGGCTCCATGAGGAAGGGGGGACAGGCAGATTACTCTACTGTGCTAGAGGCAGTACTCACCCTTGCAAGAAGCCCGCAAGGCTGGGTGGGTTGCAGATGAGCCGCTGAGGGGAGTCTATCTTCTTTAGGAGGTCATAAGAGAAACCCTGCATGATGGCCTGCATGTGCGAGGTGCAGCGCTGCATGAACTCCACCATCTGTAACACATGGTAGAGATACTCAACGCTAGCCACCCCAGGCTTCAATGGAAATACAGGCTTGGGTGGAAGTGCAAATGGTCTGAGGATAGCAGACCTCCCAAAGGGAAGAGAAAGGGCCCAGGAAACTTTTAGAGGGATGGAACATTTTCAGGGAGAGGATCAGTCCATGACTGCTTCCAACTCCCTCCCCTTCCACGGCTGAGGAAACTGAGGCAGAGAAGAGTGCAATCCACTTGCCCAGGGCCCAAGACTAATGAGCAGGAGAACTAGAGGGCGGGAAAGAGATTGCACAGAGGGGCTGGCACTTCACATATTCCTGGCTTTCACATTTGTCCCGTTATTTAGCCCTCACTAAAATGCATCACACCTGTCAGTGAGTGGCCTCAGGCAAGTTACATAATGTCAATGGGCTTATGTTTCCTGAGGTGCAAAATTAGGTCAATAACAGCACTTTATTGACCCGAGAGGCTCTTGCAGGTTAACACATAAAAAATTTTTTGGAACAACATCTGACTGGTGATAAGGGCTGGGTAAATGGGTCATACATTATTGTTGTTCTCCACCACACTCAACAGATGACTTTCTTTTGGAGGGCTGGGGGTGGTCTGAGACAAGGTCTTGCTATGTAGTTCAGTCTGGCCTTCAACTCACTATGAAGCCCAGACTGGCCTTGAACTCACAGAGATCTCAGCCTCCTGTCTCAGCCTCCGAGTGCTGAGAGGCCTGCGCCACCTCGCCCCTCAACAGATGACTTTCTAGAGAGATTCACCTGACTTGCCCAAGGTTTTACAGCTGGTTAACTTGCTTTATTTAACCCAGGCCTGTGTCCAATGCAATGCTAAGACTGCTGTGAGCTCTGTGTTGCGCCTGGGATCCTGACTCTCAGGCCAGTGGTCTTCCACTGGACTTCACTACAGAGTGGGGCCCCTTACCGGAGTGCTGCGATCCTTCCCTGCTGCCAAGGCCCAGGTCTGTGGATTTTGACCCTTCTCATCATGAAGCCGCAGGTCACCCCCTGCATCCAGTAATTTACTGAGGATCCACTGACTGCCTGAAAATGCTGCTGCATGGACAGGGGTGCTGCCATCAAAGCAGCGGCTGCGGACAAAGGGGGAATGGGTACAGTGAGTGTCCACAGCAACACCTCTTCCTTCTATGGAGAGAGACGGGGCTCCCAGGCATGATGGCAACCGTTAGTGATGAAGATTAGAAGAGAATTGCTCCTGAGACCCCTGGCCTCCGCCAACAGAAGCTTTCACACACCCCTTTTTCCATCCTTACCTCAGCCCGTCAAGGTGGCATCATCTCGCACAGCCAAGATGAGGAATCAAAAGTGCAAAGCTGAGCTTCATACTGAGATATGGGTCTGATTCCACCCCAGTGTTTCCCTACTATCCTGTGATAGTGGCTGCTCTGAAACACTTCCTTCATGTCTACGGACTCTTGGGCTCAGGCTGGTCAGGCACAGAACCAGAGATCAGTCCTCTTGTCACCGCCCCCCCATCCTGTGGTAGGAGGCCCCCAAACCCTCAGCATCACCTATCCAGTTGAGGACTTATGCCTCAGAAAAAGTTCTCCATTACACTTTTATGGTGTAGATCTAGAATGTCCCCTAATGTCTCAAGTGTTATACTCAACTATGGATCGATCCATTAATGAGTTCACAGTTGAATGTGCTGTTAGGGGGTGTGGCCTGATTGCAAGAGGTGTCACTGTGGGGGCAGTGTGCCTTTCTTTGGAGGGTCTAACTCCCTCCTTGGCTCCTGCTTTCTCTCACTGTATCCTGGCTGCCATGGATTAAGCAGGTTTTCTCCACCTGACCCTTTCACCATGGCACTTCTGCCTTGGAGCCCACCAACCATGGACTGAACCCACTGGAAACTGTGGGCCAAATAATCCTTTCTTCCTTTAAATTATGTGTGTTGGGTATTTTGTCCCAGCAACAAAAAACTGACTAATATGCCAGTAAACTATGGAGGCCATGAAGGGACAGTGTTTACTATGTTTAGGTAATGGGAGAAGGTATGATATGTAGCTATAGTTTCCTAACCTGGCCACACATGAGAATTTCCTAGAGATCTGTTTCCCTTTAATTGAAAAAGAAACAAAAATAGCTGGACATGGTGGTGTATGCCTGCAATCCCAGCACTCTGGAGGCTGAGGCAGGAGGATTGCCATGAGTTCGAGGCCAACCTGGGCCACACAGTGAGTTTAAGGCCAGTTTGGACTACACAAGGAGACTGTGTCTCAAAAAGACAACAACAACAACAGCAACAAAAAAAAACAAAAAGAAAGAAACAAACAAAAATCAGGACACAGCAGCACACACCTGTAATCCTAGGGCGAGGCAGGACAATGGCAATTTTCAGGCCAGCCTTCCCTACAGTGTGTGAGACCAACCTGAGCTCCACTGCAAGATCTTGTCTGAAAAGACAAAATAAAAGCCACAAAAAGGGGCTGGGGATTTAGCTCAGTGGTGCCACCGCCTGCCTTGCAAGCACAAGGTCCCAAGTTCGATCCCTGGTACCAAAAAACCAAACAAACAACAACCCACAAAAAGGAGGAGAAAGGGAAAAGCAAAAGAAAATAGAAGGAAGCAAAAGAAAGGACAAATAAGGAAGAAAAAAAATATAAGAAAAGATGTTTCAATACCCTCCCAACTCCAACCATCCAGTTTTCTTGCTCAAAAACAATACTATTGTAAGTTTTTGTTTTATTTTGTAGTAGTAGTTTGAAATGAGCCTTGGATATGTTAGGCAAGTACTCTACCCTTATGCTACCTCCTCAGCCCCTTATTAGAAGTTTTTGTTTGAAGCCAGTCTGGACAATTTAACAAGACCTTATCTCAAAATAAAAAGGGCTATTGTCAAGGAGGTGAAGGCTGAGGCAGGAGGATTTCAAGTTTGAGCCCAGGCTAGGCAATTCCTATTTCAGGCAAACCCCTATTTTAAAATGAAATATTTCAAAATGAAAAATAAACAGGGTGGGAACACAGCTCATTGTCAAGGGCCTGGGTTCAATTCCAGTACCATGTGTGCGCGCACATACACAGACACACACCCCAAATCAGGTGAACAGTACTTGGGAAGGCCCTGGGAAGAGCCAAAGTTTCATAAACAGAAAACATTCACGTCTGGTTGATTCATTACATTGTGTTGTTCTTGCGTATTAAATCAGGGTCGACTGCTAGACTCAGATTCTTTTAAGTCTGAATTATAAAAGTCAGGCAAAAGTCATCCTTTCTGACACAGCAATACTACCTGTACTACCTGGTGAAGAAGGTGGTTGTGGGGATGTTAAATCGCTTAAGCAAATGGAGTACATGATACAAATTATAACCCAGGAGTGGAAGTATACAAACAGTGCTGTTAATGAGTCAGTAATTAATGAGTGAATAATTATTTTCACTTAGTCATTTCCTAGAAGCTGATATAATTATTTAAAAAAATTGTATTTGCAGTTAAAATTATTTCTCAATACGGGCATATGTTGAAATACACACAATTATATTTTATTGACATAAATTAGCAAAGGTTCTCTTAATTGTGCAGAGCTGGGCATGGTGGCACACACCTATAGTCCCAGCACTCGGGAGGCTGAGGCAGGAGGGCTGCTTTGAGTTAGAGGCCAGCCTGGGCTACATAGTGAGTTCAAGGCCAGTCTGAATTACACAGTGAGACCCTGTTTCAAAAAAAAAAAGTACTTTTTTGGGCCTTGAACTACCAAGCCATCCTGCCTCAGCCTCTCAAGTACTGGGAATTACAGGTGTGTGGCACTAAGTACTTTTGAAATGTTCCTGGTTGTTTTAAGAGGACATGCCTAGCCCAGCATGGAAGCACACACCTGTAATTCTATTACTCTAGGAGGGTAAGGGAGGAGGATAGCAAATTCAGCTAAGAGTTCAGTCTGGGCAATTTGGCAAGTTGGTGAGACCCTGAATCAAAAGTTTAAAAAGACCTAGGGATGTAGCTCATTGCAAAGGCTTAAGGTTCATTCCCCAGCACCCGGGAAGGGAGGGGACAGGAACAGGACAGGGATGACACTCCTACGACTGCGGAGGTGGGTGGGTGGGATAGGGGACCATGGACAACACTTCATTAATAGCTACATGTTCATGCTACTGTACTTACTGATTTGGATCCGATCCATAATCCACCAGAATATCAACGAATTTTGTAAGGCCCAATAAGGCGGCCACAAAAAGCGCTGTCTGCCCCAGGGAATTAACTGCATCAACATAAATTCCTGCAAAGCAAATGCAGAATCAATGTAAATATCAGGAATCTTCCTGAAATGGAACTAGGAACTTTATATTAGGAGGAAATTTTAAAATTTTACCTTATACTTTCATGAATTACTACTGTGAACTTTTTTTTTTAAAAGGGAAAAAAATGACACCAGGCATGGTGGGAAATGCTTGTAATCCCAGCTAACTGGGAGGCTGGACAGGAAGCAGGATTTTAAATTCAAAACGAGCTGGGGGAATTTGGCCAGACCCTATCTCAAAATTCAAAAAATGAAAATGGCTGGGGCGATATAGCTCTCAGTGGTAGAGTACTTGCCTAGCATATTCAAAGCCCTGGATTAAAACTCCAGCACAGGAAAAGAGAAAGAAAAAGGGGAAATTAGAAAAAAAGCCTTCATTAGTTGCACAAAAAGATACACAAAAGAGCAAAAATCATTTAAAAGGCAATCCCAGATAGTTGTAACAGTGAATGCCTGTAAGGCAATCATTCTGGTAGACTGAAGCAGGAGGATCACAAGTTTGAGTCCAACCTACACAATTTAGTCTTTAAGACCCTGTCTCAAAATTTTAAAAAAATTTAAAAAGAGGCTGGAAATATAAGTCCATGCAAAGGTCTTGGGTTCAATCTCCAATTAAACAAAACGAAACACTTCGACTGAAGTATCTGATAACTATAGGACAAAACAAATTAAATGGTTCTCAATCATACGAAGATAGGAAAGGATGTATGTGTCGGGAAAACAATAACATAAATTAAAGGACCAGGCCATTCCACCTAAAAAACATCTCTAAACTATAAAGATTCACTTGACAAGGAAAAACACACAACAGAGACCAAGTCCCAAGTGATCAGTCAAAATAAATTAATAACTGAGAAAGCACTGAGTAGCTGAAGTAGGAAGATCACAAATTCAAGATCAGGCTGGATTTACCGTTACACTGCCTCAAAATAAAAGAAAGTTGAAAATAAAACTAAGTGCAAAAGCGCTGGCTTCAATCTCACTAACAGACAAGACCTACACCTGGAAATTGACCACAGTAATGGTGTAAGAAAAATAAATGTACTATTCAGGTATTTAATAGCTTTGCAAGTAGTTAAGGACTTTAAAGTTTTGGATATCTGCTCTGATATTCTAAAAAGCTCATCCTTGTTCAGTTTTCTCAACTTACAAACTACTACTTATCTATCCAAATAATGAAAAAACCCAAATTCAGGAAGTATATTTTCTTTGGATTTTTAGTATTTTTTAATAACTGGCTCCATACATGAATCTTAACTTCATACTAAATAACTCATACATACTTTAAATCCTACTCTCAAGTACACTTCCCAGAGACAAATCACAAAGCTACTTTTTACAAAGTTATAAAACACACCCCTCACTCCCCCCAAAACAAAAGCAAGAACGACCATCACTTTCAAGTAACAACTACAGTTTTATGCTTAAAAAGAAATACTACACCTTATTATAGTTTTTGGTATCCTACACGATCAGAGAAACTTCTCTAATAATGAACTATGAGAACAATTCCTGAAAATACAATATTAGCCAAATTTGTGGAATATTTCCTTACTCTATGAAACATACACATATTTCGTTAGTGGTGAGTAGTTCTTAAACCACCATTTTACACAAATATATATTGTTGCATACATGCTAAAGACTAGTTTTTTTTACCAGGTTCGACAAAGCACTCTGAATGCTCTGCCTTTTTGAAAACACTTCAAAGTGTCAGGTTAATTAACATACGACTGTGAAACGGCCAATCACGGGCCAGTTACTTCTAACCCCACCCACTTCCGGCACGCTATCCAATAAAAAGGATTCATGTTTCCTCAACTCACGGTTCCTCTACTACAAAGGAACCCACTACACATGCAATGTTATCTGGTTCTCTTTGCTTGGCTCTTCAGGAACTGGGATTTAAAGAACCAACTACATAAAATGCTGATACTCTGGCCACAGCTCTTGTTAGGAATAATAAAAGATCATTCATCTCTGGCCCCAAAGTCAGGAGTATTCTAAAGGGGATTAACGGCAATGTGTCTTTTACTGTAATATATTTTTATTTTTTTGGTACCAGGGATCGAACTCGGGTCCTTGCACTTGCAGGGCAGGCGGTAGAACCACTAAGCTAAATCCCTGGCCTGTACTGTAATATATTTTTTTAAAATTAAACATTCACTGTATTTTTTTATTTCAACTCCTAGTTCAATGGTACATTGCTTGCGTAGCATGCACAGGTCCTGGGTTCAACCGCAGCAGTAAATGAATGGGCTTGGGGCTTCTGAGTTGACAATGAAGAGCTGGGACAGTGGCATGCCTGTGGAGAGCATGGATCTTTACACACCCTCCCTGCACACCTAGCCCTATGAACGTCTTCCACTTGGATCTTCTTGAGTTGTATTTTTAATACTAACTGGTAATGGCAGAGTTCTATGAGTCTTTCTAGTGAATTATCCAATGGGAGAGAGGTCGTGGGTACTCACAATTTTGTAGTTAGCCAGCAGAAATGTGTGTAGACTGGGTGCCCCATTTGTAGTTGTAGGGGTGGTCTTGTGGGACTGAGTCCTTAACCTGTGCGGTACAAGCTAATTCAGGAATTAATGTCAGAATCTAACTGAACTGTTGGAAGCCAAGTATGGTAGTGTATACCTACAATCTCAGCACTTGAGAGGCTGAAGCAGGAGGACTGCTGTGAGTTCGAGGCAAGCCTGGACTACACAGTGAGTTCAAGGCCAGTCTGAACTACATAGAGAAACCCTGTCTCCAAAAAAAAAAAAAAATTGAACTGTTGGGCAACCAACTGGAGTCACAGAAACAGAGAACTGGTGGTAGAAAATGCAACTTTGGTGTTGAGGGGGAAAAAGCAATCAAGCTAGAGCAACCATTTAGAAATGCGAATGTATTCACACCCTTTAAAGAGCTTCTACTATTGGACTAAAGACCATAATCTAGAATTCTGTTTCCAGGAATAGCCAGTTACTGCCTATCAGATCAACTCTCTCCTACAGAAAACTGTAAACTCTATACAAAATGTACATGATATGAAACACCTATAGAGCAACAGAAACTAGGCTGATACAAGAGACTTGGAAGAAAGGAATAGCCGTAAGTTTTCATTTTTTATGGCTACTGGCTCAAGGTTGTGGCTAAAATTAAAATAGAAAACACTAGAGGTCAGAGTCCAGGGAAAACACAGCCGCTGAAAAGGGAGGAAGGAAAATCTCAGAAAGGAGACAACCACAGGTAAATCCCCAATCCACACATAAACTCTGCCCAAATCTCTGGCTTTATACACACACAAGGGCTGGCTCTAAGAAGCACAACTCTACCCTAAAGAAATGCTCTGACATTTGAGCTGCTGCCCACTGCAAGTGAGACAGTTTAGAATTTGAATTCAGCCAAATGAACTGCCTAGTAATTAATTAATTAATTATAATAGACACACAGGCTTTAGAGGAAGATAACACAATCCAGAATCCCTATGTCATCTTTTATGACATTCAGGATATAATCCAGAATTACTGGCTGGGGGTGGTAGCACATGCCTGTAATCTCAGCACTGGGGAGGCTGAGGCAGGAGGACTGCAGTGAGTTCAAAGCTAGCCTGGGCTACACAGTGAGTTCAGGGGCAGTCTGGATTACATAGCAAGACCCTGTCTCAAAAAGCAAAACAAAACAAACTCAAAATTACTCAACTTGCAAATAAAAAGAAAAATATGTGACTTTTTAAACTGAACCCAGGGCCTTCACACTGACCTACATCCCCCCCACCCCTGCTTTTTAAATTTTGAAACAGTGTCTCACTTAAATGGGTAAATTGCTGAGACTAGGCTCAAAATTGTGATCCTCTTTCCTCACGTTCCCAGAGTGCTGGGATTACAGGTATGTGCCACCACATCCAGCTTTGTGACCCATATTTTAAAATAATATATTTAAAGATAGATTTTAAAGATGATCCAAATCTTAGTGCGATAGATTAGGTCTGGGGCAAATCCACTCAAGCAAGTGGGTATAAACTGCCAAAATCATGAGACCCACAGCACATGTACAGAACACAGAATGTGGGGTGATTCTGATCCCACATAGTGTTCAGGAACTAATCAGAAAAGCGCCATTTTCAATTCTTCAGGACCATGTGGCATGAAACCAAGCAAGTCTTCCATAGGAGTGTTTAAACCTGGCACCAGGCAAGTAAGTTTTTGACAGGACAACTATCCCCAATGCCTTGTTTGCATGAGGGAGAAGCAATCTAGGAATTCCTGATACAAAAGGCCCCCTCCATTATCCTCAAGGACACTGTGAGCCTTTTCACCAGCCTGCTCTCATTTTGCACAGTGAACTTCTTTTCCACCTTCAATAAATGCACATCTGGGCTGGGGATGCAGCTCAGGGGCACCATGCCTGCCCAGCAAGTGCAAGCTCAATTCCCGGTGCCGGAAAAAAAAAATTAACAAATCCACATCCTCGATACCTTTTCTGTGTCTTGCCCAATTCTTTGCTCAGGACACCAAGAACCTGCAAAGAATTTCCCCAGGCCCCCAAAGTTGGTAACATTAGAATTAAGGAATTCTGACTGTGCTGAATGATGTAAAGGCATAAATGCATATAATCAATAAAAAGATAAGCAATCTCAGTAGAGAAATAAAGCTACAAAAAAAGAAAACAACCCAGGTATGGTGGAACACACTCCTAATTCCAGCTACTCAGGAGGCTGGGACAGGAAGATCATGAGTTGGAGGTCAATCAGGGCAACTTAGTGAGACCCTATCTCAAAATAACACTAGAGAAAAAGGGCTCAGGGTGTTGCTTAGTGATATACTGCTCCTGGGTTCAATTCCCCAGTACTTAATAAAATAATGGCAGAATGGGCTTTGTACCCACCTCACCTCATGGCTTTGCTGTATAAAACACCTTTGAAAAGCAGGGTGGGTGGGCAACCCACTTTCCAGCAACCCACTTTCCAGTCCCCTGTCTCTCTTAGAAGCTTTCTCTGAACAAATTGTTCCTACTCTTCACCTCTGTTGTTCCTAGAATTCATTCTTCGATTTTAGAGAACACAAATTTGCATTTTGGATATCTAATAGGTTTGAGAGTTTCATCTATTCCCGCTATATCATTTTGGAGGTTCCACTGAGATTATGAAGCTTGCTGTTTGCTGCCTTGCTGCCTCTACCTTCTATCTGCCGTGGACTGTTTCACTTCTGTGATGCCCCTCTGCCATGCCGCCCTGCCTTGGAGCCAGACAACTATGAACTGAAATCTCTACAAACTGTCAGCTGCTGTGAGATTGAACCCATTGTACAGGTGGCCCTCCTGGAAGACCTTCTTCAGTGACTACACTAGAGGTCTGCAGAAGAAATAAGGCATTTTGACAGAAGGTGAGCCAGTCCCAGCACCTGGAAGGAAGCTCCCCCGGCACCATCCCAAGCTCCTAGGGCAGAGAAGGTGAGCTGCGTGGGAGCCAGAAGCAACCCCCCTCCCCCTGTGGAAATGAGAAGACATGTAAACAAGCCTCAAAAATAGACTTGTGGATCACCTACAGCAACCCCAAAGGGAAACGAGATGGAATAGTCTGATACTCAACCACCTGGACTCTCTGAACTGGCAACAAAAGAGGATCTGGGAAAAATGAAATCAGAAATCATTACTCAGATAACAGCAAAGATTTTGCTCATGGTGCAAGACATGATTAATAAATCTAGAGAGGACACAGATAAAAA
>NW_004624871.1:675548-762478 GCF_000247695.1 Heterocephalus glaber
AAAAAAAAGAACCAAGATACTCATGCAATGGTACAAGATCCCAATGATGAATGTAACTGTGTTTTATACCTAAAATGTACCAATAAACTTAATGGGAAAAAAATAATAATGGCAGAATGGTCCCCAAATTTGGAAAATACTAATTTCTATACAATATTCAAGATCAGCAAACCAGAGGCAGGATAAATATAAAGAAAACCACTCTTAGGTACATGATAATGAAACCACTAAAAAACAAAGAGAAGTTCTTGATGGAAGCCAGACACTAATAACCTACTACATAGTGAACAACAATTTAAAAAAAAAAAAAAAAGAACAATGATTTGGTTTTCATTTTTTTGGTACTGGGGATCGAACTCTGGACCACCTTGTGCTTGTGAGGCAGGAGCCTGAACCGCTGAGCTAAATCCCCGGCCCATGAATGATGATTTGGATAACACATGACTTCTTGTGAGAAACTATAGAGGTAAAGACAGTTTAACCTAGAATTCTATATTCAATGAATATATCCTTCAAAAATCATGGTGAAATAAATACTTTTTTAAAAAACTGGGTTGCGGAGTGTGGTGGCACACACCTGTTATCCCAACAGTCAGGAGGCTGAGGCAGGAGGATTGTCATGACTTCAAGGCCAGCCTGAACTACATAGTGAGACCCTGTCTCAAAAAAAAAGAAAAAAAAAAAGAAAAGAAAAAGACAGGGTTGGGGATTTAGCTCAGTGGGCTTCATGCAATCCAGACAAGCACTCTACCACTGAGCTGTGTTCTCAGCCCTGGAAGGCTTCTTACTTGTTCTGAGGCAGAAAAGGGGAAAAAAAGCCAGGGCACTCTTTTAAAGAATCCAGACACCCCTCCCCACCTCACCCCACCCACTGCTTCCTTTTAGATAGATCCAGGTAGTTCAAGGACCCTTTTAGCCATCTCATTAGAACTGTATTAGACAGTCTAATACAGAGAGGGAATGTATCATCTCTGTTCTCCATGTCAAGGCTTTAGACAAGGCATCTAACTCTGAGAATTTTGAAGAATCCAGACACAATGAAATCCTGCTACATATCCAGCTACACCTAGTAATCCCATTCCATACTCCAGCTGTACCTCAATAATTTAAAGATGCAGGCCAGGGATTTAACTCAGTGGTCCCGTGCCTGCCTTGCAAGCACAAGTTCCTGAGTTTGATCCCTGGTACCAAAAAAAAAAAAAAAAGAATTTAAAGATGCAGAATGCTCAGGAGATGCTTTGGATATTTTTTTAAAAAGTCGTAATACTCTGCTTCTCACATTGGAGGTTGTAGACAGACAAGCACTAAAAGTATAACCTACCTACCTTGAACATCAAAATTTTTGTTAATACATACAGTTGTCCCTATGTTAGGGATATGTTTTAGAGTAAGATGCAAATTTTTGAGGAGAAAAAAACTTGGGATCTTTCAAAAATATTGAGTTCTCTGTAGATACTTCACCTATAGACAGTAAGCATGGCATGTGGCGAAGTGTGAGATTTTGTGGAGGATGTATTGGCACATCCCTATAATCCTAGCAACACTAGAAACTGAGGCAGAAGGATTCCAGGTTCAAGGCCAGCCTGGACCACTTAGCAGGACCCTGTCTCAAAATTAAAAAGGGTTGGGGATAGAGCTCAGTGGTGGTACAGCACTTGCCCAACACACCTGAGCCCCTCCATTCGATCTTGTGTTAAGAGCGAGTCTCGATATGTAGCCCAGGGTGCCCTTGAACTCACTCACAGCGGATCTTCCTATCTTAGCCTCCCAAGTGTTGGGATCACAGGTGTGTGCCACATCTGGCCCTGGATTCAATCTTTTTGACGGTATTGTTTGGTGGGAAAGTTAGACCCCACTCCAACAAGAGCCCTGGACCTCTAGAGCAGAGGTTTTATTTGTTTGTGTTTTTGGCACCGGGGATCGAACTCGAGTTCTTGTGCTTTCGAGGCAGGCGGTGGAACCACTGAGTTAAACCCCTGGCCCTGCAGAGGTTTTATTTGTTTCTGGGTTTTTGTTTGCTCATTCTTTTGAGCACTGCCTGCTGTTTCTGTCTACTTGCTGAGCTGCACATGCCTTCCAACAACAAATTCCTGGAAACAAAAGCACCAAGTGGAAGAGCAAGAAAGGGGATAACTATTAAAGTTGACCTCTCAGGCAAGCAGAAGTCTTGGATGACTCAAAGGATGGAGCTTATCTGAAAGACAAAAGGGAATCAGACAAAATCAAAGGGGAGCAGCCTCGGCAGGTTGGGGGGGGCACCTTAGGAAGCTTACTGGATAGAAGACCAAGTGGTTCCCTAGCACAAAAGAACATAGTGCTCAAATGGATATTTACTTTAAGTAAGGCCTCTACTAATCACTATGTACTGCTAGGGAACATTTCACATTTATATTTAACTTTCAGAACTTCTCAAGAACTTATTCATAGTTTTATCATGTTCCTAGTTTTTTTCCAACTGCTATCCAGAAAACTGGATTCAGCTGCACCTGTCACCTTAACACATACTTACCTTTCTTGAGAATTTTCTTTACTTTCACATAGTTGCCTTGTTTGACATACTCATGAAGTTGAGCTTCCAAGGAGTCATTCCTTAAGGTACCAAGCCGAACAGGACAAGGGACTGAAAGACGAACAGCCCGAGACATCCTGTTTCAAAAAAGAAAAACTAATTGAACCAGAGACACAGAGGCAAGATTCTCTCACATGTGGAAAGCTGACCACCTTCATAAATACAGTTGTCCCTAAATGGCTCAAAGACTCCCTCAGACACCAAAATCCAGACGCTCAACTCCCCTATATAAAGGGGGATGGGTACTGGTGTAATCTTATTTATATTCTCCCATTACACTTTTTTTGAGACATGTCTCACTACCTTTTTCTATACTTATCTACTCTTTTGAGACAAGGTCATAGCAAATACCCTATCTGCCTGAAGTGGTAGGATTACAAACATGCACCACCCATTCCCAGACACGTCCAAAGTACTGCTACGTGGGAGGTTGAGAGAGGAGAATAAAAAGTTCAAAGCTAAACTGGGGAACTGAATGAGATGCTGTCTCAAAATTTTCAAAAAGGGTTGGGAGTGCAGGTCAGTGGTAGAATACTTGTGGAAGGCCCTAGTTTCAATCTCAAGCACCCACCACCCAAAACAAAAACAACAAAAAAATTCTAACATGAGATCAGTTGAGTGCAAGAATGTACACACACTCCACGAACATACAGAGCCAACTGTACCGAAAAACACTGCGAAATTAACATTTACCTTCTCAGGTGTGCCCCTCCAACTGACGAACTAAATATATTTACCACCAACTCCTGAGACGACAAAGAAGACTAGAGAAAAGTAAAATAAGAAATATGTAACATCACACACAAAAAATTAGGAAAGCGGAATGCAGTGGTACAATCCTGTAATTCCAGTACGATTGCAAGGTGCCCTCAGTGAGCCACTGAACACAAAATTTATCAACACGCCTAGTATCACTTCATAGGTGTTCAAAAAGGGAAGTCTTCAAGAAATATTTAACATAGACGTGAAACTTACTTCACCGATTTTGCTTCTTCTTTTGCAAATAGAATTCTAAAACGAAAAGTTTCCAAAACACAAGTAACATAAAAGCACTGTCCATAAACTAAAGCCAAAAAAAATAAACACTTAGCTGAAAAATTCTACCACACGCTTTACAAGCAGAAAATTGAAAATTAATCCGCGATACCAAAATGCTACAGAAAAAAAAGCCCTCTCTAAAGATAAATTTTAATAAGTACAACAAAAATTTAACCACGTACAATCATATTTTTATGTTACTATCACATCAAGCCAGGGGAAAGCGCGAACGCAGTCCCCCACTACCACAAATTATGCAGTCAAACTTCCCACATTTGGGGAAATCGCAGAGACCAACACATCCCGAGTACAACGAATAAACCTCGCCCTGGGAACACCACCTTCGTGATCACGGTATCTCCCCGATCAGGTAAGTATGAACGCCGCGGCGCGCGCGCCATCTCACCTGCCGCTCACACTCATTACCTACGCACGGTCACTCACACGCCCACGCCTTCGCCCCCTCCTTTCCAAACCTCACGCTCCCCAACGACACCCCTCACACGCCTTTCTCGGGGGGACCCGCCCGGGGAACTCGGCGGCGGCAACAACGCGCTGGAACCGGCAAGCACCGCGCCTCATCTACATGCTCCCGCCTCTCGCGGCGACGTCCACCGCGGCGTCACCGCTTCTTCCCGCGCTTCCCTCCCGGACGGCCCGACCCCGCGGCTCGGGCCGCCGAAGCCCACGGTGCGGTGCGGCTTTCTCGGCACGGGTCTCAGCCGCGCGCGGTGGCGCTGCGGGGGCTGGGTCCGTGGCTTCGGGGCGACGCGGCGGAAGGCGGCCGAGCGGGTTGGGCCAGGTCCGAATCGCTGCCTCCTCCACGCACCCGGCGGTCGATCCTCACAGTCCGTCTCCATTTCCCTAAAGTGTAACGGGGGAACAATCCGCCCGCCCGCCCAGGTTTCGGTGAGGGCTGAACGCCTGCGCCCTGCGGCCGCGGGACGGCCGCCTTCGCCGGGATTCAAACCGGCAGGTTCCGACGCCAGGGGAACAGCGTCCGTCGCGTATCTGCTAACAAACCGAGAACGTGTCCTCTCTTTTTACTAAGAGAGGAGGACACGCTGCGTTTTCCTTTCTGCCGTACTGGCTAAAGCTCCGGGCAGAACAATTCCGTTTGCAGCAACCCTGTGTACTATCAAAGGTGTTGGCCGTATTTCCCTTTTGCTCTCCGTTATTTTCTTCGGAAAACCTTTGTTCTGTTTAATATGTTTGGAGGAGTTTTTTTTAGAACAATACTTACAAAAGTCACTTTAGATCATTTACGAATGACAGAAAAATTTCCACAGTTAAACTGGGGGCGGCACAGGCCTGTAATCTCAGCTATCTGGGAGACGAAGGAGGATGACAAGTTCAAGACTAGCCTGGGACAGACAGTTCGTGAGATCCTCTCAAAATAAAATGTAACAGAGAGCAGGGTATGGAGACCTAAAATCTCAGCACTCTGGAAGGATGAGACAAGAGGATCACAAATTCAGGCCCAGTTTGAGAGAACTTTACAAGCTGCTGTGAAGATTTAAAAAAAAAAAAAAAAAAGGAAGCAAGGCCTACCTCAGGATGTAGCTCAGTGAGAGTGTCCCTGGATTCAATCTCCAGACTCGTAAACAGCATGGAGATGTTTGCTTTCAATTTATTAAGAGACAAACCACCACAGAATTGTCAGTCACACTGATAGCATGTAGTGAAGCCAGTTTTTGACAGCATGTATTTTTCTTTTTAAAGGAGTGTGCTTCACATGCCTTTTTTTGTTTTGTTTTATTTTTTTGGCTTTTGTTTTGTGTGTGTGTGTGTGTGTGTTTCAGACTGACCTTGAACTCACTATGTAGCCCAGGCTTGGCCTGGAACTCACAGCAGTCCACCATGCCTGGCTCACATGTCACTTTCTTGTTTTTAATATAACTTTTCCTTTTTGTTTTTTTTGGCTACATAATGGTTATAGATAATTTATGTAATCAATATTGTTTCTTCCAATTAATTACCTTTTCATATAACTACAAACAACAGACTTTATAGGTGCATGTTTGTGATAGGGTAAATTTCTACTTTACACCTGCTTTTTTTTTTTCTTTTTTCTTGTACTCAGGTATTCCCTTGCCTCAACCTGCCAAGTAGCTGGGATTATAGGTGTGTACCGTCACAGCCCACTCTAGTCATTTTAAGGGCTGCATAAATATTTTAGGGGAATACAGGTGCCAAATGATAAATATTTCAAGTGTGTGTGTGAGACAGGGTCTCCCTTTTCATGCAGCTTGACCTCATACTCAAGAGCTTCTTGCTTCAGCCTCTTGAGTACTGGGATTACAGGCATGCCTCACCATTCCTCCTTTCTCAAATTCTTGGGTTTTCTTTGGTTGCTTGGTTTATTTTTTTATTTTTTTGGTACTGGGGATCAAACTGGGGACCTTGTGCTTTTGAGGTAGGTGGGGGAACCACTGAGCTAAATCCCTGGCCCCCCTCTTGCTTAGTTTTTTTAAGACAGGGTCTTCTTATATATTTCAGGCTGCCTTTGAACTCACTATGTAGCCCAGGTTGGCCTTGAATCCTGCCTTAGCCTCTAGTGCTGGGATTACAAGGGTGCCAATGCCCAGCTCAAATTCTTTAGAAATGACTTTTCCCTGATTCATTTCCTTTTTCATTCTCCTCACGTTGGGCTCCCTAATGTCAGAGTTCAGAGTTAATTATAAAAGGAATTTAAACCCAGCATGATGGCCCAAGCCTCTAATCCCAGCTACTTAGGAGGCTGAAGCAGAACAAAAGTTTGAGGCCAGCCCAGGCAATTTGGCAAGACTGTCTCAAAATACAAATTTTAAAAGGGCTGGAGATGTACCTCAGTGAGATAAAAGAAATATCTTTATAGTTTTTTAAGAATGAGGAAGGGCTGGGGACATAGTTCATTGGTATGTACAAGCCTCTGGGTTTGCGGGCAGGGGATTTAGTTCAGTGGCACTGTGCCTGCCTTGCAAGCACAAGGTCCTGAGTTCAATCCCCGGTACCAAAAAAAAAAAAAAAAAAGTAAAACAAGGTACTGGGTTTGATCCCTAGTACAGGAGAGGAGAGGAAAAGACAGGAATGAATTAGGCCTAAACTGTATGACATTGTATGTAAAAACAGGCAACATGAAATTGAACACATACTATGATCAAAATTCCTAAAAAGGTAAGGTTTAGAAGACTTAAAGGAGTTATACCAAATGGAGTGTGTGCACAAGCCTGTAATTTCCGCTCTGTGGGAGAGTGAGGGAGGAGTCCAAATTAGAGGCCAGCCTGGGCAATTTAGGCAGTACTTGTCTCAAAAACGAAAAAGAAAAAAAGGGCTGGCGATGTAGTCCAGTATGAATCCTTTCAGCTCAATTCCCAATACCACAAACATCCCCCAAAAAGCAAATGAATATAATTTTTAGTATCAATACAGAATTCCAGATTCATGTTTTCCCTCTAAATGTTAGGAAACATGGCCATTTCACCTATAGAGAAAAACATTAATCCTAACTATATGCATCTAGGGTCAAAAAAATGTTCATACCTTTTAATCCAGCAATTTCTTTTCCAGAGAAATGAAATGCCCTTTGTGTTCATCGTAGACAAATGGCAAAAAATAAAACACTCATGACCCAAGATATGAAGACAATAGAGAAACTGAGTAGTAAACAAACATAATAGTCATATAATGATTACTAATATGAAATTTGGGGAGCTAGGGTTGTAGTTCAGTGTTATAGCACTTGCCTAGCACGTGTGAGACTTCGTACTTCCCTGGTACTACAAATATGGGGATTACTGAAAGGAATTGCACAGAAATGATAATAAATATTTTCAATAAGATCATTAACTGTTTTTGCTTCATAATGAGACCAAATCTATTTGTATATTTAAAGTATTTGGAGCACAGGGTTTGGCATCAGATAGATTTAAGTTCAAAGTGTGATTTTACCATATTTTAACTGTCTGTACTTGAATTTACCCTCTGGGGATAATAATTATTAGTAATAACCACAGTAACTATACATTTTTATAAATATTTGTATAATATGCATACATAAAAACCAAATAGACCCAACTACAGTGAGCAACTGAGTGTGTGCGGTGAGGTGGAGAAACAGAGCCCCGCCCGCAGTGCGGCACTACCTGCAGCGCTCCCGCGGCTGGGGAGGGCAGCTCGCCCACACCCACCAACCTCTCTCAGATCACTGCAGCCCCTCCCACCTCAGGCGTTCTGTCCCAGTCCACATCACGCCACTCACTGTGTGAGTTTCACCCCCATCTCTGAATTTCCACCCATCCCTTAGCCTCACGGAACTCACCGAAGAGCTGATTCTCAGAAATACAATGAGGGTGGCATGCGTACTTAGTAATTCTTTTCTTTTTTTAAAAATTTGTGGTGCTAGCAGTAGTAAGCAGAGCCTTACATATATTAGCAAGCTCTCTAACACTAAGCTATCCCCAATCCGATATTGAGTATAAAAGAGAATTTCTAGGCAAATGGATATATTTCTAACAAAATAACAAAATTGGACAACTATGACTTAACTGTGGTTTTTTTTTTTTTTGGGTACCAGGGATCAAACTCGGGTCCTTGTGCTTGTGCAGCAGGCGAAACCACTGAGCCAAATCCCTGGCCCGAGTTAACTGTGTTATTAAGTAACTATGGGTTAACTGGGTAACTATGCTCTTTGTAGAATGTACCCGAGTAGCCATGACAACTTCTGTAATTTGTCACCACAGGAGCATAATGAACTCAGAAAGTCCTGCTAGAACACTTTGCTCTGTCCCCCTCTGCTGTTGTTTTGTGTAAACTGCTTCTGGATCTGTACCTCCTGCTTGCAACTCTATAAAACAGCTGGCCTGCTGATATTCTGGGTTTGACTTCTTTGGGAACAATCCCAGTGAGGTCGGTTGATGTAATAAAAGAGTTGTACACTGCCTCCTGGCTCCTTGGGTGTCTTCCTTTCCCGGATTCAGTTTGCTACAACAAGTACTTTTTTTTGGTACTGGGGATCGAACTCAGGATCTTGCACCTGCTAGGAAGGCGCTGCTGTGCTGCTGAGCTATGTCCCTGGCCAAATTTAATTTCTTTCTTTCTATTTTCTCTCCCCGGTACTAGGGATGGAACTCAGGACCTTGCACTTGCCAGGCCAGCACAGTGCCACTGAGCTACCTTCCCGGCCAATAGAACTTTTTAAGAGCTGAGTTTTATTATACAAATTCATAAAGGAAGCTTGATTTGGCAGTACACACATGTAATCCTAAGACCCTGGGAATCTGAGGCAGGAGAATCACAAGTTTGACCCTGGTTAGGCAACATAGTAAGACCCTGTCTCAAAAAATAAAAAGGGACAGGGATATAGCTCAGTGTGAAGACCCTAGATTCAATCCTGAGTACCACCAAAAACCAAAATAAAGCACACATCCACACATCCACACCATAATAAAAGTCTCAATCTAAACGTCCCTAGCTGGGAAAGCACAAGTAATTGCACAGCTGTTCTCTGGACACTGGGAGTTGCAGGGCGCCAACCCCATATACTCCTGACACACACTGCCAGAGCCCTGCATCATTTTTTTTTTTTGGTACCGGGGATCGAACTTGGGTCCTTGCGCTTGCGCAGCAGGCGGCGAAACCACTGGGCTAAATCTCCAGCCCCTTCCCCTGCATCATTTTGAGACACCCCCATGCACCCAGTGTGCCCCAGCTCACCTCAGTGATACTTACTGTCTCATCACCTAACTACATTCCTAACTTTATTCTAGAAAGTTTTATTTCATACAAGCAACTTAACACTAAATGCCAGGCTCACTGCGGCTCACCTCTGACTGTGCCCCCTATAGCTTTGGCTTCACAGAGACTGACATGCCTTCTGATATTGCCTACTCCAGTTATCTTCTCTTCACAAGTATTCTTGAACCCCCCACCCCCACCCCCCACCATGTACTGGAGACTGAACTCAGGGGTCCATCTTCAGTTGTTTTTTTCCTTTGATACAGGGTCTCCCTCATTGTTCTGCCTGGGCTTAAACTATGATCCTCTTGGTTTAGCCTCCCAGATCTTGAATTTTTGAGCACTACTTATGATGAAAATCATCCACCCTTAAGTCATTACTTATATGTGTGGTGAATACTTATACCATTTTAAATGTTTGATGTGGCAACCAGTATTCTAATACTGTACTGTACTGTCCCGTCCCAGTAATATAGTGTATCCTATCACTACAAAGAATAATCCAGAGATGAATTCTCCCTACAGCATCAAGATCATAGTCTGAAGATTCAGTCAAGACAGAGACACGTTAGGACTCCAATAACGAAAAGACAAATATACTGTTCTGTATGGGACATTTTCCTCTGCCTAACTTTCAAATGTGAAGCTAATTTTAATATCATATCCCCAAGTATCCAGAGCATTGTGACACAAAGCAAAATGTAAACACTGGGGGCAATGTCAGGTATAGTGGAAGAGATAAAACAAGACTAGACTTTATTCTCACAAGTACCACCCCTTAGTACTAAGTAATCTGGGAGAGCTTACCATTGGAACAAGATAACCAGGAAAAAGCACAAATGCAGCCCCCAGCAGCTACAAAACACACAGTATAGGACATCACAGGGGACAGCCCATCCAGAGTGCAATGGATGAGCCTCACTCTGGGAAAATCACCTTCATGATCATGGAATCTCCCCTGACAGATAAGTATGAATTGTCAGGACCTGGAGCCTTCACAGTCTGGTGTGTATAGCACTATTTAGCTAGGGTCTGGCTGGGGATTTAGCTCAGTGGTTCTGCCGCCTGCCTCACAATTGCAAGGCCCTGAGTTTGATCCCCAGTACCAAAACAAAAACCCCAACTCATTCATTACCTAGGGTCTGAACATAAACAGTCACCTAAAAGCTCCATATAGTGATATTACAGGAACTCACACATTCAGAAACATTTGTGTAGAGTGGCAGCCTTTGAAACCCCCAAACAATACTCCATGAAACACAAGGATAGAAGCAGCAGCTTTTACCAATTTGCACTGGAATTCTTTATCTACATCTTACCTGTGTCCGTGGATGACATGAGCACAGGGGACTCACTTCCACTCTCCACCCCCAAGCCCTGCTTTCTCTTCCCTGGGGAATACAAACGCTGCCTGTAAAGAGCTTATTAGCATGTGTAGCTGTTGCTTTTCACTGTGCAGCCTGCCACAACACTAGTGACATTTTATTTTATAAGCACAGAAATCAGATGCATAGCTTTGGAGTGTGAGTCACATCTAATAGAAAAAAATAATGTGGCGGTGGCCAACACTCATATAATACTTACTATAGGCAGGGGACTGTGCTAAATCTTTTACATAAAATAACCAATACCAATTAAGCATCATAGCCATACAATGAGATAGTTGTTTTGTTTTGTTTTGTTTTGTTTGGTACCAGGGACCAAACTCGGGTCCTTGTGCTTGTGCAGCAGGCAGCGAAACCACTGAGCTAAATCCCCGGCCCTAGTTTTTCTCTTTTTTTTTTTTTAAAAGATAAGATCTTGCTAAGTTTTCCAGGCAGGACTCCAACTTGTGATCCTCCTGCTTTAACCTCCTATACTATTGAGATTACAGACATGGACTACCAAGCCTATTTGAGTTAGCTACTGTGGTTATCTCCATCTTTACAGATGTGAAAACAGGCACAGAAAGGTTAACTTTTAATGTCACACTGTATTTGTCTGATCCCATTTGATGAATGAGTCCTCAGACTAGCCCATTTGGCTCATTCATTCACTCATTCCTTCACTCAACAAACATTTGCTGTATTTCTATTATTGGGGATATAAGGGTGTTTAAGAGTTCATCTCTGTTTCCTTTCTCTTTTTTTTTTTTTTGTACCGGGGATTGAACTCGGGTCCTTGCGCTTGTGCAGCAGGCGGTGAAACCACTGAGCTAAATCCCTGGCCTCCATCTCTGTTTCCAAAGAATTTGAAGGCTATGGGAAAAAAGGCAAATTAAAATGAAAAATCCATTGTGGTACTTTCCTTAACTTTTATCCTTAACCCTCATTTTAAGTCAGAATTCCTGGTCACTCTCACTACTCTATAATGGTTTCTTGAGGCAGGAGACCCCACCCCAAGGATGACAGTAGCTTTTCTCACAATGACTTCTTCTCAACAAAGTTTACTTCCTCAGAGAAAATAAGAGCATATTTCCTAAAAGGGATGCCTTTCATTTCTCGTCCTCTTCCTCCTCCTCTCCTCCTCCCCCACTCCCCTTGCAGTGCTGGCCATTGAACTCAGGGAATTGCACATACTGAGCAAGTGCTCCAACACTGAGCTATATGTCCCTGGCCCTTAGAAGGTATGACATGTGAGACAGGTCTGAAGAACGGGGAAATACAATGTACTACTACTTATAAAAGGAGAAAAAAAGGTCTGGAGAAAATGTAAGGAGAACTGGGATCTGGGTAGGAGATAGGAGATTAGGGTGGGAGAAAACTGGCTGGGAAAATCAGTGTGATCTGTTAATTACAAAGATCCTGGAACAAGTGTACAGAACAGTTCTCAAAGTCCTGCATATAGACTTCTCACAAAAACTCCAGCAGGGACCGGGGATTTAGCTCAGTGGTTCCGGCGCCTGCCACGAAAGCGCAAGGTCCAGAGTTGGATCCCCGGTACCAAAAAAAAACAAACCTCCAGCAGATTTTCAATAGGATGGCCTGGGCCTGATGTCAGCCTGAGGCATGGGATTCCAGCACTGCCCCTCAGGATCCCTATGTAGAAGTTCTCATGGGTTTCCTTGAGATTAGGACAGTATAAAAGGACACAGACGCCAGGAACAGCTTGTTACTGTGGTTTTCCTCATGACAGCCCACCCTACTTTCTTTAGGGTATTCTTTTATCTTGCTCTCTCACTTGGCCCAAGCTCGATCTGGAGAGCCAGTTTCTCTCTCATTCTTCACTTTTATTTTTTCAAATAAACTATGCCACTGCTTTTTGCTCATTTCATTCAATTCTTTATTTGATATGAGAAGAACCTGAAATCTAACTCCAGAAGGAGAAGTGAGCAACCCAGAAGCCAGTAACATTTGAGTAGCAAGCCATTTTTATAAGGAACTACCAGATAACATTATGGTGTAGCCAAGAGAGTCTCATAACAGGAGGTTAAGGGAATACTTATGTTTACTTTTTGAGATGGGGTGGAGGGTATTGCTATGTTGCCCAGGCTTGGCTTCAACTCTCAATTCTTCCACTTCAGCCTCCTAAGTAGCTGGGACTCCAGGCATGCACCACCACACCCAGCCAGAAAGGTAAATGTATAGAAACAGAAAGTAATTGTTACCTGTGGCACAAGTGAACTGGAGCGACTTGCAAATGGGAGAATTTTTCATGGTTATGAAAATATTCTAAAACTGAGGCAGAAGTAGGAGTTTATGCCTGTAATCCCAGCACTCCGGGGAGGCTGAGGCAGGAGGATCACAGTTAAGAGTCCAGCCTGGGCAACCTAGGGACTTATAAAGCCCCTGTCTCAAATTTTTTTGGGGGGAGTACCAGGGATCAAACTTGGGACCTTGAGCTTTCGAGGCAGGCACCGGAACCACTGAGCTAAATCCCCAGCTCCCTGTCTCAAAATTTTAACAAAAAGGTCTGTGTGTGTCAGGTATTACATGCCTGTAATCCCAGTACTTGAGAGGCTGAGGTAGGAGGATTGCCATGAGTTTGGAGACAGCCTGGGTTACACAGTGAGTTCAAGGCCAGCCTGAGCTATAAAGGGAGCCCCTGTGTAAAAAAAAAAAAAAAAAAAAGACAGAAAGAAAAGAAAAGAAAAAAGAAAAAAATGTCTGTGGATGTAGCTCAATGTGAAGATCCTGAGATCAATCACCAGGACCACGATAAATATAAATGAATAAATAAAGTTCTAAAACTAGATTGTGAATGGCTTAGTGATTATATATTAATATACCAAAATTATCAAATTATACAATGGGTGAATGTTATAATATATAAACTATACCTCAATAAAATTATTAAAAATGGCCCACAAAATACATAGACCTTATCTTTAGATATATGCACTGAATTAATAATGGATGAAATGTCCCTAATCCAAAAATCTGAAATGCTCTGACATCTGAAATTTAAGAGCTGACATAAAATTTGAGAGGAATCATAGCATTTCAGATTTTGGATTTTCAGATTAGGGATGTTTAATCATTAACATCTATGTGAGTATTCCAAAATCCAAAAAACCCCTCCAAACTTGAAAACACTTCTGGTTCCAATCATTTTAGATAAGTGATATTCAATCTGTACTATGAAATATAGAATTTGCTTCAAAATAATCAGGGTGGTTAACGAATAAACACAAGTTTCGATTTGATCAATGTTGAAGATAGTATACATGAAATAGGTACACACGAAATTACCCTATTTAGGTTACATTAGACGTTTTTGGTTTTTTTCTTCTTTTTTGCTTTTACTTTGTTTTGAACACAAGGCCCTCACACTGAGCTGCATCCCTAGCCTTGCTTTACTTTTTATTTTGAGACAGGGTCTCACTAAGTTGCTAAATTGCCCTGGCTGGGTTCTAACTTGAGATCCTCCTACTTCAAGCTCCCACAGTGCAGGGATTACAGGTGTCCACCGCATTAATATAATTTTAAAGAACAAAAGTTCAAAAAGGAAACCACTTCTTCCCTTATGAATCTCTCCATCTGTGAATGGGAGTGAACAGAGAGGAGGAGCAAAGAGGCACAGCTCCTTGGATTCTATTTTTCAGGTGGTGATAAAGTATTAAAGGAGAAATATAGATCACATCTAGAGATCATCCTTTTCTCTTTTCTTTCCTCTTGTATCCTACAACCAATCCACCAGCATGTTTCATGTTATTTCCTTTAAAAATATATTTAGACTGTGAAACTGAGGCAGAGGAATAGCAGGTTCCAATCCAGCCTGGGTAATCTGGTGAATCAAAAAGACTCTGTCTCAAAATAAAAAATAAAAAAGGGCTAAACATGTATACTTAGAATGTGCTCCCTTCTTGCCATCGCCAGTGCTATCCCTTTGGACAAGCCTTTTCATCTCCTATCCACAAGATGGCCAAAGCCTCCTGTCTGTTTTTTCCTGCTAAACCCGATTATCAGGCGGTATCACTTTTCTGTTCAAAACTCTCAATATTAATCTCACAAATTATGAGGAAATAGAAGAGGAGGAAATATTTCCCCATTTATTTTATGAAGCCAACATTATTCTGATAACTAAGCTAGATAGGGACCAGATAAGAAAAATATAGACCATTATCCCTAATAGACACAAAATTGTTTTTAGAAAATTAGACGCTAAGGCCAGGCATGGCGGCCCATGCCTGTAATCCCAGTACTTGGGAGGCTGAAGCAGGATGATCACCGTGAGTTCGAGGCCAGTCTGGGCTCCATAATGAGTTCAAGACCAGCTTGAACTACATAGTGAGATCCTGTCTCAAAAAAAAAAAAAAAAAAAAAAAAAGACACTAAATCCACCAACATACAAAAGAGTAATACATGATTCAGTGGGATATATTCTAGGAATGCAAAATTGGCTTAACATTACAAAACAAATTTGGGTCAGGGATGTAGCTTAGTGGCGCCTTGCCAGCCTGGCAAGTGCAAGGTTCTGAGTTCGATCCCTAGTACCAAAAAAGAAAAAAAAAACAAAACACCAAATCTGTGTAACTCAGCATATCCAGACAAGAAGAAATGGAGAAAAAGTAGTTAGCAAAATTCGCTATCCATTTAGGATGTGTGACAGTTAATTTGGATGTCAACTTGATTGGATTGAGAGATGCTTAGAAGATCAGTAAAGCACGTATCTGAGTGGGTCTGGATGGGACCTGGAGGTCTGACCTGGGAGCCTATTTCTGGTCCCTGGCTCCTTTCTCTTTTGTGTTCTTCCCTTGGGCTCTGCTTTAGCTCCCATGCAGTGAGCAGCTTGGCTCAACAAGCCCTGCCTCCATGATGTTCCTGGACTGCAATCTCTGAAACTCAGAGCCATGAAACCATTTCCTCCTTAACTTGTAGATACCAGGTATTGTTCCAGCAATACGAAAGCTAACTAATACAGGATAATCTTAGTACAATAAGATTAGCTTCATAACATCTATGCAAATCCTACAGCTAATTTACTTCATGATAAAGAGTGAATGATTTTTCTGCAGATTAAGAATAAACCTGGCCAGGGATTTAGCTCAGTGGTTCAGGCGCTTGCTGTGCAAGGTCCCAGAGTTCGATCTCCATCTCCGGTACCAACAAAACAAAGCAAAACAAAAAAGAACAAACCTGCTGGGTGTGGTGGTACACATCTGTAAGCCCTGCATTCTGGAGACTGACACAAGAGGATTCAAAGTTAGAGTGCAGCCCAGGCCACAAATCAAGTTCAACTACATAGCGAGACCTGTCTTAAAGAACAAAACAACCAAAAAAAAAACCGAGCATCTCTACTTACAATTTTCTTTTCTTTTCTTTTGAGAAGGGTCTTCCTATGTAGTTGAGACTGGCCTTGAATTCACTTCTTACAGTGATTCTCCTGCCTCAGCCTCCCCGGTGCTGGGATTATGGGGGAATCCCACCATGCCTGGCTTCTACTTAAAACCTTTATTCAATATTTCCTGAAGTACTAACATTAAAGTAAGGAAAGAAATAAAAACGAGAGCATGGTTTTTATGGTGGTGCATGCCTGTAATCCCAGCACTTGGGAGGCTGCGGCATGAGGATTGCACAAATTTGAGGACAGCCTAGACTACATAATGAGTTACATAATGGAGCCTGAGCAGCCTTGAACTCCTGGTGACCCTCCTGCCTCAGCCTCCCAAGTACTGGGATTACAGGCATGCTCACCAAACCCAGCTTTCCCTGTTTATTTTAAACCTACCAATTAGAACTCTACAGAAAACCTGTCCTGTACCCCAATAATGTCTTTGGACCATGGATCCCTCCCATCTCTGTCTCTCTGTGTCTCCCTCCTTCACTGACCCAGCTCTGTGTGGCCTTTGGCCCTTAGCTGGACATGTAGGTAATAAAATCTTTATTTGTATCATGTGTTTCTCTATTATTGAAGGAGTGTTCTCCATTTTAAGCATGCTAAATTACAACAATATGGCAGGGCTACTTATGTAGAAACCCTTAAAATATTTACCAAAGCCCCCCAAAACCTCTAAAGAATTCATAACTAAGATTCACTACTCAATTTAGCAGTTCCAGGAAATAATATCACTACACAAAAATTAGCTGTATTTCTTATGTTCTAGCAAGACACATGGAAAACGAAATTTCAAATTCATACTATTTACAAGTAAATAATTCACATTTTCTTATCATACATACTTCTCTTTACCCTTTCTTCTATCACTAATCTGCAACATCAGTAGTTGTTTTTGTTTTTGTTTTTTTTTTGGACAGGGTCTCACTGGATAGTTAAGGCTGGTCTTGAACTCACTATGTAGGTCAGGCTGGCCATCACGCCCTGCTTTGCAACATCACTACTTCTTAAGGTTTTCTTTTTCCTTTTCTTTTGAGGGGGTGGAGGCAGGGTCTCACTATGTAGTCTAGGCTGATCTCAAACTCGGGATCCTCCTGCCTCAGCCTCACAAGTGCTGGGATTACTGACATGTGCCAATCTAGCCTGGCTCAATATCCCAAAGGCGGGATAAAGCCTTGCTAATATGCTTACCTTTTCAAATGAGGAGTCACAAAGTAATAAAAGTATGTGACTAAGGGAACTAATTGAGGAACTACTGTTCCATCTATAATGGAAGAAGGAAGGTTTTTAAAGCAGAAAATTTTAGCCAAATCCTTATAAACAGCACAAAAACAATGACTTTGGGTGTAGCTCAGTTGCAAAGTGCTTACCCAGGATGCAGGAGACAAAAGATAAAATCACCCTAGGAAAAGTTTTGTTTTTTTTAAAAAAGAAAAGAGCCAGGTGCCCTGGCACCTGCATGTAATCACAGCTGTTCACGAGGTTTAGGCAGGAGGACAAACCCAGCCTAAGTAATTTAGAGACTCAGGTGGACCTTGTCTCAAAATAAAAAAGAGTGGGGGATGTAGCTCAGTCACGGTATAATCCCCAATATCTCAAAAAATAAATAATTGAACACAGTCAGATGGTTGGGACCCATACTCATACTTCCAACACTCTTAGAGACAGGCTGGATGATCACGAATTTCAGGGCATCCTAGGCAATTTAGAGATTTACGGAGAACCTATCATTTCGAAGTCAAAAATAAAAGACTAGGGCTATACCTCAGTGCAATATAACAAAGGGATATATATACTGGGGTTATAACTCAGTTCAATCCCTAGTACTGCTAAAATAAAGGAAGGGAGAGCCAGATGGGGAGAGAGAGGGAGGAAAAGAAAACAAAGAAACCCAAGTATTAGTGACAAATCACACATACACCTTATGAAAGATACTGTGCTGTTGCTTTGGGGTTTCAGGGATGTAAAGTGACTATGTGAAGACTAAGATGCAGTGACACCTGACATTAGATGCAGTGTGACACCGGGGAGAGCCTGAAAACAGTATCTAGTATCACAAGTTATGTAGTCACATGTTAAAGAGTCAAAGCTTTGCGCTTATAAAGGCGGGGCTTTTAGGAAGTCACTGGATCATGGGTGTGTGATCATGGGTATGGGTTCATAGCTGGATTGTGATATTGGGAGGTGAAGCCTGGTGGAAAGAGGTGAGTCATTGTAGTGTGGCCCGGAAGGGTGTATCTCCTTCCTCCTCCCCTGATCCCCTGCTTCTTCCTGCTGTTGCGTCATGAACTGTCATGCTCCTCTGCCATGCTGCCCTGCCTTAGAATCAGCCAACTATAGACTGAAACCTCTGCAAACTGAGCCGAAACAAACGTTTCCTTCTTTAAGTTGTGGGTGTTGGGTAGTCCCAGCAATGAGAAAGTAATTAAGACATCAAATTTTGGTTCATTTCAGGAAACATGAAGGTCAGGACAAGCAATGAATAAATCTCATTGGGGGAAACTACCTTAGCGAACAAGGTATTCCCTACCCCCTGTCAGACGATATTAATTATAACAGTTGCCTGGCAGCTCACTCTCAAATTCTAGACACTACTTACACAAGGTACATTTATTTGTGTAAGCTCTAGCCTATCACTTATAACTACTTTTCCACATTGCAAGAACAAGATAGGTCAGGCGTGGGGTGCACTGTAATCCCAGCACTCAGGAGGCTGAGCCAAGAGTTGGAGGCCATCCTGAGTTGTACAGTGAGTTCAAGGCCAGCCTGAACTACATAGTGAGACGCTATCTCAAAAAAAGCAAGACAATATTTTGAATACTAAAATACTTATTTTCAAAATCCTAAGAAATATATGTACTGTAAATAAGACCAGAAGACACTGCACTTATCTGTATATACCAAGATCCCTTTGGTGACCTTAAAGGCTCCTGACAAATCTGAGGTGGTCTTTGGTTTGCAGTAGAGGTACTGAACCTAGGCCCTTTACAATGAGCTACATCCCCAGCTGATTTTTTTTTTTTGAAACAGGGTCTCACTATATCACCGAATTGCCAGGCTGGATATGAACTTTTGATCTTTCTGCCTCAGCCTCACAGAGGCTTGAGATTATAGGTGTGCAACACCACACCCAGCAAATTTGAGGTTTTTGTAGATGTGGTAGGCATAATAATGGTCCACCAAAACTGTCCACATGCTAATCTACCTGGAACCTGTAAATGTGTTACTTTTCAGCATAACAATAATTTCATAGATGTGATTAAAGATATGAGGTGAGTCTAAAGTAATCATACGGTCCCCTCAGTGCCAGAAAAATAAAGATATAAGGACAGAAATCAGAGAAGACACCAAATTGCTAACCAGACTAGAGAATGGGAAGAAGGGGCCATAAGCAAGTAACGTGGGAAGCCTCTTGAAGTTAGAAGAGGCAAGGTAGGGCTGGGATTTAGTTCAGTGGTTCTGCCGCCTGCCTCGCAAGTGCAAGGTCCCGAGTTCAATCCCTGGTACCCTCCCCCCCAGAAAGGCAAGGTAATGGACTCTTCCTAGAGCCTCTACAGTAGACAAAGATTCCAAAATGTGGCCCTGCTACTTTTTGACCCAAGGACCTTCAGGAGAAACACAGTGTTCATTAGACTTTCACATCAATGAAAAGTATGATAAAAATTTTCTAGCACTTGGACTAGGGGTGTAGCTCAGTGATAGAGAGAGTTCATATACAAAGTGCTGGGTTTATAACGCAGGCTCCTAACACCACATGTCCTACCACCATGAGGAACTGGTGATATACCTTGATTATCTGTGTCTTTAATGAAAGATTTCAGACAAGACATGTAGGCTGTTGTATAGAGTACAGGTAAGTTTATTGTAAAACGATAGATTTCAAGAATGAGAGTGAATACACATTTAAGTGTGAAGATGGCAAGTACCAAGATAGCAGTTGCACTGAATGAGGTCTCAGGTTACACTTCTATCTTTCTCTTCTCTAAGGTCACTGTTCTATAAGGAAAATGGGCTACTGTGTTGACCTACTTCATGGGGGAGAAGAGCCCTATTTGCTTCCTAGGTGGATGTTTTCCTTTTAATTTGTTTTGAGACCTTGAGGTTTTTCCAACCTCTGACCCATGGTCTGGACTCTATATGGCCCTAGATGTTATCAGCATGTTACAAGGATGTTATATCTCTTGTGGTAAAGTTTGAAATCACAAGTTTATGTGGTTTATCTACATGTCTTCTTTACACTCATGCCAAAAAGCAAAGCTCTCCCTCTTTTTTTTTTTTTTTTTTGAGACAAGTCATGCTATGGTAGCCCAGGCTGACCTTGAACTTGCAGCAATCCTCCTGCCTCAGCCTCCTGAGTGCTGGGATTACAGGCATGTGCACATTTCTCTTAATTGCAATCAAGGCAAAGCATGAATGCATTCTCTCACCATCAGAAATTATGCAGTGGAATTTCTCAGATTTGGAGAAATTCAAAGGGTCAGCACGTCTGGAATGCAATAGATAAGCCTTCCCCTGAGAATACCACCTTCATGACCATGGTATCTCCTGTACCAAGTTGGCAACTCACTTTCAGACTGAAACTGCTCTTAGCTTTATTTTTTCATGCAGACCATCAACTCTCACAAAGAGTTTTCAAATTATAACCATGCAACATTAAATTGTATATATGAGCTGGGTGTGGTGGCACATGCCTGTAATCCCAGTACTCCGGGAGGCTAAAAGCCAGAAGACTGCAGGTTCCAGCCCAGAGTGGGCAACTTAGTGACTTAGCAAGATCTTGTCTCCTACTCCCCCAAAAAGGGGCCAGGGCTAGGGATACAGGTCAGTGCAAAGGCCCTGGGTTCAATTTCCAGTACCATACAACAACAAGAACCAAAGACTATACATCTAGATGTGCCAAAAATCTTAGGAAAATAGACCTATGATAGGAATGACCAGCAGCGAATCTACTTATCTACATACAGCACATCCCTTTTACAGAACTCATTCAGCGTGTCTTGGTGACGTTATGGAAATAAAACTGTGTGTCATGGTACTCCTCTATAATCCTACCACCCCTGGAAGCTGAGACATGAGGATCCAAGTTTGAGTCCAGTCTTGGCAATTTAGTGATGATTATTGAAATGGAGATCCTGTTTCCATATAAAAATATTTTAAAAGGTGTAGGGATGTAGCTAAGTACAAAGGCCCTGTGTTCAACCTCCAGTACTGGAAAAAAAACTTTAAAATACTCTATGGATCAAAAGCTAAACAACATAAAGTAGCTCCTGGTTTCATGGATTTTGTTATGGTTTAGATCTGAAAGGCCCCCCAAAAGACTCCTGTGTTCAGAGATTAGGCTTTTGGAAGGTGACTGGATCATGAGGATGATATACATGACCTATAGATAAATGTACTGTTAGGAGGTGGGGCCTGGTTAGAAGACACAGGTCACTGGGAGTGAGACTCCCTCCCTGGCTCCTCAGTTCATTCTGTGCTTCCTGGTGACCATGATGTGAGCAGCTATCCTCTGTAGGAGACCCTTCCAGCATGGTATTTCTGTATTTGAGCCTGCCAACCATGGACTGAAACTTCTGAAACTGTGAGTCAAAATAAACTTCTCCTCAAGTTGTGGCTGTGGTGTATTGTGTCTCAGAGACAAGGAGAGCGATTATGACACATTCTGGCACCAGGAAAGTGGGGTCAATGCTCTGAATATACCTGACCATGTAGTTTAGAAGTTTTTGGAATTAGTTTGAGGGAGGTGTTTGGAAAGGTCTGGAGATACTGACTAGAAAAGCTGAAGAAGAATGCTGTAAGCTCAGCTTGATAGGAGAGTCTAGTCAGAGCTCAGAAGACCACAATTCCAATAGAAATGCAGAGTAATGGCCAGGCTCAGGAGGTTTCAGATGGGAGCAAGGACTTCACTGGAAGTTGGACCTGAGACCATGTGTGTTATGCTTTGGCAGAAAATTTGTCTATGTTTTGGCCATGTCCTTTGTGACAGCCTAAGATTAATGACAGTGGACTAATTAATCTAGTGAAATTTCAAGGGAGCCCAATGTTCAGGTTGTGACGTAGGTACTCCTGGAGGCTCTCAGCCAACTTTATAGTGAAAAATGAGGCAATAAGCACATTTAAAAATTTTTCAGTTTTGTCAGAAAGGTAGCCCTTGGAAAGTTGGAGCAAAGGACAGCATGGAATTTAATGCTGAAAAGGTATACATTAAAAAGAAGCCAAGTACTTTGCATCAGAACATTAGGAAAGATGTGTTGAGGTATCTATGTAATCAGCAAGACCCCATCCTTGATTTTTTGGTACCGGGGATCAAACTCGGGACCTTCTGCTTGAGAGGCAGGTGCTGGAACCACTGAGCTAAATCCCCCCCCCCCAAGACCCCATCCTTCACAGGCTCAAGGATGCAAAAGTGAAAGACTCTGCTTTGAGACCAGAGCCCTAGGGCACCCTGCTGAAGAAGGGCTGCCTATGGTATTGATTCTTTGGGATTTGGTTCACAGTGCTCAGCCATTCAGTTACTTGGAAGCCTCTGCAGCCATGATCCAAGGGAGCCCCACTACTGCTCAAGTTGGCAGCAGATGTTGGTGTCATCCATATGATACTGATTTTATGAGTAAGGAGAATGCAAAAATTATCAGAGAGGTTTCTATCAGATTTCAGAAGATCTGTGAGGTCAGTCAGTGTGCCCCTGAGAGGGCAATTCAAGAAGCTTTGAGAGTGAAGCTAAAAATGCAGTGAAGATCATAGGATGCTGGAGAAACCAGGAATGAGGAAAGCCACAAGTAGTGAGCAGAACCACCAAAGAGAGGCCATAAGGCCTCACTAGCAATGCACAGCTATGGGGCTGCTCAAGTACTTTGGAATCACATCTTGCCACAACTTGCCCTTGGTGCTAAACATGGAACTACAGGATTTAATGTTTGCCCTGCTGGGTTGTAGTCTTACTTTGGTCCCATTTCTTTTTTCCCCTATTTCTCTCTTTTAGAACTGGTTGTGTACCTTGTACCATCATATGTCAACAGTGTTTAATTTCCTTTTTGAGTTTTACATGGGTTCGCAGAGTCTATCTTGAATCTCAGTGGAGACTTTGAACTTGGACTTATCAAGAATGCTGAAACTGGGCCAGGGATTTAGCTCAGTGGTTTTGCTGCCTGCTGCACAAGCACAAGGACCGAAGTTCGATCCCCAGTACCAAAAAAACAAAAACAAAGACAAAAACAAAAAAACAAGAATGCTGAAACTGTTAATAGTGACTCTTGGAGATGGACTAAATATATTTTGCATAAAGAGATGTGAATGGTTCTTTGGGAGTCAGGGGCAGACTGTTACAATTTGGATCTGGAATGTTTCCCAAAAGACTTGTTCAGAGGTTGGGCTTTTGGAAGGTGATTAGATTACGGGGGCACTATGTTCATCATTGGATTAATCGATAGCTAAAAGTGCTGTCAGGAAGTAGGGCCTGCTCAGAAGAGGTGTGTTACCAGAGGTGTGACCTGGACAGGTATATCTCCCTTCATGGTTCCTTGTTTAGCTCTTTGCTTCCTGGCTGTCATGATATGAGCAGCTTTCCTCTGCTGACCACAGGCTGAAATGTCTGAAATTGTGAGCCAAAATAAACCTCTCCTTTAATTTGACGGTAGCAGGTATTGTGTCTCAGCAATGAGAAAGTGACTAAGACAGGACTGGTGCTAATTAAGTGACTGTGATTTCTGATAAAGTCCAACTAGCCAATATCCACATAAGATAAAGGAGCAAGTATGAAAGACAGAATTTGGTAACATTATAAACACTCTTTGTTTAATGACCAAGTTAACGTTCTGTGATTAGGTCATTAAGTGAACTGGTGGCTAAATGAGTACATAGTATGTACATTACAATATTCAGAAGGAGCTTCTGAAGATCATTGCAAGGGACCAATGAAACTAAAATACTACTACTAAGATATCACAGAACCATGAACCTGCTTGACTATGTAAAAATCACTGGAAATGCCAAATATCTTTGATAGTGAAACTGGTATTAATGGAGCCGCTGCTCTGTCCACCTCTGCAGTGAATACCTTGGAAGACAGAAAGACATATAAGATATGTAGTAAAGGAGCTTACTAGCCAGGAATGTAAGACAAAAATTAAACACATAGAAAAATCACAGAGCCAAGAATAACAGTGATAATTGTTCAATTGTTTCCTGTGGTTCAGAAGTGTATATATAACCCTTGAGAAAACATGTGCACCCATCTGAGACATTTCTACATGTCAAAAAGTTTCAAAGGTAGCATCATTTCTAAAGACTGTGTTTATATCTGAGAATTTATTTAACTCCAGATGAATCAGTTTTATTATCATCTGAAGAACTGTTGGAAGCAAATAGTCCATAAAAGTCAGCCCAATAAAGAGTGCACTGATAAATTTGTCTGGCCTTTTGGCACAGGTGTTCTGACTGTATCATATGTGATCAACAGGTCTCATAAGGCTGAACTCCAAATCATTCTCTTCTGCATAAAAAGAGGCAAACCATACATTATTGGATAATTTTGTTTCAATATCCAAAAAATGTCAAGCAGCTTATTTTTCCCCAGTATCAGACATTCTAGAAATAATATTTATTTTGAAGACATTTGTCTTTTCATGAATGCTGTGTTTATTTTCACAATATGCTTAGTGAATGTGCCTAAAATATAATAGGCTACAGGCACTCCTTGTTTAACCACTGAGTTTACCTCTTGTGACTAGGTCAAGTAAATTGGTCACTAAATGTGGAGGGTTTTTTTGGTACCAGGGATCGAACTCAGGACCTTGCACTTGCCAGGCAGGCACAGCACCACTGAGCTACATTCCCACCCCAAAGAAGTGTTTATAGTATGTACACTACAATATATAAAACAAATAAATAGTCAAAGGAAACTCCAATGTGATGACTTTTTGTTTGCACAACTCTTACCTGCAGTATTGAAATACGTAACACCATAAAACTACAGTGCTATGCTGTACTGTACAACCAGCAAAAATTACATTACTGTATAAAAAGGTGTACTGTACAAAAAAATTGAGTCTCTATCAACAAGATATACAGAACTGTGTTAAAAAAAAAAGGACAGGTCCTCAGTCTGAGCAGTGGGTCATAAGTCTGAACAGCATGCCTTGGTTGTCTAAATCTGAACCATCCTTAAACAGGTAGCTCATTATATAAGGAATAGCTACACATTTGAAAATTCAATGCATGTGTTGCTAAAAAATAAATCTGGCCATGTGTGGTGGCATGCACTTGTAATCCCAGCACTGGGGAAGCTGAAGCAGGAGGATCACTTTGAGTTTGAGGCCAGCCTGGGATACACAGTGAGTTCAAGGCCACTCTAAATTACAGAGGGAGACTTTGTCTCTAAATGAATGAATGAATGAATGAATGAATAAAGTGTGTCCAAAATGCCAAACAAGTGCAAACTACTCTTTTAAACTGGCAGCAAATAATCATTGTGATCATTTTTACTTGATTTTTTTTTCTTTTCTTCTTCTTCTTTTTTTTTTTTTTTGGTTATGGGGATCAAACTCGGGACCCTGCACTTGTGAGGCAGGCAGCATGATCATTTTTGATTGAAAGATCAGTTACACAAATGTTTTTTCTTCCTTTTTGGGGGGTGGGGAGGGGGTCGTGGGCTCACTAGGGATTGAACCCAGAGAGCCCTGAACTACATGCCAGACCTGTTTTGAAACATGAAACACGGTCTGTCTGAGTTACCCATGCTGGCCTTGATCTTGTGGAACCTCTCCTGTCTCAGTCTCCTGAGTAGCCAGGTTTACAGGTATGTTCCATGATCTCTGGTGCAAATACTAGTGAGTTTTTTTGAGACAGGGTATCGCAACCTAGTTCAGACTGGCCTTGAACTCACTATATAGCCCAGGGTGGCCTTGAATTTGCAGTGACCCCCCCCCCCCGCCTCCTCAGCCTCCCAAATGCTGAGATTATAAGCATATGCCACCACGCCAAGCTTTTAATTTTGAACAAACCAAACTAGGAAAAGGTTCACAGGGTCCCCACTTTCAAAATGCAATATATGATACTTATTGTTGGAAATCACCTTCAGGATAAGTATTTCCACTCTGAAGTGAGAATGCCTGCATATCCATGCACAATTAAACCCACCTATACTAAACACTACAGGCTCAGGGTCACCCAGCTGCCTTTTTACAGATGTCACTGAAATCTAGGACTGGATCCCTGGAGAATCTATCCTATAGGAAATTCTTGAGTTACCTAGATTCTTAGTAGACACCTCAAAAAGAGCAAATCAGGGCTGGGGATTTAGCCCAGTGGTTCCGTTGCCTGCCTCGAAAGCACAAGGACCCGAGTTCAACCCCTGGTACCAAAAAAAAAAAAAAAATTGCAAATCATTCTCAAACCCCAGCACCAGCTTCAGAAAATTTGTGCCTAGCAGTGCTTTCTTAAAACAAATATAGAGTCCTTAAGGGCCAATAATCTTCACACTTCCAGTTTCAATATTTTGTAAGTATTTCATTGTTACTGGCCCAGTTATTAAAATATCTGCTTATGAGAGTCTGCCTTAGGGCAAAAGGTGACTGTCCTCCACTTTCTTGTAGTTCAAGCAGCTTAAGAGAAATGTTACCAATATTATCCTCACGGATGCCCTGCAGACCTTAATGTTTCTTAAGAAATCCCACAGTATCTCCTTGATTAGAAAAATATAAAGAAGGGCCGGGGATTTAGCTCAGTGGTTTCACCGCCTGCTGCACAAGCTCAAGGACCTGAGTTTGATCCCCGGTACCCCCCCCATATATATATATATATATATATATATATATATATATATATATATATATATATATATATATATGAAATACATATATTTGTTAATATTAACATAAGTTAGAACAAAAAAGTGAAGAGGCATTTTAGTTCACTGAATAACTGTTGGCCAAAGCAGAAAGAATTTGATTATTCTCATTTATGAACACACACACAGAACTCAACTAAATGTCTACAGTCTTTGAAAACTTACTGTATTAGGATAGTAAAAAAAAAAAAAGCACAATGACTCCTGAAGCTTGTTTGGTATTTGTTTGCATTACTGAAGACAAACCTAGGGCCTTCTCACTGATCTACATCCCTAGCTCTTTTCTTTTTTTTTTTTAAATTTTATTTTTATTAAATTATTTTATTGGCACATTGTCCTAGCTCTTCTCTTATTTTTTTTTACTTTTGAGACTGGTCTTACTAAGCTACTAAATTGTCCAGGTTGGGTTAGAGATGTAGTTTAGTGGTAGATCACTTGCCTCATATGTGCAAAGCCCCAGGTTCAATCCCCAGCACCACAAAACAAACAAACAAACATAAACTGAAAAACTGCCGAGGTTGGGGTTGAACTTGTGATCCACCTGCCTGAGCCTACCAGAGTCCAGGGATTCATGCATAGGCCATCACACCTAGCTATGAGCTTTTATATTAAGAGTGTGGGACAGAAGTACATAAAGTTATGATAAAGTTAGTATTTCCTATAGATGGGGGAAAGGATTCATTACTCCACAAGGACTGCTAAATTAGCTCACCTCTGAAAGAAGGAAAAAACACTTCCCATTTTGTTTTTTTCTTTTTGCTGGGAATTAAACGTAGGGCCTTGCACATGCTAAGTCCTTATATTTAAACAAAAATTAGATAATATAATCAAATGTAAATCTAAATCATGTGTAGACATTAATGAAAATTTAAAAAATTACATTTGTAATTTTGAAGACACTTTCTAAGCATGTGACTAAAGTAAAAATTAATACAAAATTTGACTAAGTTGTATACACAAAGCCTGTACAAATTAGAAAACCTCAGAAAACAAAGTTTAAATACATACAACATAGTGGGAAGATATTTGGAATATATACGTTGGGAAAATAGTCTATATAACAGAATATGTGTATGAGACAGGATAGACAGGATAAGGGTTAAAAATATGAATTCCCCCCCCCTTCTCCCTTTCTTATTTATTTATTTATTTATTTATTTATTTTTGGTACCGGAGATTGAACTCGGGTCCTTGTGCATGTGCAGCAGGCGGCGAACCCACTGAGCTAAATCCCTGGCCCCCCTTTCTTTTTCTTTTTAAACAGGGTCGCCTATGTTGCCTAGGCTCACCCAAATTCCCAAATACAAGCAATCTTCCTGCCTCAGCCACCTAAGAGGCTGAAACCACAGGCTCACCACCACACCTAGCTCAAAAACATAGATTCTGATACTAAGCAGAGTAGTACACATAATAAATTTGAGGGTTTTTTTTTTTTCCCCAGTACTGGGAATTGAACTCAGGACCTTGTGCTTGCCAGGCAGGTGCAGCGCCGCTGAGCTACATCCCCGGCTGAGTTCGGTTTTGTTCTTTGTTTTCTTTTGTTGGGTTTTTTTTGCTTTGTTTTGTTTGTTTTTTTGAGACAGGGTCTCACCTTGTAGTTCAAGTTGGCCTTGAATTCACGATGTAGCCCAGGCGGGCCTCAAACTTGCAATGATCCTCCTACCTCAGCCTCCTGAGTGCATGCACCACTATGCCTACAATAAATGTCTGCCATTGCTCCTGATAATAATTTTTTTAAAACACATACCTATAACAAATGAGTATTTAAATAAAAGAAGCCAAACTAACGAGTAAGCAAAAGCCAAGTGAGGTACTGCACACTTGTACTCCTAACTATTCAGGAGGCTGAGGCTGGAGGATCATACCTGGGCAATTTAGCAAGAGACTGTGTCACAATAAAAAAATAAATGGCCAGGCTGGGTGGGGTGGAGCATGCCTATAACCTCAGCACTTGGAAGGCTAAGCCAGGAGGATCACTGAGAGTTTGAAGCCAGCCTAGGCAACATAGTGAGTTCAAGGCCAGTCTGAACTATATAGCAAGATACTGCCTCAAAAATAACAACAGGTCTGGGGATTTAGCTCAGTGGCACTGCACCTGCCTTGCAAGCACAAGGTCCTCAGTTTGATTTCCGGTACCAAAAAAAAAATAAAAACAAGGCCAGGTGCAGTGGTGCATCCCTGTAATCCCCAGCAGTCTGGGAGGCTGAGACAGGAAGATTGGAAATTTGAGCCCAGCTTGGGCAACTCAGCAACTTATTAAGACTATTAACTCAAAAAAAAAAAAAGGGGTGGGGGTGGGGCTGGAGATAGACCCCAGTGTAAAGGCCCCAAGCTCAATGCACCATAGTGGGGGAAAGAAAGGAAAGAAGGGAGGAAGGAAGAAAGGAAGGAAGGACCAGGCATGGCAGTGCACATCTGTAATCCCAGCACTTGGGAGGCTGAGGCTGGAGGACTGCCGTGAGTTTGAGGCCAGCCTGGATGAACTACATAGTAAGACCTTGTCTCAAAAAACCAAAAATGGGCCAGGGATTTAGCTTAGTGGTGTTGCGCCTGCCTGGGAAGCGCAAGGTCCTGAGTTTGATTCCCAGTACCAGAAAAAACCCACAAAAACAAAAGAAAAAAAAAGGCCTGAGGATGTAGCTTAGCTCAGTGGTGGATTGCTTATCTAGCTTACCCTGCGTTCAAACCCCAGTGCCACACACACAAAAAAAGAAAGTAGGCAAAAATACACACATGTATTCACAGAAGCACTGTTCACAAGAGCCTAGAAATGAAAACAGGCTACAGGTCTATCCATAGATGAATGGATAAACAAAATGTGGAAAATGAGGTTTATGGTAGAGCACAGTGGTAAAAAACACTTGCCCTAGTGTGGGTCATACTCTAGGGTTAGCCACAGCATGACAAGTAAAAAAATGTGGCAATGCATACAACACTGTTATTTAGTCTTAAAAATCAAAGAAGGGCCCATGATGTAGCTCAGCTATATGGTGCCTGCCTGGCCCTGAGCTCGATTCCCAGTACCCCACCCCCAAAGAAATTCTGATACCTGCAATAACATGCATGAATATTGAGGAAATTATGCTAGGTGAAATAAGTCAGTCAAGAAAGAACAAATACTACATTATTTCACTTACATGGGATCTCTACCAGGAGGAATCAAACTCATAAAAATATAAAATGGTGGTTGCCAGGGACTGACAGAGGAGCTATACTGAAAGTTTCAATAAAGAATGATAATGAAGGACTGGGGATTTAGCTCAGTGGTTCCACCGCCTGCTTCGCAAGCATAAGGTCCCGAGTTCCATCCCCAGTACCAAAAAAAAAAAAAAAAAGGAAACAAGAATGATAATGAAAATTATAATTATTATAAAAGCAAGTCAAGGATGAGAGGACATTAATGTCATCTAACTGTACAGCTACACAGAGTCCACCAGGTTCTTAACACTCCACTGCCGATGACACAAAATTCAAAACATGATCATTAAGGCCAGGGATTTAGCTCAGTGGTGCCTCGCCTGCCTCACAAGCTCAAGGTTCTGAGTTCAATCTCCAGTACCAATAAAAAAAAAAAGATCATTTCCATTGGGTCTGATAAAACTAAAGAGCTACTGCTGTGGTAACACCACCTCCCCTTTATCCAAAAACCTGGTTGTTCTCTGTGTGATTCCCACCGAGAAACCAGATGTGAATCCTAAATTAAGCAATGTCTATATAGAAGCCACATTTTGTTGTTGTTGTTTTGGGGGTTTTTTTGGTAGTGGGGATCTAACCCGGGACCTTGTGCTTGAGAGACAGGCGGTGGAACTACTGAGGTAAATCCCCAGCTATAGAAGCTACATTTTGATCAGTCCTATCACACTTTCCCTGACCTACTACATGAGGCAGAAACGTTTCTAGTGTTCTTTCCCTTCTAGGAAGGTCATACAATGTGGAGGTAGCTCGAGGGAAGGAGGATCTCAAGTTGCAGGCCAGCCAAGGCAAATTAGACAGACTCTATCTTTACTAAGTAAGCATTCTAGTATTGAATTTTGGGTTAAAGAAAACTATGCCTTGAGCTCTGACAGCAGATGGTGGGGCGAGGAGCGAGGAGCCTTCGAAACGGGGTTTGCTACCGTGCCCAACGCACGTCGTAACCATCCTCAGTACTTCAAGGGCTCTGTTTTGCAATACTTCAGATCCTTTAGGCGGGGAAGAACACTCAAGGGTAAGAATATCCACCAACAGATAAGGAAGGGGTCCCTCCCCGAAAGCAATCACGCTCCCCAGGCAAGGAGGCCCTCAAGACACCTTGCAAACCACCTCCCAATTGCCGAGTAATCCCGAAGAAGCGGCGCATTTGTAAAGCGGTCACCTGCTCGGCTCCAAGGCCGCTTCCCCACTCTGCAGCTGAACAGGAGTCCAACCCTTGTCTCTCAGGGCAGCACCCTGCGGGGTGGTTCCTTGCTTATCTTCCGGGGCTGCTTCTCCAGTGAAGCCTGCTGGGAAGCACGAGGGGTCTCGCAGCCTCCACTCTGCAGGCTGGACGCGGGAAGGCGTGGGTGGGTGGGTGCGGGGACTCAGCGTTAACGGTCCTCGCGGGCGTGTGTGTGGGTGACCCACAATCCCTAGCGAGAGCGGGAAGGGGGGGGCAGGCGAGGGGGACGGCTGGCGAGAAGAGTCAAGAGAGTGGAACCCGAGTGGGCGCGGTGGCGCGTGTCTGTAATACCAGCACTCTTGTGGAAAGGGTGAAGCAGGATGGCAAATTGGAGGCCATCCCAGGCTAGAGAGTTTGAGGTCAGCTTGTGTTACATAGTGAGTTCGAGGTCAACCTGGCCAATTTAGTGAGATCTTGTTCCAAAAAGAGAGAGGGACCCTAGCATGGTAGCATAGGCCTGTAATCCCAGCGCGCGGGTGGCTGAGGCAGGAGGACTCTGCAAGTTCGAGGCCAGCCTTGGTTACATAATGAGTTCAAGGCCAGCCTTTAATACATCGTGAGACGCTGTCTCAAAAAAAAAAAAAAAAAAATGGAGCGGAGAGAAGCAGAAATGAAGTTTAATCTTTACATGATGGTTTCCTAGATTTTGCACAAGGGAAAAAAAAACGTAACTGGCTAGTGTTCCTTTTTGTTCCCACTATGCCCACTTAGGGAGAGCATACCTAACAAAGACTCTCAGGGTCCCAACCCAACGGGGCAACGCAGACAAGCAAATATGTAGGGCTCCTCCTGGCTCTCTGTTCTATGGTCTCCATCCATCTTTTAACTCACCATATGTACTTTTTTCTTCCCACCCTTAGAAAAACACAAGATGTCGTCTGGGTGTACATTTTTTTTTCTTACCCTTATGAAAACCCAGGGTTTTGCAACTAGCTGTATCCCCATTCCTTTTTATTTTGAGATAGAATCTCGAACTTTTGCTCCTTCTGTCTAAGCCTACCGATTTCCGGCAGGATGCATGTGACACTGAATGGACAAATCTCAGATAAGACTTGAAGGAATCACAAAGGAACCTGCGCCCAAGTGTGACAAAAGGCACGCTTCTACAGAAGCAGAGCGGACTGAGGCTTCGCCCCGCCCCTTCCGCCTTACGTTTGACGTCACAGCGCGCGGGCTTGAAGTGTTGGACCCACCGGGTTTTAATGGCTTTGGGTCTGCGCAACTCCGTACCCAGGCGCTGTGTTTGAAATGCAGCGGGACTTAGTGAGTTTCCCGCTGTCTCCAGCGGTGCGGGTGAAGCTTGTGTCTGCAGGTTTCCAGAGTGCTGAGGAACTCCTAGAGGCGAAACCCTCCGAACTCAGCAAAGGTAACCACTTGCGACGGCAAGCTGAGGCACATTTTCCCGCCTTCAAGGCTTCATTCTGTTCCCAGCAGGCTACTGCCGCCTCCGGCCGAGTTAACAACGGGAAACGGATTTTTACTCCATTTAAAAGTTGTCTGGCCGGGAGTAGCGGTGCAAGCCTGTAATCTCAGCTAATTAGGAAGCTGAAGTAGGATGGCGAGCTCAAGGCTATCCTGGGCAAGTTAGCGAGACCCTTTCTCGAGAAAAAAAATTGTAAAATATGTCAAATTGCTCTCTCTGTCTCAGTACCTGCGGAATGCTTTCAGGATTATCCGGTTTATGCTCAAAAGAACCCTTTACTTGAATTAATATGTCCAGTATATAGGTGAGCGAACTTATCTGCTTGAGGTTACACAACTTCATGAAAATGGTTTGGATCTAGTGGTGCTAGAATTGGGAAGCACATTGTGTATTTTTCCATGTTCCAAGATCCAAGGGGGTGGAGATTAAATTCCAGAAAGGAATTTCGTGTGAGAGTAGAGATACTAAAAAAGGAGACTATTACCTTAGATCTGAAGAAAACAATAGCAAGACTCCGCCTCCCGTTCTGGCGGTAACAGTGATTGACACTTAAGGGCCTTTTTACCACTGAGCCCTGCTTTATTTATTTTGCGACAGGGTCTCTGTGAGTTGTCCCGGCTGGCCTTGAACTTCTGCCTGCCTCCAGAGTAGTTGCACACCACTTTCCTTATGTAATTCACTGAAAAGCCCAAACCTCATTTTCCAGACCACCGAAGATTATTTGTTGTTGGAACCATTATCGTGAGGCACACAAAAATGATGCTAGGATTTAGCTCAGTGGTTCTGTTGCCTGCCTCACAAGCACAAGGTCCGGAGTTTGATCCCCGGTACCGGAAAAAAAAATGATGCTAGCGTGGTCACTCTCATTGTACACATAACACTGTGGTATATCCAGGCCTGTGCTATTCACTAAAGAAGATAGAAAGGTGTTTTAGGGATTTTTTTTTTTTCTTTTGCGGTGCTGGGGTGGAACCTAGGCCTCATACATGCTAGGTTTGAACACTACCACTGAGCTACATCCTTAGCATCACTCAGTTATCTAAAAGTTAAAATTAATGAAGACGAACCATTGTTGTGCTAAACTTTTAAATCTCTAAAGTCAATGCTGTGATTTCTTATTTTACTTTCAGAAGTTGGGATATCTAAAGAGGAAGCCCTAGAAACTCTGCAAATTGTAAGAAGAAAATGTCTGACAAATAAACCAAGAAATGATAGTACATCTGATACTTCATGCAGAAAGTGTACGGCCCTGGACCTTCTTGAGCAGGAGCATACGCAAGGCTTCATAGTTACCTTCTGTTCTGCACTAGATAATATTCTTGGGGGTGGCGTACCCTTAATGAAAACAACAGAAATTTGTGGTGCACCAGGTGTTGGAAAAACACAATTATGGTAAAATAAGATGTTTCTGTCTTGAGGTTGGGTTTAATAGCATTTTATGTAAATAATATTGTGCTTTGGGTTTATAGTCAGGAGAGCAAGAAAAGGCTTATCTGGCTCTTAGTTGGATGCGTATGTGCCTCAAACAAAAACCAGCTTAACAAAATGTGTCATTTGCACTGTTTTACTGTGGTCACTAGGGTAAACAGGCAGTCTTTATTCAAACATTTGAAAAATTTATGCATGGTAAGAAAGGGTTCCATTTCCAGAAGCCTAAAAAACACAGAAATTCCTTAATCTTGATTTCTGGATACACTGTTCCCTCTAATCCCAGCATCAGTTGGTTCAAAAACATCTGGAGGCATGGAGAGTCAGCTGTCTCTATAGCCTTGGGTAGTATATTTGTGTTTATAAGTACTTTTAGAAGTGTCTCCCTGGTCATTATCTGGAGTTTGAAAAACCTTGCTGTAGAGATAGTGATAATCATTTGGTCATTTGACTTATTTCTTGACAGCATGCAGTTGGCAGTAGATGTGCAGATACCGGAATGTTTTGGAGGAGTGGCAGGTGAAGCTGTTTTCATTGATACAGAGGGAAGTTTTATGGTTGAGAGAGTGGTAGACCTTGCTACTGCCTGCATTCAACACCTTCAGCTTATAGCAGGAACACACATGGATGAAGGTAAGTTAACAAATTATCCTTTACTCCCATATAACAAAAGTAGTTTGCATTTGTGCCCATCTTATATCTCAGGAAGAGAGTATTTGTGAAACTTAATGATTTAACAGTTCATTGGTGTTGAGTTCTCATACTTCTGTTATAAAATGAGAAATGCCATAACCTGAACTGGGCTATTCTTTTTTTTTTCTTTGGTACCAGGGATCAAACTCGGGACCTTGCGGTTGCGAGGCAGGTGGTGGAACCACTGAACTAAATCCCTGGCCCTGGGCTATTCTTTTTTAGTTTTCATTTCTTACTACAGTACCTTTGGTGCAAAACCTTTGTCTATATTTCAGTGTATGACTATAAATCACCATATTCCAAGTTGCTAATGTGTATACTTAGTATAAGTCAGTGTTGATAAATGCATTCAGTGTATATCGACTTCCATACTGTGTTTTCTAAAAATGAAAGATAGCTTTTAAAACCACATTTACAAATGTTTGAAATTTAAGCTGATTGGCCTTTTGAGGCTTTGAATAGTGTGTATTTGAATAGTGTGTAATTTACTTCATTACTTCATTAAATCTATCATTAAAGAGTAATTTTAAAACATTAAAAAGATTTTTTTTTCTCCATAGTAGGGTTTAAGTTCTACCACTGAGCTATATCAGCCCTATTTTCATTTTTTTTAATTTTGAGACTTGGCCTTGTGAAATCACTAGGCTGTCTTGCACTTAGTGATCCTTCTACTTCAGCTTCTTAGAGTGCTGGGATTAGAGGTAGCCTGGCTAAAACATATTTTTAAAAAGACCATTTATATTCAAGTTCTTGTCCTTTCAAGTTCGAATTCTTTATGTGTCAAAGTAAATAGCTTCTGTTTTGACTACTTGCTTTGTTGTATTTTATTTTATTATTCTGTGCTACTGGGAGTGACATCCCTAACCCTATTTATTTATTATTTTAAGACAGGATCTTGCTAAGTTACTTGGACTAGGTTCAAACTTGCTCAAATGATAGCGTGCTAAGGATTACTGATGTGCACCACTCCACCTGGCACCTGTACATTTTAAATTGCAGTAATTAATTGGTTTCTCTCTGAAATGTGTACCAAACCAAACTCGTTATTTCCTGATCCAATCTAAGGATTTTATATCATTTGTTTCTATTTAAATACTGTACACCATTCAAGGGAAAAATGCTTCACTTGAATGTTTTTCCTTTTAACTCTTAATTTCTAGTCTTACAAAAACAATAAGAGAAACTTCTTTTATGAAGAGATATGAAAAGTTAGTTGTTAAAGGACTAGTTAGGTCAGACATGGTGGTACTTGCTTATAATCTAAGCCTTTAGGAACTGGGTAGTTTAGCAAAACACTATCTGAAAACAAGTAGAGAAAACTGTGGTTTCATATGTGAATTAACAATTTCTAGAGAGCCTAGTATGTAAAGAAATAGTGGAAAAGGTGGAAAAAGAGGTCAGGAATTATGAAATGATAGTTTATAGTAACCATGCTATAATCTTGTCAGCTTTTAAATAAAGTTTGTTACACAAAATAGAGCCTTTTATTATTATTTATTTATTTTTTTTGGTACCGGGGATTGCACTCGGGTCCTTGCGCTTGCGAGGCAGGTGACGGAACCACTGGGGTAAATCCCCCGCCCAGCCTTTTATTATTAAAGAGTACTGTTTTTCTACAATTTTAACCCTATCAAAACAAGTGAAACTAGCTGGGCATAGTGGCACATGCCTGTAATTCTAGCACTTGCTATGAGTTTGAGGCCAGCCTGAGCTACATAGTGAGTTCGAGGCCAGCCTGAACCACATAGCGAGACCCTGTCTTAAAAAATCAAACCAAACAAAAGAACAAGTAAAAGTTATTAAGATTGCTTTCTTGTTTGTTTCAGAACACGAAAAAGCTTTGGAGGATTTCACTCTTGAAAATATTCTTTCCCATATTTATTATTTTCGTTGTCATGATTACACAGAGCTACTGGCACAAGTTTATCTCCTTCCTGATTTACTTTCAGATCACTCAAAGGTATGGGTCAAACTACTGAAATATAACTAACCAAGTATCTTTGGAGGTATTTGATAAGCATGAAAAGAAAGTACACAGTAGCATAAAATTAACATCAAAACCCATCTTCTTTTCCCTACGATTTGTATTTATTTTGCACACATATGTTTACACAGTATTCAAACTTCAATTTCAAAGGTATTTAAAATATACATTATCCGGGTATATGTGTATATATAGGTGTGTGAAGTTTTGAAGTTTAAATAATATATAGTAAAACCTTGGTTTGTGAGCATAATTTGTTGAGGAAACATGCCTATAACCAAAGCACTTGTATATCAAAGTGAATTTCTCTTATAAGAAATAATGGAAACTCAGATGATTCATTCTACAACCCAAAAATATTTATATAAAAATGAAATGATTATAATACTGTAATATAATACAAAATAATAAAATACAAAATATAAAGAAAAAGAACCTGTCTTATCTCTAAAAACCTTCATTGCTGTAGGATTACTTTCACTATCATTAACGGAATTACTACTATCTACTGGCTCAATGGAATCTTTTTCTTTTCATGCAACTTTAACAGGGAACCTGTCCAGTGAGACTTGCTTTTCCTTCCTTTTGAGGATTTTGTGGAAATGTGACATTGCATTGTTATTAAACAGATTCATTGCTCACACTGCTACAGCTTTATTTGGGTAGTGCTTTGCTACAAAATTTTGCAGTTTCCCACATTTAGACATCTCCCTAATCTCATTTGAAGTGAGAGACTCCTCTGCCATTTTCTCCTACTCTGTAGGTGAGATCTCCATAAACTCTTGCTATTGGGAGATAATCATCCATAATCCTGTGGTGAAAGAGAAAGAGCAAAAGAACAAAGCATTGGTTTAGTTATGATCATGTGATATTTGGCATTATGTACTATTTTTATTGCAAGACATCACTCATTTATCAAGTTAAAATTTGTTAGAAATGTTTGCTTATCATATGGAATACTCAGACATGTTATTCGCAGAAGTTATCTGCAATCCAAGGTTTTACTCTAATTTAAAAATTGAAAATCAGTTGACTATAGATATGTGAATTTATTTCTGAATTCTTATCGTTAGATTTATATGTCTAATGTTTTTTAATTTTTAAAATTTTGTTTTGTTTTGTTTTGAGACAGAGTCTTGCTATGTAGTTCAGGTTGGCCTTGAAGTCACAGTGATTATCCTGCTTTAGCCTCCTGAGGGTCTGGACTACAGGCATGTGCCACTACACTCAGCTTTTTTTTTTTTCTTATTTTGGTACCGGGGATCGAACTTGGTACCTTGAGCTTGCGATGCAGGCAGCAGAACCACTGAGCTAAATCCTCAGCCCTTTTCTTTCCTTAATAAAGTAAATTTTATTTATTTGTTTTTTGAAGCTAAACATTTATTGGTCCATTTTAGATATACATATAAATGTTTAGCTTAAAAAATTTTTACTTAAAAAAATCTGAGTGTGGTGGCGCATTCCTGTAGTCCCAGCCGACAGGTGGCTTTTTTTTTTTTTTGAAGAAAATTTAATGATTAGCTTTTGTAAATATATATACAAATTTAGTGCAACTTTATAGAATCTATTGGATCTGTTCAGGAATAATTACTGACAAAATTTTAAGACTAAAGTTCCAAATAGTCTGAGGTTTCAGGGACCCAGTAGTAGCAGGGACTATTTCTTTCATTTTCCATGATGTTATGGAAGAACATGATTGACAGGGAAAATGCACATAGAGAGACAAATAAAGAAATGAATAGTCTAGCTAGTCACCTGTAATCCCAGATACTTTAGAGGCTAAGTCAGGAGAATTACAAGTTTGAGGCCAGCCTATGCAATTTAGCAAGACCCTATTTTAGAATTAAAATAAAAAGGAGCCAGGAGTGGTGACACACACCAGTAATCTCGGTACTCTGGGAGGCTGAGGCAAGAGGATTAAAAGTTTAAGCCTAGGGCTGGGGATCTAGCTCAGTGGTTTCGCTGCCTGCCGCGCAAGCTCAAGGACCTGAATTTGATCCCCAGTACCAAAAAAAAAAAAAAAAAAAAAAAGTTTGAGCCTAGCCTGGGCAATTTAGCAAGTCAGTGAAATCCTATGTCAAAATTTAAAAAAAATTTCTTTTGTCAAAAAGGGCTGAGCCAAAGGAAGGGACAAGAAAAAAGGTGAAAATAGAAGGAAAAAATGAAAACAAAGCTTTTATACATAGGGAAGGGAAGGGGCTTGAGGGGGAGAATGAAATAAAATAAAATTTATTAAAGGAAAACAACAAAAGAGGCTGAGGTAGTAGCTCAACATGAGAGGTCTGGGTTCAACCCACAGTACTAAAAAAATAAATAAATAAAATATAAAAAAGGCTGGGTATGTCCCAGCTCAGTGGTAGTATACTCCTGGGTTTAATCCCCAATACTACGCAAAAAAAAAAAAAGAAGAATATTCTAAGTAAAAGATTAAAACATTGCTTAGCTGAATTTAGTGGGCTTTTAGTTCCAACTGTTCAGAAGACAGAGACAGGACGATCGCTTGGTAGCATCCTGGGCAACACAGACTGTATGGTAGTGTGTGTTCATTGTCCTAGTTATTGGAAGGCCGAGGCAGGAGGATCCCTGAAGCCCAGGAGTTCAAGGCCAGCTTATGTGTGTGGAAAATGATTACCAAGACATTGCTTCAGAAAAGCCTTTTCTTTGAGTAAACCCTAACCATGTAAGAAAAAAAATTAGCCATACAGTTTTTTGTTTGTTTATATTTAAATTGATTTCCAGATTCTTTTTGATTTTTTTTTTTTTGTACCAGGGATCGAACTGGTAACTTGGCACTTTTTGAGACAGGCGGCAGAACCACTGAGCTAAATCCCTGGCCCTCTTTTTGATTTTTGAATCTCAGCTTTATATATTGGTTTACTGCTCTAACTTCACCATTTATATATTGATAAATTATTCTAACTTCACTGAATTTTTTTGTAATCAAAACTTTTTTTTGTGGTGCATGTGCTAAACAAGCACTGGACTACTGATCAATATCTCCAGGTTATAAAAAAGCTTTTATGTCAGTTTCACTAAACTTTCTTGGTTGGAATTCAAGACAAACCTTATTGTGAGGGTTTTCTTAAAAAATCATAATCAATTCTGTGATGGTTATTTGCCCTATGATGCATTTGAAATTAAGGAAGAAAAGTAAAAAAAAATTAACTTTTTGAAGAAGATATTATCGTTTAATATTTGAAAAGATTTTTGTTTTACAATTTTTTTTTTGTTGGTACCGGAGATCGAGCTTGGGTCCTTGCGCTTTCGCAGCAGGCAGTGAAAGCACTGAGCTAAATCCCCAGCCCTCTATTTTTTTTTGAGATGGAATCTCAGTATGTTGTGCAGGCTAGTCTTGAGCTGGCGGGCTTAAATAGTCTTCCTGCCTCACTTTGTCAAATAGCTGGAACCATAGAAATGGGCCATCATATAAGGCTTAATGGCTTGTTGATAAATTGTCAAGCCAGAGTACATTTTAGCTTTATTTTATTTTATTTTATTGAGATAAGATCTCAGTATGTTGCATGGGCTGGCCTTGAACTAATAGTCCTGCTTTAGCTTCTCCAGCAGCAGGGAGTACAGGCTTATGTCTCCACATCCAGCTCTACGTTTTAATAGTTAATGAGTACAGTACAAATCATTGGATAAATTGACTCATAACTCTCCAAAAGAAAGCCTTTCTTTGGAGAGTTGGAAATAAAGCCTTGGATTTTAAGGTTTGTTTCTGTAATAGAATTGCTTTTTGGATGCCATTTTGATTATTTTTAATACCAAACCTACTATTATCTCTTCTGTATTTAGGTTCGATTAGTGATAGTAGATGGCATTGCTTTTCCTTTTCGTCATGACCTTGATGACCTATCCCTCCGTACTCGATTACTAAATGGCCTAGCACAGCAAATGATCAGCCTTGCAAATCATCACAGATTAGCTGTAAGTATTACTGATCAAGAGAATTTTATAAAGATCAAGAGAATATAATACTAATTTCTATGTCTAGAAGTTGCAAAATACATTTTACCTGACAAAGGAAATAATACACACAGTTTTGAAGTTAGTTTTGTTTTAGATTGGTTTCTACAAAACATTAATTCCAGTCAGAAGTATATAATTTTTTCTTCAAATTAACAAGCATAATACACATCATTTTAAAAAATGGACTTTGATAAAGAAATGTCATATTATTTGGTAATTGCAGTGCTTTCTTTGTTAAATACATTGGATGTTTTTTCAGGTCCTCATTTTTCCTTAACTGAGTTTTTGATTATTACATAGTGTACACTCACAATATCAGAAAAATGATGTAGTGTAAGCACCGTAGATATTCTGAGGTATAGCCAACTTTTGTAGATTTGAAATGTGAGGAGAGAGATAAATAGAAATACAGAAGTGAAGAGATAAAAATGAAGTAGGGCAGTAGGCCAAGTGTGGTGGCTCACACCTATAATTTATCACCTGGGAGGCTGAGGCAGGAGGATGGGCTTGAGTTCAAACCCAGCCTGGGATACATAGTGATTTCAAGATGAGGCTGAACTACATAGTGAGACCCTGTCTCAAAAAACCAAAAAAAAGTAAAACTGCAAAAAAAAAAAAAAAAAAGTTGAGTTCAATCCCCTGTACCAAAAAAAAAAAGTCTGTAGCACATACCCGTAATACATATCAAAAATAAAGAACTTCCTTTATACAATTTAAAACATACTTTATATTTTTGGTTTTTTGAAACAGGGTCTCACCATGTAGTTCAGGCTAGTCTTGAACTCAAAGCAATTCTCCTGCCTTAGCCTCCTGAGTGCTGAGATTATAGGTGTGAGCCACCACACCGAGCCTAAAACATAGGTATTTTAAGTTTTTAGATTTTTCCAGATTCTGAAAAGCATAGTATTCTCTTTAAAGTATTTCTTGCCATTAATTGTAATTTAACACTGCTAATACCACTATCAATGAAGATCCCCCAGTAGAGGGCACCCAAGACTAATGGGTTGTATAGTTTCTTTCTTTTTTTTTTTCAGTACTGGGGATCGAACTCAGGACCTTGTGCTTCCAAGGCAGGCATGGTGCCACTGAGCTAAATCCTCGGCCTGTATAGTTTCTTAGTTTTGTTTTCTGGGTTATTTTCTGTTGTTGTTGTTGTTGTGTGTTTTTGGTAGGGCAGCAATGAGCATTGAACTCTAGGCTACATCCCACAGTCTTTTTCATGTTTTTGAGACAGTATCTTGCTAAATTGCCCTGGTTTAGCTTGAGCTTACAATCTTCCCACCCTTGGCTCCCAGAATGCTAGATTATTGGTATGTACTGCCACACTTGGCATTAGGTTTTAACAGAAATAATTCTGTCTTTTCTGGTTAAAAAAGTAGTCTAGCTAAAAGCTGGATGTGGTGGCACACACCTGTAATCCCAGCACTCAGGTGGTGGAGGCAGGAGAATGGATATTTGTTTGAGGCCAGCTTGGGCTACATAGTGAGTTCAAGGCCAGCCAGAATTACATGGTGAAACTTGTCTCACAAAACCAAGCAGGGGCTAGGGATTTAGCTCAGTGGTTCTGCCACCTGCCTCACAAGTGCAAGGTCCTGAGTACAAAAAAAACCCCAACAAAAATAGTCCAGCTGGATGCAATGGTGCACACCTGTAATCCTGACACTCAGGATGCTGAGCCAGGAAATGGGATGTTTGAGGCCAGCCTGGGCTTCATAGTTATAAGCCTACGCTGTAGTACATAGCAAGACCCTGCCTTGAAAAAAAAACCAGCTAAAAAATATGAACAAAAATTTATCCAAATAATAACATGAAATGCCACAATGTTTATGAAGTGATTAAATATAAATGTACCTGCATGGCTGGGCACAGTGGCTCATGCCTGTCATCCTAGCTACTCAGGAGGCCAAGGCAGGAGGATGGCAAGTTCTAAGGCAGTTTAGCAATTTAGTGAGATCCTGTCTCAGATAATAAAGGGCTGTCGATGTAGCTCAGTGCTAAGATCATGTGTTCACTCCCCAGTTCTGCAAAACAAACAATAAATAAGTAAAAATTTAAAATGCTGGGAAAATAACTTAGTGGGAAGACCCTGGTTTCAGTCCCCAGTACTCCCCCCAACACAAAGGACTAACGTGGAACAAGCTATATCCAGGTATACGATTAAGTAAAAAAAACTGAAGTTGCTTAACAATGTATTTAGTGTAATCCAACTTTTTTTTTTTGGTAGCAGGGATCGAACTCAGGTCCTTGCGCTTGCGCAGCAGGCGGCAAAACCACTGAGCTAAATCCCCGGCCCTAGTATAATCCAACTTTTGAGAATTTATATTTATATATATAAAGAAAAACTTCTAGCAGAGTGTCATGGTGCACACCTGTAATCCCAGCACTAAGGAAGCTGAGGCAGGAGTTTAAGGCCACCTTGGGCTACGTGGTGAGTTCAAGACCAGGCTGAAATATATAGAGAGACCCTGTCTCAAAAAAAATAAATAAATAAAAAAACCAAAGAAAAGAACTGAAACGGTGCCTACTTCGAGGGACAGAATTTTGTATAATTGGGTACATGTCTTCTTAACATTATAAATTGTTTGCTTGGTTTTATTTTCAGTTAGCATATACAAAAGCATGTATACCTTTTTTTAAAATTAATTTTTGTTTTTAGTACCGGGGATCGAGCTTGGGACCTTGCGCTTGTGAGGCAGGCAGCAGAATCACTGAGCTAAATCCCTGGCCCCATTTATACCTTTGGATAATAAATATATTTTACAAATTTCAAGTAAGAATGCTACTTGTAGAAAAAAATACATAGAAAATGATAATAGAAAGTGATTATCTGTTACTCAGGGATATTTGATGTATGTATTTCTCTAGACTATGTACTATGCATATACAAGAGTACTTTTTAGAAAACGAGATATTATGCCTGCTGTTATTGTAAAACTTTAGTTTTTTACTTAATATATTGTGAACACCTTCCCTTGTATACTACTTATATGTCTGCCTTACCTTAACAGCTTTTCTGGTACTGGGAAATGAACCAGGGTCTTTGCCTTGAGTCATGTCCCAATCTTTCTGTAAATTATTTTGGGACAACAACTCACTAAGTTGCTCAGGCTAGGCAGGAACTTGCCATTCTCCTGCCTCAGTTTCCCAAAGCATTGAGATTGCAGGTATGAGCCCCCATGCCCATCAACTAAAGTATTTTTAAAGTACTGCAGTTTATAATTTCAAAGTGATTGTTAGTTTAGTATTTTAAAAACTTGAGAAGCTTCTTTAGAAGCTTGAAGTAAGCATACAGTCATTTTCATTTATTTCTATCATGCTAAACCCTAAATTTTATACAAATAATATAGTAATTACTTTATAAGTTTGCTATGAGTGGAAAATCTAATTTTGGGATGTTGAACAACTGGTTAGCTAGTACTTTTACTTACATTTTCTCTTTTTTTTTTTGCTACTGAGGATCAAACTCAGGACCTTGTGCTTGCCGGGGAGATAGCCTGGCCCATACATTTTCTTGAAGATATACTTTCAACTAGCACTGTCTAATTGAACTTCTGGAAAGAGGAATGTGCAATGTAGTACAGTAGCATGGCTTTTATTGCCCCTTTCATTAAAAAAAAATGTTTTAGTAACACATGTTTGTGATACATAATGAATACATTCACATATATACATAACACATCTTAATCCTTTTTGGTTCCCCTCCTCCTGCTCTGCATGGCTTTTCAACACTTGAAATACAGCTGATGCTACTGAGGAGCTTAGTCTCTAGTTTTAACGTTAAAAAATACGCATCTGGCTAATTAATGGCTATGGAATTAGACAGAGCACCTTTAAACAAAAAGTGTCAGCATAAGTACATATCCCAGTGGCTAGAGTTTCAGCACTTGGGAGTATGTACAGTAAAAGGTATTACTCAAACATGTTGGGAATGCCAGTTAGTCATGTTTCATTTAATTACCAATTTAAATTCCTGCCTAGTTTGTTCTAAGATGTCTGCTGTGAGGTAACAAAAGAGGAAGGTACTATGGTACTTCAGGAGGGAGGACTAAAAGAAAAAAATCTCCTGTCATCCATTTGGTATCTGATTGAGATCTAAATGGACCACCAACTCATTTGTAAATTTAGGGTGTTACCATGGCAATGGAAACAGCCAAACAGCCTTTTGTTTCTCAGTTTTCTTATGGAACTGATGATTTGTTTTTCAGGTATACAACTTCTTTCTTGTTTTTCAAACTTTTTAAAAAAATCAGTTTCAGTTTACAATTGTAACTGTCTAGAGAGAAGATCTGTATTGGAAGAATATTTTAAATAACCATTTCTGGAGAATTCTGGATAAAAAGATGTCAGATAATCTGACTTACTAAATTAGCCTTAAGCACTTTTGTTTACTTTGACTGTCAGGAGTGGGTGTGTTGTTCAGTGGTAGAGTATGTGCTTAGCATGCAAGTCTTTGGGTTTAATCCTGGCACCAAAAAAAAAAAAAAATTAAATTGTGTGTGAGCATGGAGTCTTTTCTATATGTTTCTATTTCATCTTCAAAACAAAATTCTGATTTAGTCTAAGCTTCAGATTTCTTCTGTGTAAGACTGAGATAATAATAGTGCTTCCTCATAGAGTAGTTGTAAAGATTAGATAAGATAATGGAACCAAATTGTTCATAACAGTTTATGGAATGTATTAAGTGGTAATAAGTGTTCATTACCACTACTGATATCATTGTTTGTGTTGGCATATACAAAACTTGAATTTTATTTTATTTATTTGGCTTTATGAGACAATATTGTCTCATAAATATACTCATTGTATATTCCAGGCCAGTTTGAACTTCCTGTGTAACCCAGGCTGGCCTTGAACTTGTGATCCTCCTCCCTCAGTCATACAAAACTTCAATTATAAAAGTAAAATTATTCCAGTGCTCCCAGTTGTTTTTATTCCTTAGATCTTTATGTATTGCTTGATATAGTTTATTCTTCTTTTTATAATAAGAGCTTTTTTTGTTTTTATCTATTAACTGTTTTTTATGAGCAAATTTCTTTTTCAGTACTAGGCATTGAACCTGAGGACTTTACACTAAGCTAATTCCCCAACTGTTTTTTTTTTTTTTTAATTTTGAGACAAGGTCTTGTTAAGTTACCCAGGTTGGGCTTGAATTATCCTCCTTCTTCAGCCTCCCTGAGTGCTGGGATTACAGATGTGTACTGTCATGCCTGGCTTATTTTTTAAAATAATCGAAAATATTTTCTAAGTATGTTTTAGCAGTTATATCCAGAATAATAAAATCTCAGGACTATTTACTTGATAATTCTTTGGTAAAGACTCACATTTCTCACATTTTACTTTTGTAGGTAATTTTAACCAACCAAATGACAACAAAGATTGATAAAAGTCAGGCTTTGCTGGTTCCTGCTTTAGGTAGGTAAATTAACGAGATAAACATTTTTACTTTAACACATTTTTTCCTATTTATCCGTTTGATGCTAGTTAAATATAAGCTCCATGAAAACAGACTATTTGTCTTGTTCACTTATATATCTTACCACTAAGCACAATGCCCTGTAATAATGAATGGTCCTTTGACTTTTTTAACCAACATTTATTAAATATCCACTATCTGGCAGCTATGATGTCAGCCACTTGAAATAAAAACATTCAAAAGGGGCTCTTGTTATCAAAACCTCAAGTTGGGGTAGTGGGTGTAGCTTAGTAGATGAGCACCTGCCTAATGTGTGTGCAGTTCTGAATTCTATCCCCAACACTGTAAAGAACAAAAACAAAACAGAAACAATCTCACAGTCTTAGGAAGAAGAGTGAATCCACTTGTATACAAATCATGCTATAGCATACTATGACTGTTCCTAATCTCAGTCGTGATTTTGTTAAAACACACAGCTTCAAGATTTATTTCCACTAAAATCTATAAGCATATTCTCTTTGCCAAGCATGGTGATGTACCCCTGTAATCACAGCTACTTGGAATGCTGTGGTAGGAGGATCACTTGAGCCCAGGAGTTTGCGGCCAGTGTGGCACCATAATGAGACACTTGGCTTTAAAAAAATTTAAAAAGAATATTCTGTTAGAGTTCTTTCTTCTGGGTCTCAGAAATATGTTACTAGGTATGATGATATGGAAGATTGACAAATACATTGACAGAAATCAAAAAGTTCTCTAAAAGCAAAAGCAAATAGGATAATGATTTGACTGTTTATGTAGATAAATTATTAATCTTAGGATGTTACTTGTGCAAGTTTTTTGAAACAGTACAGTATGTTCTTTTTTTTTTTTGAGGCACTTCTAAGTTGCATAGTGTAGTCTTAAAATTATGATCCTCCTGCCTTAGCCACGTGGCCCAGTGGTGCACCTGGGATTACCCTTGTATATGACTGGGCCCAGTTCCAAGTATATTCTTGTTATATTAAATTTAGTAAAAGAAGACTGTTTGATCACAGGCCTTCTAAGAAACTTATAACCTACCTAGTCGATAAGGGAATATACGATTATCATGTTCTTTTTTTCAGGGGAGAGTTGGGGTCATGCTGCTACAATTAGGCTAATTTTTCATTGGGACCAAAAACAAAGGTCAGTATAGAAACAAGCTAGTAATTCTGAATATTAGCATAGTTATACTGAATGCTTAACAGTTTCTTTTTTTTTTTTTCCGCTTAATAGTTTCTTAGAGTTAGTCCGCAAGAAAAGATTTACAGTGACCCATGAACTAATGTTTTGTTGCCCTGTCAATCACTTGGAACAAACAGAGACATATCGTTATATTGTTCATTTAGCTACATAGGGAATTCTTTGGAATATTTAAATGATGGGGTGCGCATACCTGAAACAAGTAGGTGGTTAAGGAATGCCGCCCTCTAAAGTTCTTTCAAATCATTTATTAGCCATGCACAAGGAGGTGTACTCTATGTTCCTAGAAGGGATTGAAAGAAGAATAAAAGCAGGACAAAAGGAAAACTTTTGAGGTTAGGTTTAGGACTAATTTATGTGGAAAATGAGATGGTTTTTCTTAGCTGCTTAATATAGTTCTTGTATGAAATTGTGCATGTTAGTTTTTTCTTCTGTATTTTCCTATCCTGCTTTTATTACCCAGTTACTTACCTGGCTTTCATAAGTATTGTTCTTTAAAATAAAATCATGACAGCATGAAACCTTTGTGTTTGTTTTTAAAGCTGTTGAGTAAGGGAATGAGCCAGCTTTTCTTTTCTTTAAAATAGCCCATTGAATGCTATGAAGTCTTTCAGTTTGCACGTCAAAAAATGTCAGATTCCTGCCAGCCTCTCTGTTTAGTGATTAATTGGCATAACCTAGAGAACATAATATGGAAATCCCCTAATGAAGGAGGCAACTGAGGCAGTGCATGGGTACAGATGGAATAAAGGATCATCTAAATACATTTTGGACCTAGTTGGTAATTTTTTTTTTTAATCTGCATTTGTTTATTCTGCAAACTAAAAAAATCATGCACCCTTGGTAAGTTAGGTTTTACTGACCCAACATCCTAGGAAAACATATTTCTCTTTTTTTTTTTTTTCTTTTGTACTGGGGATTGAACTCAGGACCTTGTGTTTGCGAGGCAGGTGCAGTGGCAGTGAGCTAAATCCTCAGCCCTCTCCATATATGTTTTACAATTAATTCATGCATTTTGTGCTTCCTTTAAAGACGATATTTCCAGCCAAGTGTGGTGGCACATGACGGTAATCCCTGTACTCTCACAGGATGAGGCAACAGGATTGCAAATTTAAGCCCAGCCTCAGCTCCATCCCCATGCCCTTTGTTTTATTTGTTTTTTTGGTTTCTTTTTGGTTTTTTTGAGACAGGATCTTGTTATGTAGGTGAGGCCAGCCTTAAACTCACTATGTGTCCCAGGCTGGGCTCAAAGTTGAGGTGATATCCTGCCTCAGCCTCCTGAGTGCTGGGATTATAGGTGTATACCACCATACCCACCTTGGTTTTTTTTTTTTTTTGGTACCAGGGATTGAACTCAGGACCTTGTGCTCGCAAGACAGGCACCGGAACCACTGAGCTAAATCCCCGGCCCCACCTTGGTTTTTATTTTGAGACAAGGTCTCACTACGTTGCCTAGGCTGGCCCCCAATTTTAGATTCTCCTGCCTCAGCCTCATAAATAGCTGGGATTATAGGCATTCCCCACAAGCCTAGTTTACATAATTTTTGTTGTTATTGTTTGGGTTTGTTTGTTTATTTCTTTAGAGATAGGGTCTCACTCTATAGTTCAGGCTCACCTTGAGCTCATGGTATAGCCCATGCTGGCCTCAAATTTGAGATCTTTCTGTCTCAGCCTCCTGAGTGCTAGGATTACAATCGTGTCCTACCACGTCCAGCTACATTGTGTTTTACGATTGACCCCCCACCTTCATTCTGTAAATAAGTCACTGTATACAGATTGAGTACCCTTTTCCAAAATACTTGGGACCTGAAGTGCTTTGGATTTCAGATTTTTCCAGATTTTGGAATACTTACATATTCATAGTAAGATGTCTTGGGAGTGGGACCCAAGTCTAACCACAGAATTCATTTGTTATACATATAGCCAGAAGGTAATTTTCTGTATGGTTTTAATAATTTTTTGCATAAAACAGAAGTTTCCAGGTATGGAATTTTCTACTTGCAGTATCTTGTAATTGCTCAAAAAAGTTTACATTTTGGAGCATTTTGAATTTTGGATTTTCAGATTCAAGATGCTCAATCTATGCTTGAGCAACAAACCTTATTATAAGACTTGGTACATGGTGGCGCATGGCTGTAATGAGCCTGAGGCAGGAGGAGTGCCATGAGTTTGAGACCACCTTGGGGTACATAGTGAGACCTTGTCTCAAAAAAAAAAAAAAAAATGCTGGGGATTTAGCTCAGTGGCACCGTGGCTGCCATGCAAGCTCAAGCTCCTGAGTTCGATCCCAATCACACACACAAAAGAGACTTGGTTATAGCTCTGCAACTGAACCAAGAGTTTTTGTTTTGATTTGTTTTGTTTTGTTGTACTAGAGATTGAACCCAGGGCCTTGTACATGGTAGGAAAGTACTTTACTACTGACCTACATCCCAGGTTATTTTTATATTATTTTCAGGGTCTTGCTAAATTGTGCTGCCTAGACTCCAGCTTTCAATCCTTCTGGCTCAGTCTTCCAAGTACTTAGCTAGGCTAAAGGCCTGTGCCACCACTCCTTGTTACCTGTTTGAACTGAGATTTTTTTTATTTTTTATGGTCCTGGGGACTGCACTCACACCCTTCACACTGATCTGCATTTGCAGCCCCCCTCCTTTTTTGAGATAGGATCTGGATCAGTTGCCCAGGTTGGCTAGAACTTTTGATCCTCTTGCCTCAGCCTCCCAGAATGGTGGGATTATAGAGGTATACCACAATGTCCAGCTCTGAGACTTTTTTTTAAACATAGTTTATATTTTCCCAGATTTTGGTTGTCCTGTAAAGTCCATCCCACTATTTAAATGTTCTTGGGAATTATCCTTGAGCTAATATGCAGTAGTAGTCTACTCTAGACTTAAATAAGTGAATACTCACTAATAGAATATATAAGTCCTGTCCCTCGTACTGAAAGAAAGAAGGAAGGAAGGGAGGAAAAAAATTATAGGAGCAATGCAAGATACTTTGTCTTTCATCAGAAGAGAAAATTTGCCTTTGTGAAATTGTAGAAGATAGTATTGCTTAGATACCCATGATGTCAGAAAATTAAGCTTACTTTTTGAGAGTTAATTTGGAATGAATTCAGCTTCTTATAGATCTTTCCCAAGAAATTAGAGAATGGTATAGAACACTAACATTGACAACAAATGCATGTGGGGATAATACATAGTTCTTTAAAACTTTTCCTATTTCCCAGATATTATTTTAGTAACTGCTTGCTTATGCTAAGTATTTTACTAGGAACTTTATATACAACATTTCCAGTAGTCTTTTCAATAACTCTTTGAATAATAATCTATACTTTTAATTATTAAAAATGAGAGGGCTGGGAATTTAGCTCAAAACTAAGGCCCAGAAAGGTTAGCAAAGTAATAAATAATAGCTTCTATTTATTGAATATTTATTAATTATCTTTATCATGGAAAGGACCATATTTGTATATATTATTTCATTTTTCAACTCTGAGGTAGTGTTATCCACATTTTATATCATTCTATAATAGAATCTGTTACTTTTCTCATATAAGAATTTCTAGAAGGTAATTATAGTGTTGCATTGATTGCTAGCAAATCTGAATATATATTTCTTATTCTCTGTTTTAGTATTTTTTTGGTACCAGGGATAGAACTTGGGTCCTTGTGCTTTCGAGGCAGGTGGTGGAACCACTGAGCTAAATCCCCGGCCCTTCTTATTCTCAGTTTTAGATAAAATGCTTTATTTTGAAGCTTGTTTTATCCCAGCTTCTGGATATGTGATAGGTTTTTTTTGTTTTGTTTCATTTTTTGCTTTTTTTGCAGTACTGGGAGTTAAACCAAAGACCTGGAGAATGTTAGGCAAAATTCTGTGCCATTGAGCCACAATCCCAACCCTTTTTTGTATTGTTTTCCATCTTAATTTTGAGATACAGTTTCAGTGAATTGCCCAAGCTGGCTTTGAATTTAAGACCTCCTGCTTCAACCTCCCCATACCTGGGATTATAGGCCTGTGCTACTACACCCAGCTTAAAATAGTTTTGCTTTTTTTTTTCATTTTTGGAAGCATGTGCCTTTAAGTTATTAAATGTGCACGAACTCTTTGTAGGATGGGGGAATTATGTTGTTCTTGGTGTGTTTGTTCAGTTGCATGTTTTGGGTTTATGGCACAGGGCTTCATGCATGCTAAGCACATGTTCCACTACTGAGCTATACCCCTGGCCCCAAACTTGCATGAAATTTTACAGTTTTTAAAATTTAGTTTATCTTGAAAGGATAGAAATCGAAATTCATACTGGAGAGAAAATAATTATAAAAATGAACACTTTTCATTTGAGCAGAAATGCTGAAAACCTTGGATAGCCAAATTTATATTGGGACTTGAACTTAGATATACCATCATGCCCAGTACTTCTCCAGGAACCTTTGATTTTTTTAACCTTTGTTTAATGATGAAGTAATATCCTAGCAGTTCTTAAATGCTCTTGTCTGTGTCCTTATATTGTGTGGGTTTTCCTCTAATTTGCATATTCATGATAACATGAGGCCAAGATTGTTCAGAATTACACTGCCATTTGGCAAGAAGATCTGGTGGTGGAGTGGAGTAATACATCAACACCCCCATACAGTGTCTCCTGTGTGTGCTCAGCATTAGAGCACAAATTGTGCTTCTGTCTTATTTCTTCCTGACCCAAAGTATGTAGTTCAGCCATATGTTAAGCTTCATCTCTGCTGGGGCTATGAGCCAAGTGATTCTTTGGTTTAGTTTCTTGTTTTAAGAGGATCTCTTGAGATGCATTCATGACATATGAAAATTTATTAGTTAGTTAGAAATTTGAGGAAGATTTTCAATCTGAAAACTTGGTCCACCTTTGACTTTAAGATTCTTAGTAAATGAGCAAATCCTTCTTAAAAGCTTTTTTTTGGTACCAGGGATCGAAATCAGGTCCTTGCGCTTGCGCAGCAGGTAGCGAAACCACTGAGCTAAATCCCCAGCCCAAAAGCTTATTATTTTAACTGGGTGTGATGGCACATGCCTGTAATCATAGCACTCTGGGAGGCCGAGGCAGGAGAATCACAAGATTGAGCACAGCCTGGGCAACTTAGTGAATTAGTGAGAACACACCTCAAAATAAAAAATAAAAGCCTAGGTATGTATGTAGCTCAGTGCATTGACCCTGGGTTGAATCCCGGGCACCAAAACAGATAGATAGATAGATAGATAGATAGATAGATAGATAGATAGATAGATAGATGGATGCTTAATTGTTTTTAATAACTTCAGAAAAATTAGATATAATGGATGCCTTTTTGGACATTTTTTGTGATACATGGTAATTCAGATACAGGTTTTTCAGAGCTAGCTAAATTTTGGGGGTTTTTTGAATCAAAAAGTGATTTTCTGCCAGGCATGGTGGTGCACACTTGTAATACTGGCACTTAGGAGGCTGAGGCAGGAGGATCACTGTGAGTTTGATGGCTGTGAATTTGAGGCCAATCTAGGCTACATAGTGAGTTCGTAGCCAGCCTAGACTACATAGCAAGACCTTGTCTCAAAAAACCAAAAAAAAGAAAAAAGAAAAAGAAAAGTGATTTTCTGAAGCCAGAGATAGAGCTCAGTGATAGTCTCTGTTTGCCTAGTAGCATGCATAGAGAGCCCTGAGATCAATTTCAAACTCTAAAAAAAGTTATTCTTCAAAAAATCACATTAAAATAAGTTTGCCTCTGTTTTTCTTTCATATTTTTGCATTAAAGATAGAACAGAAGCCTGGCACAGTGGTGTGAGCCTGTAATCCCAGCTATTAGGGACAGCAATGAAACAGGAACATCTCAAGTTCTAGGCTATCCTTGGCAACATAGCAAGAATTATTTTCAAAAAAAAAAAATCAGCCCTAAAGAATGTTAAAAATTTATGCTCTATGCTCTAACTCCTTAACACAGCTTTTATTGTTGGTTTTTAAAAAATATTAATTGGTACATTTTAGGTATACAGTACATTTACATTTATCATTGGGTGCTTGTACCTGAACATGATGTATCTTAGTTCTTATTTTTTTTCCCCATTGCCTATGCACCCTTCACCTCCACCACTCTTCTCTATTTACATAGACTTTGTTTCCTTTTTTTTTCTTTCTTTCTCATAATTTTTCCTTTCCTTTCTTCCCTTTCCCCTTCCCCTCCCACCACCCCTCCACCTTTGGACCTTTTCCTATTTCAAATTATCAGTTATTCGTTTTAATCATTTTCATCCTTATTTACACTTTCAGTTTCTCACACTAGAGATACTATTCGGTATTTACATGTGTGTCCTATTTATTTCACTTAAGAGTATGGCCTCAGTATGCATCCATTTAGCTATAAATGACTCTAGTTTCTTGTTCTTTATGGCTGTACTCCATTTTATAAAAAAACCACATCTTCTTTAATCCGGTTTCCAGTTGATGGGTACTTGGGCTGTTTCCAAATTGTTGGATTTTTGAGACAGGGTCTTGCTATATAGTTCAGGCTGGCCTTAAACTCACTATGTACCCTGGGCTGGCCTCTAACTCACAGCAATCCTCCTGCCTCTGCTTCCTGATTGCTGAGACTATAGGCTTGTGCCACCATGCCCAGTTTTTGGCTTTTTTTGAAACAAGGTCTTGCTATGTAGTTTAGGCAGGCCTTGAGCTCACTGTGTAGCCCAGACTGGCTTCAAATTCACAGCCATCCTCCTGCCTCATCCTTCTGAGAATATAACTATTCTTACATTATGTATTACTTAGTAATTATTTTATTAATTGGTAGTATATGACGGTTTGAATCCTGCTGGGTTTTTCATTCATTCATTGATTCATTCATTCATTGGTACTGGAGATGGAACTCAGAGCCTTTACACTGAGGTATACCTCTGTCCCACTTTTTTGTTTGTTTGTTTTGGTTTTTCTGAGAGAAGGTCTTGCTATGTAGTTCAGGCTGGCTTTAAACTGGTAGTGATTCTCCTGCCTCAGCCTCTGAAGTGCTGGGATTATAGGCCTGCACCACCACACCTAGCTACCTGCAGCCATTTTTTATTTTATTTATTTATTTATTTATTTATTTATTTATTTTTATTTTTTTTTCCCCCATTAACTTTATTGGTACATTTTAGGTATACAATACAGTTACATTCATCATTGGGACCTTGTACCATTACATGAGTATCTTGGTTCTTATTTTTTTTCCCCTTCCCTTGCCCTCCCTTCACCCCCTCCACCCTTCCCTATTTGCAAAGACCTTGTTTCCATTTTTTTCCTCTTCTCATATATTTTCCTTTCCCTTTTTTCCCTTCCCCTACCCCTCCCAATTCCCCTGCTCTTTTAGGCCTTTTCTTCCTGTTACACAATATCAGTTATACATTTTTTAAATTACAATATCAAGATCTAGGAGACATTACCACAGATTTAACAGAATTTAAAAGGATATAGAAAGCATATTACAAAAATCTTTTTTGAAATAAATTTGACAACTTCTAAGAAGTAACTTAGAAGACAAATTAATGAAACTAACTCTGGAGGAAATATAAAATTTGAATAGCACCTATTAAAGAAAGTATATTCCTAGCTTGAAAACCTACCTGTATGACAACAGCATAGCCATTTTTTATTTTGAGATGGGGTGTCACTAAATTGCCCAGGCTGAGCCGCAGCTTGGGATTCTCCAGTCTTCCACAGTGCTGGGATTACAGGCAAGAGCCACCATGCCTGGGATGGATGCTGCTGTTTTCATCCTGAAGGTACAAATTTAGAAATGTTTTTCTCTAAGTTAGAATCTACATTTAGTTTAATTATATCAGTTTTTGAAAGTTGGAGTAAAATAGACATACCATAAAATTTGCCATTTTAACAGTGTTTTAAGTGTTTAAGTACAATGGCATTAAGTACATTCATATTGCTGGACACAATATGATCATTTTCACCCCATTGCCTGGTGCCTGTAATTCTAGCTACTCAGTGATGCTGAGACAGGAGGATCAGAAGTTTAAGGCCATCTTGGGCAACTTAATGAGATGATTTCTCAAAATAAAATAACAAATGAAAGGGTCTGGAGTGTAGCTTAATGGTGGAGCACTGGCCTATTATGTGAAAGGCCTTGGGTTGAATCTCCAGTACTGCAAAAAAATATATATATATTTATATTGTTCCACAACCTTCACCACCATCTATTTCTAGAACTTTGTCATCTTCTAAAACATTAACCAATAACTCCCTATTCTCCTCTCCCCCGGCTCCTGGCAACCACCATTCTACTTTGTTTCTATGAATTTGACTCCTTGCATAATTGGAATTATACAATATTTGTCCTGTTGTGATGAGTTTGTTTTGTGTAGAATAAATCTTCAGGGTTCTTTTATGTTGTAGCATATGTCACAGTTTCCTTCCTTTTTAATGCTAAATAATATTCTATCATGTACATCATATATAAAATATATACACATACCACATTTTGTTTATTCATCTATCAGTGGACTCTTCAGGTTGGTTTTGTCTTTTTGACTTTTGTGAATAAATTATATCTGTTTTAAAGTAATTTTAGAAGGCACTGTAAAGGTTTCTTTTTTGTTAACAGCATTTAAATATGGTTTATAAGAACCTAGAATTTTATTTAACTTTCAGTTTTTCATTTTATATTATTTACATTATATAGTACACAATAAAATTCTACGTAAAAGACTTTGTCCTATCATGACAGTAGTTTTTAGTCACATAACCATTTTAAAACAATGTGCCTTCTTTATTTTATTTACTTGTGTTTATTTGGGTTTTCTGAGATGGGGTCTGCTGTTGTAGTTCAGGCTGACCTTGAACTTACTATGTAGCCCAATGATTTTCCCTTGGCCTCCTAAATCCTAGGATTACAGGCATGCACAGTCCCATCTTCCTTCTTTATTTCTGTGAGAATATGTCCCTCATTTATATTCCAAGATATTATCTTAATACTTCTCTAATAACATAAAATATGCAAATATTGCAGAAAGATTGAGAAATATATATAAACAACTTTTATCTTGTAATAACAACTCTTAACTTTTTGATTGTAGTCTTCTGGCACTTTTTCTATACATGTATATGCATACTTATAAATATGAGGTCATACAGTATAATTTTTCTTTCTATTTTTTAGAGTCTCATTATGTAGTCCAGGCTGGCTTTGAATTCAGTATGTAGACTGATTGTGCAGTCCAGGCTGGCTTCAAATTTGAGATCTTCCTGCCCCAGCCTCCTCAATGCTGGGATTATAGGTGTGTGCCACCATGTTTGGCCAGTATAATTTTTATTTCATATATTAGGAATACCTTCCTACTTCATTAAATATTTTTTTCTTCTTCTTTTTTTTTTTTGGTACCGGGGATTGAACTCAAGACCTTGCGTTTGTGAGGCAGGCGGTGGAACCACTGAGCTAAATCCCCATCCTCTCTCTTTTTTTTTTTTAACGTGAGTAATACTTCACTACATATAAAATATTTTGGAGGGTTTTTTGTTTGTTTTTTTGAGACAGGGTCTCACTGTGGCCTAGGGTGGCCTTGAACTCACCTCGTAGCCCAGGCTAGCCTCAAACTTGTGGTAATCCTTGTGTCACTGTAATCCTAAATGCTGGGATTTCAACCACCACACCAGCTGAGGTTTTTGTTTTTTAAGAGACTCACTGTGTTGCCTAGGCCTTGAACTCCTGGACACCAGAGGTCTTCCTGCCTTAGCTTCCCCAGTAGCTGGGATATAAGAATGCCCAATGAGGGAAGTTTCTTTCTTTTTTTTTTTTTTTAATGTCTTTCTCTTCTGTGCTTTTAAGAGGAAAAGAATAGAAGTACAGCAAAAAAACTATAAATTTAAATTATGAAATCAGTCATCTGAACTAATTAAGGTTATATACTTTTGTGTATGTTTATTCTTTTTTTCTAAGCAGGTTGGCAACATTGTACAAATCACCAAGCCAGAAAGGATGCACAGTACCGTTTCAAATCACAGTGAGTATTATTAGTTTAGAGTGGGATTTTGGTATTATTGGGCAGTAATGATTTGAAGAAATTACTTACAAATTGTTTCTGTTAAATTCTGTAGGCCAAAAGCATATTTGAAGACAACGTTTCATGCTTAGAATATCCCCAGAATGGTAGTGTATACAGAATACTGTAGTCACAATTGGACTGAAATTTATTCTTTTTTTTTAGTATGTTTGCAGTACATAATGATTATATTCATTGTGGAGAGTGAGTACATGTGCTGTGTGCTGTAACATAACACATCTCAATTCTTTTTTATTTCCCCTTCCTCTCTACGTTCCCTTTAAAAAAATTTTTGCCAGCATCAGATTCATTTAATTATTTTATAGGTTATTATCAAGTTAATTATTATAAACACAAATTAACAGTTTGACTATCAGGCCAAAAAAATCAAAACACTAAATCCAGGTTCATTTTAAAAAATTTGTTCTTTTTTTTATCCAGGGTTTTAGCTCAGTAGTTCTGCTGCCTGCCTGGCAAGCATAAGGTCCCGAGTTCGATCCTCAGTACCAAAGAAAAATTTTTTTTTTACAAAAAAACATTTTTTTAGTTTATTAATACATGTGTACTGTAGTACATAATGCTCACACTCCTTGTGTGAAGTTGGTCTACGTACATGACACATCTTCATTCGTCTTTACAGCCCCTGTCCTTGCCCTGCCTCCCTCCTCCCCCATCTGTTGATCTCTCTCCCCCTTTTTTAAAGTTCATGTTTGTAGGACGTAATGTTTACAGTCCTTGTGCAGAGTTGGTACCTGCATGAAACACATCCTGGTTCCTTTTTTTCATCCCTTATCCCTTACCTTTCTTCCCCCCCTCCATCTCTTGATTCTCTTCCTCTGTGAGAACAATCTATCTCTCCCTACTTCCTTTTATCTTTTATTTTGGTCTTTATTTTTCTCTAGGTTTCTCATATAGGAGAAACCATGTGATATTTCAGCTGATTTATTTCACATAACATTATAGTCTCAAGCTGCTGAAATGTATGCTTAAGTAGAGGAAAAAGCTGGGGGTGATGACGTATGCTGATAATCCCAGCACTCAGGAGGCTGAGGCAGGAGGATCCTACAAGTTCGAGGCCACCCTGGGCTAGGTAGTGAGTTCAAGGGCAGCCTGAACTGAACTATAGTTAGACCCTGTTGCCCCAAAAGGAGATATTTGGGAGTAGTATATTCCATGGTATTGGTAAAATTTCAGGCTAGCTGGGGATTTAGCTCAGTGGCACCTTGCCTGCCTCACAAGTGCAAAGCTCTAAGTTTGATCCCCAGTACAAAAAAAAATTTCAAGCTATAAGGACTTTTTTTTTTTTTTTTTTGGTGGTACTGGTATTTAAATCCAAGGCATTGGCACTGAGTACATCCCTGGCCTTTCTTTTTTCTTTTTTTTTTCCTTTTTTAAATTTTGAGACAGGGTCTCAATAATTTGCCCAGACTGGCTTTGTTTTTTGTTTTTTTGTTTTTTTGAGACAGGGTCATGATGTGTAGCCCAGGCAGGCCTCGAACTTGCAGTGGTCCTCCTGCCTCAGTCTCCGAAGTGATGCGATTACAGGTGTGCACCACCATTCCTGGCCCAGGCTGGCTTTAAACTAACAATCCTCATATCTCAGCCTTCTAATCTAAGATGCTGGGATTGCAGATGTGCGCCACTGTGCCTGGTAGCTATTTTTTTTTTTTTTTTTTGGTACTGGGGATCAAACTCGGGACTTGGCGCTTTTGAGGCAGGCAGCGGAACCACTGAACTAAATCCCTGGCCCCAGCTAAAGATTTTTAAAGTGAAAGTTGGAGATTTTCAAACAGAAAAATATACCAATATTATTTGGTCTGAGGCTATTATAGATCTATTGTAGCCACCAAATGTAGGGCACTTTAAAATACTAGTTTTCCTGTGAATTTACCCATTTACCATAGAATTTACCATTCTATGGTGTATCCATAGAATACGCCCATTCAGCTGAAATATGCTTATTTACCAACAGAATTACACTGTGTATATCTTGGCATCTCCTTTTTGTAAGGACAAAAAACAGAAATGGAAAGAGATTCTGCAACTGAATTAGCTACTTAAGGTTTTGCACTGACTAGGTGCATTTAAAGTAGTTTATTTATAAAATTTTATTAGGGTATTTAATTATGAAAACAAATTTGTAATGTACTTAAGAATTAGTACAAATTACTTCCTTTCCCCTTTTCCAGCAGAGTTACCATAAAGTTTGTTAGGATTATTATTATTATATGTATTTTTTGTACCAGGGCTTGAATGCAATGTTAGGATTTTTTTTTTTTTTGGTACCAGGGATCCATCTCGGGACCTTATGCTTATAAGGCAGGTGGCGGAACCACTGAGCTAAATCCCCGGCCCTGTTAGGATTATTTTTAAGCAGACTTTTGTTTTTGTCCTTTTATTTGGGGTGGGGTGTCGCTGAGCCTCCTGAGCAACCCTTCTAGTCCTAGAGGACATTTTCATAGTATAGTGTCATTTTTCTGTGTGTATGTATTAGTATAAATAAGGATATACCTGGGCCAGGGATTTAGCTCAGTGGTTTCGCCGCCTGCTGCGCAAGCTCAAGGACCCGAGTTCGATCCCTGGTACCAAAAAATAAAAAATAAAAATAAAAAAAATAAGGATATACCTGTAAAAGCCAGGTGTGGTGGCCCACACCTGTAATCCTAGCGCTCTGAGAGGCTAAGGTAGGAAGATTGAAAGTTTGAGCCAAGCCTGGGGCAACTTAGCAAGATTTTTAATTAAAAATTAAAATATAGCTGAGTGCAAAAGGTCTTAGGTTCAATCCCCAGTACTGAAAAAGAAATAGGGCCGGGGAATTTAGCTCAATGGCACCGCGTGTGCCTCACAAGTGCAAGGTACTGAGTTTGATCCCCTGTATTGCAAAAAAAGAAAAAAAGAAAAGTGTACATAAAATACTCTTACACAATTGTGACTTTGACTATCCAGATGGTTTAGCTGCTTCATTTTGTTTGATAAACTATCTTAACCACAAAATAGCTTTCCTGTCAGTTACTGAAAAATATTTGAAAGACCCAGGTGTGGTGCACATGCTTGAAAACTCTCTGGGAGGCTGAAGCAGGAAAATCGAAAGTTCCAGCCCAGTCAGGGCAACTTAGTAACTTAGCAAGACCTTGGCTCAAAATAAATAATTTTTTTTAAAAAAGGAAAGAAAGAGGGGCCGGGGATTTAGCTCAGTGGTTTTGCTGCCTGCTGCGCAGACGCAAGGACCCAAGTTTGATCCCTGGTAGCAAAAAAAAAAAAGAAAGAGGAAAAAAGGAAGACCAATCTTTATTTTAAATGTCCTTAAAGCATATTTGTATCTTTCTTCATCTTGCAGCCTCAGGGATTTAGAGATGCTGCTGCCACTGCGTGTTCATTGCAAACAGAAGATTCGTTGAATTCCCGGAAACGGTCTCGAGATCCAGATGAAGAACAGTAACCCCAAAAGTAATCTCAAATATAGAAATATATTGATGTTGTGAAGTTGATTGCGTACAAATAGTATAATCATTACTTGAAAATATAAACACACATTGTGGCATGAACAAATCAGGATTATATGAAGTTAATGGAAAAAATAAGGAATATGATTTTCTGAAAAAGGTTTCCTAAAGGGCTGGGAATTTAGCTCAGTGGTTCCGATGCCGGCCTCATAAGCGCAAGGACCTGAGTTCGATCCCTGGTACCAAAAAAAAAAGAACACTTGTGAAAAAGGTTTCCTAAGCACTTTTCTAAAATTACATTTTGCTGTGTTTTCATTTTGAGTCACATTTAAGGAGGTGATAGAGATATTACGTATTCCAAATGTGTAAAGCTAATCTCATGTGGCCAATCTGCATTACTATTCAGACTGGAAAAGTTCTTTGCCAATTGGCCTAGATAATCCTAGGAATAGATTTTTTTTCATATTTTTATTCTCTTTAACTGTAGCTTTGGTAATTCTTTAAAATAACCTGTTTTTACTAAGAGAAGCCATGAATGAGTCAGCATCATTGCGTTTGGTTTTATGGGTAGGTCTGAAATTTTAAGATGACTAAACTGATTTTTTTTTTGGTCTGTTTTTGTTTTTGAGATAGGGTCTCACTATATGGTTCAGGCTGGCCTTGAACTCACTATGTAGCCCAGGCTGGCTGCAAACTCACAACAGTCCTCCTGCCTCAGCCTCCCATGTTTTGGGATTACAGGCATGTGCCACCAGTGCCCAGAAACCAAATCAATTTTAATGGTCTGAGTCCAAAATCTAAGCCATTTAATTTTTGATATTAGTTTATAATGTTAAAGGGAAATTTTGTAGCTGTTATCTAGAAATTGTTTGAAATATATATCCTCCAGAATGCTTAGGTTGGTAAGCCTTCAGTTATTTATTTCTGTTGGGTATTTTGTTTTTTGTTTTTATTTTGGTGTTCTGGGGATTAAAAAAACCAGGGGCACTCTACCACTGCGCTACATTCCCAGCCTTTTTCTTCTTCTTTTTTGAGGAATAAGATCTTGCTAAATGACGCAGCCTGGCCTTGAACTATTAATATTAATGCCCCTGCCTCTGCCTCCCAACTAGTATTTCTACATTTTTGAAGTATGATTTAAGGTTTCATTCTAGAATTCTAAATGTCTTAACATTTTCCTTCGAATCTTTTTTGTTTCTTTCACATTTTTTTTATTAGTGCCTATTAATGAGTTGCATTTTCGCAAATTGGTGCATGCTCAGAATATACTTTGATCATTTTTACCCTACCATTATCCCCTCTGCCTGGCCTCTCTAGTTTAATTTTTTTCCTTAGGGGGTTTATTGCCTATAATATATTTTGATCATATTCATCTTCCTATTACCACCCCATATAACCACTTCCCCTCTCCCAGTATTCCCTTCATCTTGTCTCATAATAGTCTCCCTCCTGCTCTCTTGTCATCTTTTTCAGATTCCACATATGTACTAGGGATCCCCCTTTTTTTTTTTTAAATGTTAGGATCAAACCCAGGGCCTTGCACATGATAGGTAGGTGCTGTACCACTGAGCTACATCCCTAGCCACAGAAAAAGTTATTTAAATAATTGCAAGTTGGGCCAGGGGTGTAGCTCAGTGGTTCTACCACCTGCCTTGCAAGCCCAGGGACTGGAGTTCAATCCCCTGTACCAAAAAATAAATTGCAAGTTATATACTATAACAATGATATCTTCAAGATTTTAGTAAAAAGTGATATTTGCTGTTCCAGGCTTAATACTTAATTTATAAAATTTCTTCAGTGTGACTATTTTGTAGTTCATTATACATAGGATAGCCATAACTTAGCAGGACTGTTTGAGAGTGAAAGCAGGCATTGCTAACAGTGATACCAAGACAGTGGACATAGACCACTGAGTTGATTGCAGTGGTCTAACTTGTAACCCCAGCTCTTTGGGAGGCTGAGGCATGAAGATTACAAGTTTGAGCCCAGCCTGGGCAACTAAGTGAGACCCTGTCTCAAAAGAGGCTGGGGAGGTAGTTCAGCCATAAACCATCCCTGGATTCAATCCCTAGTACCACAAAAAATAAACAAACCAAGATTGTCCCAGGCAAATCAAGCAAGTCATCCTAATTATATAAGACTGATTTTAAATGACTACTTTAACATAGGATGACTTATTGTAACTGTCTTTTAAAGGCTTAAAAATTTTTTACAATGGATATAATCATTAAAATTTTCCTGTCATTTTATATTCTATCTGCTCAAATCATGAAATCAAGAGTTTAGGGTGTTCTAAGTGTTAAATATCTTATTAATAAGCATCAGATAATGTAAGATCTGTCTTTTTTTACTTTTTTTCCCCCAGTGAGTTTATTGGTACATTTTAGGTATAAAATATAGTTGTCTTTTTCTCTTTTTTTTTGTAGTGGTAGGGATCAAATCAAGGGCCTCTTACACGCAAGGCAATCGCTGCACCGCTGACCCACACCCACATCCCCATAACACTGCTTTGAAAGTATGGACCTTAAATGTAGACAGAACCAAGTTTTGTGGGCTTTGCTTTTTTAATTAATTTACTATATTTGTTTATTTGTGGTACCAGGGACTGAACCCAGAACCTTTGTTTTGGGATACATCCCAAACCTTTTTAAAATTTTTATTTTTAGGGCCAGGGATTTAGCTCAGTGGTTCTGCCGCCTGCCTTGCAAGCGCAAGGTCCTAAATTCGATCCCCGGTACCAAAAAAAATTTTTTTAAATTTCTAGACAGGTCTTACTGTGTGGCCCAGGGTGTTCTAAAACTCCTGATCCTCCTGCCTCAGCCTCGTGAGTGCTGGGATTACAGGTGTGTGCCACCATGCCTGGCCCAGATTTTCCTTTGCAACTTTTAAAAAATAAAATTTACATCATGAGAACTTTCAGTGTTGTTTCAATTGCTAAAAAGATTTATTTTTCCAGTCATAAAAATAGATATTTATTATAGATCTTAATCTGCTCAGGCTGCCATAACAAAATAGTACAGTCTGGGTGCCATAAACAACAGAAATTTAGGGCCAGGGATTTAGCTCAGTGGTTCCGGCGCCTGCCTCACAAGCACAAGGTCCCGAGTTTGATCCCCGGTACCAGAAAAAACAACAGAAATTTATTTTCTCACGGTTCTAAAAGCTAGAAGCTTGATATCAGTGATTTCTGGTGAGAGTTTTCTTCCTGTCTTACCAGAGGTCAGTTTTTCTTCAGTAAATATCCATGGAGGCCACCAGAAGTCCTATCCAATCAGGATCCCATTCCTATGAATTCATTAACATTAAGTATGTCCTAAAATTTTCTATCTCAAAATGTACTTGCATATGGGGTAAGAGATTCAACATAATGAGTATCAGGGGAACACAATTTACTCCATATCCACAATAAGGAACTTAAAAAATACATTTTTATATGTATATACAATTTTTAAAAAATCTATGTCATTCTCTAACCTGCTTTTAAGAATTTGAGTATTTCTGGAGCTTTAGTTACTATATTTTTAGTGTTAATAAGCATTTAAATTCCATTTCAAAGAAACTGAATTATGATTTGTATTAGAGTTCTTGTTTATTTGTTTGTTTTTTGAGTCAGGGTCTTGCTATATAGTCCAGGCTGGCCTTGAACCCCCTATGTATCCCGGGCTGGCCTTGAATTCATGGCAGTCCTTCTGCCTCAGCCTCCAGAGTGCTGGGATTTCAGGGATGTGCCATCATGCCTAGCTTCAAAGATTATTATTTCTTAGCTATAAAATGTATATAAATATAAAGTTTTTTCCCCTAGTATTTTATGTTCATTTTAACTCATGATGTGATAGTATACCTATCACCCCCAGTTTATATAAGCTTGCCACTTAATGCTAGACTAATAAATTGATTAAAAGTCTTACTTCCTAGCAGATCAGTAACTGCATCCAGCTTTCATCTTGTTGTTAGACAGTGTGGTCAATTTAAAAGATATGTATTACCTTTACTCCATTTTATGCCACTGCTATGATTGCTCTTTCTGATGATTTGTATACATGCATAAATATTGCTAGAGTTTGGAAGTTAAGTGTTCCCAGAAGTCCATGTGGGTAAAGTCTTGCTTCTCAGGGAGGCACTATGGGATGTGGTGGAAACTTTGTAAGAAGTAGAGCCTATTAGAAAAATGTTTAGGGCAGTCCAGGCAGGCCCCAAAGGGGAATCATGGGTCCTTCGTCCTTTTCTGAGATATGTTCCTGCCATTGCCATCTGGTACCCTCATCCAGAGGCCTAGAAGCAGTAGGTCCCCCTGATTATGAACTAGAACCTCCAAGATTGTGAGCCAGAAGAATTCTTTTCCCATTACAGGTTGATTATCTCAGGTGTTTGTTACAGTGATGGAAAAACTGATTAGCAGAAATATATTTGCACACATACATGGAAAACATTTCCAGTGATTTTGTCACTTCTGTGTTTTACCATGTCTTGGCCACAGTTAATACAACACAGGCCATTAATATAATCTGTGCAAAAAATTATTTGTAGTGGGAAAACAAATACTAGAAATTTAAATTTTGCTCTGGTTTGAGAAACCCTTTCATGCTTTTGGAAAATCTTTGTTTCTTTGGAAATTATTAAAAGTATAAAGTACAATAAAGTATAGAATTAAAAGCTCACACAACCTAATCATGGTTTTGTTTTATTTTTAGGATGAGAACTTCACATTTCAAATGCATTTATTATAGAACTCTCTTGCTAGAGGAAACCTTAGAGATCATGCTACCAGTATCTTTAACTGATCATAAATTTATACTTTCTCAAAAGTTGATATTGTATATATATTTTTTCTTTTTGCTACTTCTATTTTTGGTTTTTACAAATCTTTTCTTGAAGTTTTTCAGAGTATTATGACTTATGGCTTTAATTTTGGAGGTACATAAACATATTTAAGCCTATAGTGCTTTATTATTTTTAAGACATTTTTACATCATTTTATTTGGTCCTTCTAGCACCTCTGTAAGATAGATGTGATAGGCTGGCCTGTCTACTTTTCTTTCTTCCTTCTTTCTACCCACCTGTGTATCTAATGCCTAAAACTATTGCTTATTGAATGAATATATTTCAAATAAGATTTAGGGTAAATTCTGTTTTCAAGTCATCAGATAAAAATATTTCTATTTGGTCATGCATAGGATGGTATTTCAGAGCACTTTTTGAAATCTATAATACTCTGGGGTTTTATTTTTACATTTTTATTTTGGCAAAATAGTTATAACAAAATTTGCCATTTAAACCATTTGTAAGTGTACAATGAAGTTAATGTTTATTTTATTCAGAATATAATGCAACCATTACCACTGTTTTTTTCAGTGAGGGTCTCCCTAAGTTTTCAGGTTGCCCAGGCTGCCTCAGCCTCCCTGAGTACTGGGATTACAGGTGTATGGCCACCAGGCCCTAATCCATTACCAGTCTTTCTAAAACTTTTCATCACCCCAAATAGAAACTATACATGTTAAACATTAACTCCCCATTGTCTTTTCCCCTCGGCTCTTAATAATTTCTCATCTACTTCCTATTTTTATGAATTTGCCTATTGTAATTCATATAAGTGGAAGCATACAATATTTTTTCTTTTGTGTCTGGATCATTTCACTTGGCATATTTGTAGTATATGTGCTTCCAAAGCGAGCCCTGATTGGCATATTTCTAAAGTTCTTCCACATTGTGTCATGTATAACAAATCCATTCCTTTTACAGGCTAAATAATATTCCATTTTATGTTTATACTACATTTCATTTATCCATTCATCTGTGGGTAGACATCTGGGTTATTTCTAAAGTGTTATTTGTTTTTGTTATTTGTTTTTTGAGACAGAGTCTCACTATGTAGCACCAGGTTGCCTTCAAACTCATGGTTCTCCTGCCTCAGTCTCCTGAGTGCTAGGATTAAAGGTGCGAATGACCATACCTAGCTCCTTCCCCCCTTTTTCTCAGTACTGAGAATTGAACCCAGGGACTTATAGGTAAGTGCTGGAGAGCAAAGCTACATCCCCATCCCTGTGTATTTTCCTTTGAGATAGGGTCTCCTGCAGTTGCTAAGGTTGGCCTCACACTTGTAGTCCTCTTGCCTCAGCCTTCTGAGTAGTTGGGATTACAGACTTTTGCCACCATGCCCAGCTCTAAAGTTATTTCTCTTGTTAGTAATATTCTTACTGAAATGTTTACAATTAGTGATAAAATTAGAGTTTAATGTGGTAAAATAATGTCAGGACTAGAGTTAGAAGACCTGTATTCTAGTTGAGACGTTAACAAGTCACATTAGTTTTGGCACCTTTATTTTCTCATGTAATTTTCTTGTTTTTAAAACAAGATTGCTTAAATTTATTGCTCTATGCTTGCCTCAAGTGTGCAAAAGCCCTGGGTTCTCTCCCCAGCTCTACAAAGTAAATGTAAAAGAACAAGTTCATTGGTGTGTTTTGCTTTTGCAAACATTATTAAATATTCACTTAAAATGATCAGTACTGGAAATAGTGAAAAGTATGACATTTATACATTTTTATTTTCAAGATCAATAATGCTAAGGTTCCCATTTTGATACATTGTATTTCAGTTTTGAGACACAATGTTGAAATGTTCTATTGCTTTAAAAAAAAACATTGAGTTGCTGAAGAGAGGCTGGCTGCTCATAATATGTATTTTTAGTTAACATCAGTGCCTAAATTTACTGTTACTGTTAAAATTTACAGAACATTTTGCTCCCTCAGAACTGATTTTGGCATAAAACATGTTGACAAGATTTCATGTATTTTTGACCGAAGTATATTCCCTTGCTTGTTTTCCATTTTAGTTCACCATTAACATAGCCCTTTCTATGTTTCAGCTATCTGACTTTCATTATGTATAATAAGATGTGAGTTTTAAAATTAAAGACATTATTACTCAGGTTGTGATTTTATATGTAGCTTATTTAAAAATTTTTTTTTGGTATCGGGGTTTGAACTCAGGACCTTGTGCTTTCGAGGCAGATGGCGGAACCACTGAGCTAAATCCCCGGCTGTAGCTTATTTTATGAGGATATCAAAGTTGGGTTCACTCAGAAGGGCTTGAGAACTCATGGAAATTATGTTCCACCTACTTTCAAAATACAAAGCTACAAGGTAAAAGACAAGGCAAATGTAAAAAAAATTTACATCAAGAGTTCATATAAATCAAGGCTCAAAGGAAGAAAAAAAACCACAATTGATTATATAACCATTACCGGTGTGTTGTTTAACAAAAAAGTTAGCCAGGCATGGTTGTGTACACCTGTAATCCTCGTTCTCAGGGAGGTTGAGGCAGGAGGATCAAAAAGTTTGAGTCCAGCCTGGGCAACTTAGCAACTGAGTCCTAGTCTCAAATAAAAAATAAAAAGGGCTGGAGATGTAGCTCCATGCAATGATCCTGGGTCTAAGCCCTGGTACTACCTCCCCAATTTCTTTTTCTGTTTTTTTTTTTGGAGATAATATTGTCTTTTTATTTGGTGAGTCAAAATTTTAACAAGGTTTGTTGAAGAAAAAAGAAATGTGTGATTTTTCCCTCTAGAAAATCATATAAGGAGTACTGAAGTTTGAATTAGAATGGATTAGCACTATCCAGTTTAGGATTTACCTTATTAAGCCTTATTGTTTTTCCTGGTGCATTTCTTTCTTTCTTCCTTTTTTTTGGTACAGGGATCGAACTCGGGTCCTTGCGCTTGTGAGGCACGCGGTGGAACCACTGAGCTAAATCCTCATCCCTTTCTTTTCTTTTTTAATTTGTTAATGTTTATTTATTTACATATTTATTTTGTAGTACTTGGGATTGAATTCAAGCGTTCCATTCTGAGCTGTATCCCCAGCCCTTATTTTTTGAGGCAGGGTCTCAGTAAATCACTAAATTTCTCAGGTGGAATTCAAACTTGGAATCCCCCTTCCTCTGCCTCTGAGTGCTACTGGTATGCCACCATACCTGGGTTTTTTAAAATTAAGGGATATTTGTACAGGATTTTTTTTTTGGTACCGGGGATCGAACTTGGGACCTTGCCGCTTGCAAAGCAGGCGCCGGAACCACTGGGCTAAATCCCTGGCCCAAAAGCACTAGATTTTAAAAGTCAATGACAGTTATTTACCTCCCATCCCTTAGTCATTCAGTTCCTTTTTAGGAGGCAACAGTCATTATCAGTTTCCTATATGATCTTATAGAGCTATTCCATGTACCTAAAATATATTTTTTATCCAACACCATCTTCTTAAATAATACACACACAGAACCTTGTTTTTGTGTCAATGTAGAAATTTCTCATGTTAAAAAATTGATGTGTAGCATTCCATTGAATGAATGTGCTGTTGCTTAATCATTTATTGATAGATATTTAGGCTAATTCAGCTCTTAATGAAGATACAAAGAATTGATATGAATGTATATATATTTAACAGTGTGATAGATTTTGCCAAACTATCCTCTAGGAATATTACTAGTTTACACCTGTGGTGTTTTAGAGTGGCTGTTTTTCAACACTCCTGATCACATGTTATTTGGGGTTTGGTTTTTTTTGCCAGTTTGATACTTTCCTTAAGAATGACATCTCATAGTATGATTTTTTTTACATATTATTAGTTGCATTAGATTATCTCAACTTGATGTCATTAAGTATTTGAGTTGTAATGAACTTTTTTCTGATTGCATGTGTATTAATTACCAACCTGTTGGTAATTATATCTCCCAATTAAAGTCAGATCAGTGCAAATGTCTGGTCTCACTGGAATTAATAGCGCTCACTGTAAATTCTTATGTTGCCCTTGTGGTTTTTATATACTGGATTCTTATAGACTTGTTAGCACTAGTTAATATCCGTCCATGTAATTAAAATTTTAATACATATCTCTGAAGCTTCAAATTCAAGTTCCTGAACTTTGTCATAAATTCATGAAGCTAAACATTGTTATAGTAGTTTAAAACAAATTCTTTGACACTTCTCCCCTCGGGACATGGGGTGTGTTATGTGCTTTTCTCTTGAGTCTAAAAGGGGCCTATTTTACTTCTTTGACCAATACAGTGCCATAAAAATAATGATACTAACTTAGGAAATTAAGTCAAACAATCACTGGAACACCCACTTTTTTTGTTTTATTTCTTTTGTTTTTTGGGGGGTTTTTTTGGTACCAGGATCAAACTCAGGAACTTGTGCCTGCAAGGCAGGTGCTGGAACCACTGAGCTAAATCCCCAGTCCTGTTTTATTTTTTTGAGACAGGGTCTTGCCATGTAATTCAGACTGGCCTTGAACTCACTATGTAGCCCAGGTTGGCCTCGAACTCATGACAGTCCTCCTACCTCAACCTCCCAGGTGCTGGGATCACAGGTGCGCGCCACCACGCCCAGGTGGAATGCTCAGTTTTGAAGTCCTAAGCTACCATGTAAGAAGTCTGCCTATCCTAAGGCCATCATGTTGGAGTTATTATGTGCAAGCATTTCAGTTGACAGCCCTAGCTGTCAACAGCTAACATCAACTGCTAATTTAGCAACACAGTGAAATTAGTATCTTGAGAAATATTCACATAGTAGTCTTTTTCTACTCTTTTTTTTCAATAGAAATGAAAAATGTGTAATGTAAGTGATCTTGGACATCCAGCCCAGTTGAACTTGTAGGTATTCTATCCCCAACTGCTGTCTAAGGGCAACCTCCTGATGGCTGCAAGTGAGCACCACCTGTTTGAGCTCAGTCAACTTATAGAGCTGTGAAAAGTAGTAAAATGTCTTTTGTTTTAGCCACTAAATTTGGGGGTAGTTTGTTTTGCAATAGTGCATAACTGGCACAGCCATTAGAGAGCTTCTCTGAGTGCATTGCCAGATCTTAACCAAACTGTATCTTCAGGTACCTTCTTTGTTTTTGTTTTTTTTCCAGTACTGGGGATTGAACTCTGGACCTTGTGCTTACAAGGCAGGCTTGATGCCATTGAGCTAAATCGCGGGCCCTTCAGGTACCTTCTTTGAATCTCAGACCTTGTCTCATGTCCTTTTTGCTTCTTCTGTACACCTTTATCCCACTGAGACCATTCTTTTTTGTACTCTCATTGGCTCCCACTGTCCAACTGATTCTACCCTTTAATCTCTTCTTCAATCCATCCTGCACTCACCTGAAAGAATATTTGGATATTAAATTTTCTTAAAACATGGTTTTTAGCCAGGCCTGGTAGCACATGCGTGTAATCCTTGCATTCTGGAGGCTGAGGCAAGAGGATCACTGAGAGTTCACAGCCAGCCTAGGTTATATAGTAAGTTCAAGGTCAGACTTTATCTTAAAAAAAAAAAAAAGTAGTTTTTATCATGTTTCTTTCCAATTCAGTATTTTTTCCAATACCTGAAAAAAATAATTATAATTTTATCTTCCTAGTCTAATCTTGAACATTGGCCCATAGGCTTTATACCTGAGTCATGAAATGATCTGAGCATGGTGGCACATGCCTTTTAATCCCAGCACTGGGGAGGTTGAGGGAAGAAGATTTCAAATTCAATATCTGCTTGGCCTACATAGTGAGTTTGAGTTCAGCCTGAGCTGCATAGCAAGAGTCTGTCTCAAAAAAAATAGTCATGAAATTATTGGTGTATATTTTCAGATATACAAAATTTAAGAATTTTATGAGATAAATTAAAGGATATTTGAAAAATAATTTTATGTATGAAGGGCCAACATTTAATTTGTATAAATATTTTGATTTTCTGCCTTTGTGCAAATAATCACATATATTATTTAAGTATATAAAAATTCATCAAATCTTAATCCTCACCTTGCAGAATTGCTGGAAATCATGTGCTATATCGGTGCCAGATAAGTCATTTACAGATCACTCTTTCATAAGGCAGCAAACCATTTCATATGCCCAGATCTTTTCCTTCCTGGAAAAGATGCATTGTGTCAGCATGGTTACCATGTGTGGTAATTGATAATGTCTGTGCCACATGGCTTATTTCTACCCTTGTCCAACACAGCTATTCTACCACCTATGATTACCATATGTTACAGCACTCTAGGTTAATGGAATCATTTCCATCTTCCCTTCTAGTCACAAATGTCACTGTGGCTCAGTTCCATCAGCTCAACTAATAATAAAGTATTCAGTACTATCTAAGTATGCAAAATACCTTTATGAAGAGTTTTTATATTTTATATTTATGTCCTTTTTTTTTTTTTTTTTTGGTACCGGGGATCAAACTTGGGTCCTTGCACTTGCAAGGCAGGCACCTATATATCCTTTTTATTTATTTATTAAAAATTTTTTAATGGTTTTTTTGTATTTTTTACGTTTTGTTTTGGAACTGGGGATTGAACTCTGGACCTTTCGCTTTTGAGGCAGGTGGCCGAACCACTAGTTAAATCCCAGGCCCATTTTTTTTTTTTTTCTTTTTTTTTTTTTGGTACCAGGGATCAAACTTGGGATCTTGTGCTTGTGAGGCAGGCAACAGAACCACTGAGCTAAATCCCCGGCCCCATCCCAGGCCCATTTTAATGGTTTTTTGAGACAGGATCTTGCTTTGTAGTTCAGGCTATCATTGAACTTACTTTTGTGTGGTTTTTTGTTTTGTTTTGGTACCGGGGATTGAACTCGGGACCTTGCGCTTTTGAGGCAGGCGCCAGAACCACTGAGCTAAATGTCCAGCTATCAACTTACTTATTGAACTTACTACATAGCCTAGGCTGGCCTTGAACTTGAGGTGATCCTTTTGCCTCAGCCGGCCAAGTGCTAGTATTACAGGCATGTGCCACCACGCCTGGCTCCTTTTTATTTATTGAAAAAGCAGCCTGTTTATTTGTTTGTCTGACTGTTTGCTTTTTGAGTTAAGGTTTTACTAAGTTGTCTAGGCTAGACTTGAACTTTTTTTTTTTTTGTACCAGGGATTGAACTCTGGTCCTTGTACTTGCGAGGCAGGTGTTGAAACCACTGAGCTAAATCCCCAGCCCTGGTTTGAACTTTTGATCTTCCTGTCTCAGCCTCCCAGAGTGCTGGGATTACAGGCTTGTACCACCAGACCCAGTTACCTTGCTGGGGTTTTTTGTTTGTTTTTGTTTTGTTTTGTTTTGTTGGTACTGGGGATCGAACCAGTCCTTGAGCTTCTGCAGCAGGTGACGAAACCACTGAGCTAAATCCCCGGCCCTACCTGGCTGTTTTTGATGAATGCTCCAAGTTAGAAATGGGCATCTGCTGACTAGAATAAGGGCATGATCTGTATTATTCTGAATTTTTACATATATTTATCCCAAGCAAATATATAAAGATAATTAAAAATTAGACTATAATAAAGGTAAAAATTTTACCACCATATGAAGCACTTTCTGGTTTTTTTAAAGTGAAGACTAGTAGCAAAATGTTGACGTGGATTTTTTTAGTAACGTCAGTTCACTCTAGAAAAGTCATTATAGAAGGAATGTGCCACATGTTAGCCATTTATAGTACCATCATCAAATTCCTTCAACCCCTGCCCTAATCCTCTTTTGTAAGGATGTCATAAGTCCAAAAATAATTTTGGTTGTTCAGAGAACTCTGATAGGAAAAAAGATTGTTATTAATGGTTAAAACATGAAGAAAAAAGATCAGAAACCATTTTGGAGACTTAATAGTGCATGTTGGCCTGTTATTACTTTTGAAGTGAATTTTAATTTTGACAGCTTTGGACTGTTGCTGCAGTATGGTCAGTAATGTATTACTATTAGCCAGTAATACAAAAGAATAAAAAATTATTATAGCAGTAATGTTTTGGCAGCAAATAGGATGATTTAAAACTATATTGTTGATCTAGGAAGTAGAAGAGGAAGTTCTTATTTGAAAACATTTCTGTGTGCTCAGTTTATTCAGTTCTCAGGTAATCTGTTCCCTACTGGTCAGTTTGACAACATAATTATATTAATATTTAAAAAGTTTATATATTAATTACCCTTTAATTCAATTTCTTTTCTTTTTCCTTTTTTTTTTTTAGTGGCACTAGGTATTAAACCCAGGGGGTTGTGCATGCTAGACCAAGTGCTTTATCACTGATTTATACCACCAGCCCCCTGATTCAGTTTTTTGTTTTGTTTTGATTTTGTTGTTTTTTGAGACAAGGTCTTGCTATGCAGTTCAGACTGCCCTTGAACTCACTATGTAGACTAGGCTGACGAACTCGCAGCAATCCTTCTGCCTTAGCCTCCCAAGTGCTGGGATTACAGGAATCAGTTTTTGAAATATGAATTTTAAAATACTTTTAAAAAATTGTATTGGGAATTGAACCCAGGGCCTTTTATTTTTATTTTTCATTTTGAGATAGGGCCTTGCTAAATTATCCAGTCTGGTCTCAAACTTATGATCCATCTGCCTTAGCCTCCCAAAGTGCTGGGATTACAGGTGTGCACCACCACGCCTGGCCAAAAAGAGGAAAAAATATATATATATTTTTGGTACCAGAGATCGAACTCAGGACCTTGCACTTGCGAGGCAGGCTTGGGCACCACTGAACCAAATCCCTGGCCCTGGTACATTATTATTAACCAAAGCCCCTGATTTATATTAGGGTTCACTCTTGAACATTTTATGGGTATACTGACATTTAGCCACCATTTGAGTAATACCAAATAGTTTTTACTGCCCTAAAAATTTCCTGTGCTCTGCCTATCCTCCCCCTACCCCAAACCCTGGCAACCTATCTTTATTTTAGAAATAATTTACCACTAACTTTCCTTCAAGTAAACTCAGTGTCCCAGGAGCACCTTTATCGACTGAAACATACTTTAACTTCACTTTAACCCATTTATAGTTGTATATAATCTACTTTATATTTTATTTATTTATTTATTTATTTATTTTTTTAGACAAGGTCTCGCTATGTATTCCAGGCTGGCCTCGAATTTGTGGTAATTCTCCTGCCTCAGCTTCCCGAGTGCTAGGATTACAGGTGTGCGTCACCACATCTGGCTACTTTGTAGTTCCTTAAGATACTGTTACCATGTCTGTCAGGATCTGATTAAGAAAGTACAGAAGTGATGGTTACAGAAGTGGTGGAAGAGCTACAAAAGAAGGGTTATTGGATTTTTAAAAGTTTAGGAAGCTGGAAGCTGCTACTATACCTAAATATAGGATAAATATAGGAAGATGATATTTCTAGAGCTTGTGCTGAGGTCACTGGCCAAAGCTAGAATCACAGTGGACACATTCGGTAGGAGCAAGACTACAAACGAAATGCAGTAGGTCTCAGGGCTTTGATAGGGAACAGCAACTCAGCCAGACCCTGTCACAAAATAAAAGATAAAAAGGACTGGGGATGTAGCTCGGTGGGAAAGCCCTGGGTTTAATCCCCAGTCCTGCTAAACAACAAAAGAAGAAAACTAAACGTTTGTATACAAGTAATTTTGTGCTTGGGTTTACATGTTGGACATGTTTTTTCTTATGGGTAAGTATCTGGGAAAGGAATTGCTAGGTCATCCAAGAAACTGCCAAACACAACAATTATTTTTAACATTGTAAATACTGCCATGAATATCCATGAAAGGACATGGTGCATTTCCTTCAAAGAGCTAAGGGTTAAAAAGACAATAACTTTTATAAGAAAATGATCTCAAAAAATCTCAATAATGTTAAATATCACTGATACACACTATGCTTTTCATAACTTGATTTTTTAAAATAGTAAGTTAAGAGACTAAGGTATAAGAGGAGAGGAAATGAAAAGGAAAGCAAAGTGTTGAAAAATAATGACTAAAAAGACTTTTTTTTGAAGGAGGAGAGGTTTAATTTTGTTCACGTAAAAAGACTTGACAATGGCAAAATCATCCTACATAGCTGCTCTGAGTTTCTGTCAGCAACCTTCTGGCAAAGCTACTTTGTCAAATGGATGCATTAGAATCTATATTGATCTTTGTGAAAGAATATCTTTATTAATATCAGCAAACACGCCTCTCACTTATAGCAATATAGAGATGTGGGCTTTTTCTTTTACTCTTAGAAGTAATGTTTTACCAACATAGATCACTTCCCTTTGATATGTGGGTTGAGTCATAAATTAATGTCACAAATAAATGTCACCTAGGTGAGGGAGGCAACTACATTATGAAATAGGAAGGTGTAGCTTGATATGAATTGTTGCAGCTGACAGCTATGTACTCTTGAACAAAATGTCATCATGTCAAATTCTGGGATATTAACAGTTGTTGGAATGTAAAACTGTGGACATTTAGGTTTGCAGCCTAAAAAGTTTTGTCAGTCTTTCTAGACATGAAATGGAAACAAGCAGGTGTATTGAAAACAAAGGCAAATGAGTTTAAAGGCTTTCTTGGCATCTCATAGAGAAATTGCTTTACACTGGTGGTGTTTTAAACAAAACACATAAATACATTTAGCTTGTCTGGAAACAGACTTATTGGGTCTTTCCATTTACCTCTGAGGAAAAAAAAGTTACAGAGAAATGCATTACCCACTATATACTTTTTATCATGTATTATTTAATCTTAAGTGAAGAGAGAACATGGAACTATTTTACATGATACTATGATGTACATTAGCGAGCTCAACCCATTTAATCTTAAAATAACAGTATCAGGTCAGGGATTTAGAATACAGTATTATGTAGAAAACAGTTGGTGAGGAGTCTCCCTCTTCTGCCATTAATAACTGACTGGAAAAAATAATAACTGACTGGAAATGCTATTTCAGACCCTAAATCTAACTGAAACCCATCCAGAAACAATAACTGGAGAGGATGGGGTAGATAATATGCAAGAACATGTTTTTCAAAGTAGAGAATCACTATGTTTTTGCTGAATTATATGTTGCCATGGACATGGCAGTATGCAGTAATGATACTATCATCTAAACAGCTGTATAACAACACAGCTTCTCCTTCCACCCCTCAGTGAGGCTTGAAAATAATAGGTTTGTGTGTAGTTTGGTAAGAAATTAGAATTATTTTAAGTCATTTCACTTCCAGCCTAGGAAAGAAAAAGACACAGGAGAGGATGGGAAGAAAAGCAAACAAAATACTATAGAAAGACCGTGCAATACAGAATGATATACTTTATGGAGAAACTCAAGAGGGAAGTGTTGGTGTGATGGAAAACAAATGGGTGAAATTTACTAAATCTCAGTCATGGGTCGAGTCCGCATTGCATCACTTGCTTATGACCTTGAGCAAAGTCAATATTTGAAAGTTTAGAACCCTCATCTATAAAACAATCACAATGGTAATATCCTCTATCTGAAGGGCTGTGGTAAAGTTGAGGAGTGAGAACAACTTGTAAACTACAAAGTCCTAAACAAATAAGGCATATGGACACAAGGCACTGTTGCATTTTTAGAGACAGGGAAGAGTTAAAGGAAAAGGGTCTAAAAGCTGTTGGGAGACTAACCTGAGTTTTAATTCTAGTTGCATGGTTGGAAGTTTTGGAAACTTGATGCAAGTAGTTTACTCTTAATTTTCTTTTTTTCTTTGAGAAATGATGATAATAGGATCAAATGGGAGAACCTATGTAAAGGAACCTCCCACTGGGTCTGTGTTTGTGGGCTTCCCACATCCCAACCGAGTGCCATCAACGAAAAGTATTTACAGTATGGTATCTTTCAGCCTTATACGCAAAGGCAAGTTATGAACAGATAAACTTAAGTAAATGCAATCCAAGTGGGAACCAGTAGTTTGACTGGAAAATGTCTTATTTCCTTATTAACGTTGAAACTAGGGTCTTCATCCAATAAAGACATTCAGAGTTGGAGAGCAAGCGTGTCCTGTGTCCCTACGACTCGGAGGACTCGTTGGGAGGGACCCTGAAATTCTTAATTAGAACTGGTTGCCATGGTGACAGTCTCCAGGCAGCGTGGGCTGAGCTCTCCGTAGGGATAGAGGGTGGGCCGCTGCTGGACCCTGCGCGCGCTCTCGCCACCAACTTTCCCTCCAGACCCGATACGGGTAGCGCGCTCCGCCCCTGGGCCGCGCACGTCCGTCCTCGGTGGCGCGCACGCCTGCGGGAGCCCTCTCCAAGCAACCTAGTGCTGATCGCTCTTGCTGGTGCGGCAGTTAACTGCCGTAGCGGGAGCCCGAGGCTCAGAAGCAGCCCCCCCACCCCCCCTTCGTGGACTTCCCCACCCCTTTCCCGGTCAGCCTCGGGGCATGAGCAGCGATGGCCGGCTGCAGCCCTGAGGAGAAAACTTACCGGCGCTTCCTGGAGCTATTCCTTGGCGAGTTTCGCGGACCGTGCGGCGGCGGCGAGCCAGAGCCGGAACCCGAACCGGAGTCTGAGCCCGAACCTGAACTGGTAGCTGCTGATGCGGCCGAGGCTTCGGTCGAGGAACCCGGGGAGGAGGCGGCCACGCTAGCCGCGACGGAGGAGGGAGAGCAGGAGCGAGACCCAGAGCCCGAAGAGGAGGCGGTAGAAGAGGAGGCGGTGACGGCGGCCGAGGGCGAGGAGGAGGCGGCGGCGGCGGCCCCGGGGCACTCGGCCGTGCCACCACCGCCGCAGCCCCAGCTGCCACCGCTGCCCCCACTCCCGCGGCCGCTGTCGGAGCGCATCACCCTTGAGGAGGTGGAGGGCGAGAGCTTGGACCTGTGTCTGCAGCAGCTCTACAAATAGTTAAGTAGCGGGGCTGGGCAGGGGGCTGGGGGTAGCGCTGTCCCCGTCGCGCTGGCCGCGCTGGCCTCGGACGAGGCTCCATCGGCCCCACAACTGCTGCTGTCTTTTCTGTTCCTCAACCCCCCACCACCACCTACAGCGCCTGAGGGCGCCCACGCCCGCCTCGGTCCGCGCCTCCCACCTGGCCCTCCCGCGGGCCTCGGCCCCTTCTTCCCCTTTCCCGCCGGCCCGGCTGGCTGCTGCTTAATCCACTTCCCACACCCATTCCCATCTCCTCCCGGTCTTGAAATCTCTCTTCTTCCTAGTTCTCTTCTTCTGTCCTGGAGGTTTCCTCCAAATCTAGTTTGATCTTTCCGGGACCAGGTCCGTTGTTTGGCGGCGGAGACGCGACTCCTTTCTAGACTGGGCTGAGATGCATCCTGCGTGATCGCAGCAGTGATGGTAATACCGGCCCCATATCCGGATGAGAAGCGACCCGACTAGGTTTTCCGGCAGGCATTCAGTATGGAAAGTGAAGATCTCCTTAGACGGCTTAATGTACAGGACACTAGTATTTTAGTTCGGAGACATTTGACAGCTCATAAATGAGGGAGGTGGGAAAGAATTGGGAGGGAAGGGTAAGTAAAATTTTACCAAGCAACCCTTCAGGTGAACAGACAGAGTCTAATTCGTTAAAGTGGAAAGTCAGGCTGCTTTGATAAAATTGCAATTAGGTGCATTATTTTCAGTCCATTAAATAAATGGGGTGGGAAGTGAGGGGAAAGCAGATGGCTTAGCTACACAGATGAAAGTCTAAAATAGAAAGGTCACGACTTTGCCTTTCATCTCAGTTCTGGTTTTTATGAGCTTGAAATAGAAACGGTTTGCAGTTGCGTTTCTTTCTAAATGGAATTGTTCAGAAATGACAGGAGAATACTAAGAAGTCTCAGAAAATGTTGGTAATCCTGAAAATTCTTTTGCTATTCAGTTAATACAGTAGTTGCAATGTAAGGTGTTACTCTGACCACTCAGAAAGTTTACTACTGCAAGAGTCACTGCAATTAAGTTCAAAATCACTTCTTGGATTTTCTCAAAAGCCCAAATAAATGAAAGGCCTGGAAAATAAAGCTGTTCTGTCTTCATCCATCCTAATAGAGACCTGATCAAACGATTCTCTTCTTAAAGCAGCAGCTTGTCAAAATGAAAAAACATTTAAACAATTTGTAGAAGAGGACTGCATTAGTGTCTCACACTTTATAAGCTATCTAAAATTTAATTTTAAAATATTGTTCAATTACCATGAGAATAATGCTTTTTGGAAAATGTAAAAAATAAAATGGCGTGTAATAACACCACCAGGGATAAACAGCCTTAACATTTTAAAATATTTCTCCCTAGTCTTTGCAAACTGTCATAGAAAAGGGCTTATGAAATGTCATTTTTTACACTATTTAAAGACATTAAAGCTTCCTCCTTAAAATGAAATGGAAATATTTACCAAAGTGAAGGAATTTATCTCAGCATCAGATGAGTGCTGTACTATTTTGACACTTTTTTTTTTTTTTACCTTAACTAGTGCAGCAATAGAATTGAAGGGACACAATTTAAACACTGACAAATGTTCAAGAGAGAGAAGAAAGTCATTAGTTTGGTATAACCCTGTACATTTGCTATTAAATAAGTTTTTAAAAAATTAAACCTATATAAAGATGATGGTAAGAAGATGTGTGTTTTTTCATGTGGAAGGGAAATAAGATTAATTCTGATGCATATATAAACTAGAAAAATCATTCAAATGATAAAGTGGTCATCAAATTCAGAAGTTTGGATTTGAAATAAAACTAGCAAAATTAAAGTTGGACTACATGATTTCACCTTTAGTCAGAGGTTTCATATAAAATCAGATTTTATACTGTGTTTGGTATAGATGCCATTAATGTATTTTTATTCAGATATAAAATGGCTGGCTTATTTATGTAGAGTATCTTTAAGGTCCTTACCAGATTAAAAAAAATTTTTAAAGATATACTTTGACTCTTTTAATTTTTATTTTATTTATAAGAGAAAAACATATGAGTTAGTCTGGAAGACTTAATACTGGATGACTATGGGGATAGATCATTTGTTCAGACATTTCATTTTACAGATTCAGAAAAGACATCATATACAAATGATTCCAACATTTGTCAGTATAATCTCTTAACCTCAAAACTGACATAGTTGTAATGTTGGTTTCTGAAATTCTTTGGAAATACTCAGAAATAATTCTTATTACAAATACGTTGGAATTGCTTATTTGGGGAAAATGAAGTTTGTTTTTTTTCCTAAATATTTTCACAAATACCCACCAGTCTGTTTATTTTGAGAATTATTAGTAGTCTTTTAAAAGTTGTCATCCCTGGGTTGGGAAAGTGGCTCCGTGGTAGAGCAATGCAAGATGCTGGGTTCCATCCTGAGCACCACACACACACACACACACACACACACACGCACGCACACACACACACACACACACACATACAAATACATTGTCATTCCTATCAAATGGTGCTAAAATTCCTAAATGAAGTTACCTGAACTATACTATATGGTCACCAGTTTGATAGTTGAAACTAAGGAAGAAAACAACACTGTATTTAATAACAGTTTTATGTGTAAGTTCTCTAATGTATTTAGTGAGGATTTTAGAAATATGTATGGCTATTAAATGGATTGAGGGTCTCTGAAGAAAATAAAGGCAGTGCTTAATACTGTTTTATGTATAGACTGATTAAAATTTTACTTTGTGTGTTGGAGGTGTAGTTCAGTGGTATAGTACTTGCCTAAAATTTTTTTTTTCTTAAAAAAAAAAGTATCATAGTGACATTTTCTCAATGTTTCAGAATAGGAACAGCTTCTTTTTCCTTTTTTTTTTTTTTTTTTTTTTTTTTACCGGGGATCAAACTCGGGTCCTTGCGCTTGCACAGCAGGCGGCGAAACCACTGAGCTAAATCCCTGGCCTTTTTTTTTTTTTTTTTTTTTGAGACAGTGTCTTACTATGTAGTTCAGGCTAATCTTTAGCTCACTTTGTGGCCCAGGTTGGTCTCAAACTCAGGAAAGTCCTCCTGCCTCAACTTCCTGAGTGCTGGGATTACAGGCATATGCCATCATGCCTGGTCAGGAACAGCAGATTAAAATAAGCAGTTACAAGTTGTTTCTTTGGGATTTTGTTTTGTTTGGTTTTGGTTTTTGAGTCAGGGTCTTGCTATATAGTCTAGGCTGACCTCAGACTCCTCCCTTAGTCTACTGAGTAACTGAGATTGCAGACTTGTGCCACTATGCCTGGCCAGGATTGTTTTTTTGTGTTTTTTTTGTGGTACTAGGGATTGAACCCCAGGGCTGGAACATGTGTGACAAGTGCTCTACCACTGAGCTACCTCCTTAGCCTAAGGATCAAAGTTTAAATAAATAAAATATAGTTATAATTGGTAATTTTAAAGTTTTTCAAGCAATTTAGTGAGACTTTATCTCAAAAAATAAAAAAGGCTGGGGATGCAGCTCGGTGTGAAGGGCCAGCATTCAATCCCTAGTGTGTCCACACATGCACAAAATTCAGAGCAATATTTAGGGTAAAATTGTTTGCTTTTCAACTTCAAAATGGGCACTTATACTTAGATATTCCTCTGCTATATTAAACAACAAGTAACATTTTGGAAGAATAAACTGTCAAAAATTCAAAAATTCATTTGAATGAAAGAGACCTCTTGTGAACTATATATATACGTGTGTGTATATATATATGTGTGTGTGTATATATATATATTTGTGTGTGTGTGTGTGTGTGTGCTGCTAGGGATTGAACCCAGAGCCTTGCTCTTGCTAGAAAAGAGCACTGAGCTACATCTTCAGCCTTATAAATACTTCTAATGGGACCATTTACACAATTTTGTTTCAATCTATTAAACCTCAAGAATCAATAATAATAAAGAATCAATAATAAATTCATGCAATAGTTTAGAACTATTTTGAATAAATTTATCATTTGTTAATAAAAATTAAGTAACCTAGAGCCTTCAGTTGGTAGAAAATGGCCTATGTTTTACTTACTCCTTTTTCTAAATTTAAATTTCCCTCAAGGGATTAAAGTATCTTCTGATGACATAATCCTAGGATTTCTGAGATTGATGAGAGACTTTTTGAAAAGGTGGAAGTGGAGCTGGGCATGGTGGCTCATGACTAATCCCAGAATTCTGGGTGCTGACACAGGAGGATCGCTGTGAATTTGAGGCCAGGATAGGTGACATACATAGTGAGCTGAAGGGCAGCCTGGACTATAGTGAAACCTTGTCTCAAAAACATTAAAAAAAAAAAAAAAACAAGAAAGAAAGAAAAAGAGAAAGAAAAGATGGAAGTGGTGAGGTATTTTATAGCTTAGAAATAATTTGAATAATTTAGAAATAATTTTCAAATAAAAATATACAACTGATTTTACAGCAATGGTGAATATGAGGCTACTTGTGAAGGTTTATAAGTCGATACTGTGTATTCTTTTCTTTATACAATCCTGGGGCTAAATCTGTTTTAATCCAGAAGAAACAGATACTCTGAAGTCTTTTTTAGGGCTGTATGTCATCACATTTTCGAGCAGTTGTTTCCTCAGTTATTCATTTAGTGTGGGATGGGCTTCCCAAGGGGGAGACAGATATCCCAGCAGGCTGGCAAAGTTAGTAGTTCCAGATGGTTTGCAGTAGTATTGAGGATGGCACTTTAAAAATGGCTTGGAAAAGAAAATCATTGGTTGTAGACACTAATACTTAAGTTACATTGAATTGTGTGAATCATGAATGACTTTGGGATAGGTCATAAAATCATTAAGCTTTGTTTCAGTTTTACATATATACATGAAAAACTATGTGTATACAAGTCACATATCACTCTTTTTTATTTATATATGAATTGGTACATTTTAGGTATATAATACATTTACATTTATCATTGGGTGTTTGTACCTGAACATGATGTATCTTAGCTCTTATTTTTTCTCCCATTACCTATGCACCCTTCACCCCCACCACACTTCCCCACCTACATAGACTTTGTTTCCATTTTTTTTTTCTTTCTCATAATTTTTCCTTTTCCTTCTTCCCTTTCCCCTTCCCCTTCCGCCACCCCTACACCTTTGGACCTTTTTCTATTTCAAATTATCAATTATTCATTTTAATCATTTTAATCCTTATTTACACTTTCAGTTTCTCACATCAGAGAAACTATTCGGTATTTACACATGTATGTCCTATTTATTTCACTTAAGAGTATGGCCTCAATAGTCATCCATTTAGCTATAAATGACTCTAGTTTCTCGTTCTTTATGGCTGAGTAGTACTCCATTTTATAAAAAAACCACATCTTTATCCAGTTTCCAGTTGATGGGCATTTGGGCTGTTTCCAAACTTTAGCTATTACAAACTGTATATCACTCATTTTTACATTGAACTTTTTAATTAATTGTGCTATGTAATCCCAGCTGCTGGGGAGGGTGAGGGAAGAGTATTCTAAGTTCAAGGCCAGCCTGGGCAACTTAGACCCTGTCTCAAAATAAAATATTTTAGAGGGCTTGTAGATATAGATCAGTGATAGAGCACTTGCCTAGCATGCATGAGGCACTGAGTTCAATCTTCAGTACAAAAAAAAGAGTATTAAATGGGCCTGGCAGTGTAGCTCAGTGGTAGAGCACTTATGTAGCATATGCAAGGCCCTGGATTCTGTGCTTATCATGGCAAGGAAAAAAGAAAGAAAGAAAACTAATGTGTTCACTAAGAAGTAGAGAAAATTCACATGAACAAAAAGAAATTATTATTTCCCTAGGTTTTTTTCCTTACCACTTAGGTTACTACTTAATCTCTATGAACTTTTAATATTCTACCCATCCTCTTAATATTGGCATTCTTTGACCTTCTCAAGTCTAGTTGACTTTTTTTTTTTTTTTTTTTTGGTATTGGGAATTGAACCCTGGGTCTTCACACTGAGTTACACACTCAATTCTTTTTTATTTTTTATTTTGAGATGGTCTTCCTAAATCACTAAATTACTCAGGCAGGATCAAACTTGAAATCCTCCTGTCTCAGCCTCTTACAGTGCTGGGACCACAGGCATGGGGCACAACACCTAGTTCAAATCTAGTTGATTTACTTATCCTTAGTATCAATGTCTCACATGACTGGTTATTGTGGTCGTGCAATGGCTCCCAACCTTCCGTGTAGATATCTAAATGTCTCCATGTGGATATCTAAAAGGCTCCTCACATTTAACTATACAAAATTGAATTCATACCTCCAATCCTGTCTCCCTCCTCCAATCAAAACCTGATACTCTTTCTAGTGGGTCCATCCCTGAATTCTCTTGTCATGCCTTGCTCATCTTAATTCTGCCTTGTAAATGTCTCATAAATATGCCATGTCTCTCCACATTCCCACTGCCACTGTCACCTCTTGTCATTTTTGCCCTTCTGTAATACATTTTCCCCAGTGGAGCCAGTCATTCCTCCAGAATTTACATTATAGAGATTGTCTGATTGTTACACTGCTTAAACATTTTTACCCTTCATTTGGAGTTAAAGTGAAGGGATGAGGCACAATCCTCCAACCTGCTAGATCCATGTAAGACTGCTGGCCCCAGTTGTAAGGAGTGAGGGTCCAACTACAAAGTTAGAAGAAGAGACCATATAAGACTGCCCTTGGGCTGGGGATGTAGCATGCACCACCACACCTGGCTAGGGCCAAAGTGTTTAGTACATGTCTTACATCAGCTATCTCTCATTTGGCTTCCAGATGAAATCCAAAGGTAAGACTGTAATCTTCCTTATCAGCCTCATCTCTGGAATCACTATTCACTCACTCTAACCCACCTCTATACCTCTGGAAACTACACGTCATCTCTACTAGACTACTAGTATAGTAGAAATGTGTTATCCCTGTCTCACCTCTGCACCTTCCCACATAGTGTACTCTTCCTTCTGGAATACCGTACCTCCCATCCCCACCTAAAACCAATCTCTTATGCATTAAGTCCTCATTTAATACAAGATCCTTTAGGACACCTTTGTACACCATCCCCGTACATATGGGTTAGATGTCCCTTTCATGTGCCCAGAATATCCAGAGCTGCTTGTTCTTGTAAGCATTTAATTTATTTTTTGGTCAACAAATATTTATACGTCCATTCCATCTCTAGCCCAGTGGTCTTCAAAGTGAGGTGGTACCTAAATTAATTCATTAGGGCAAAGAAAGAAAAGATTAAAATCTATTTACTTGTGTAGAAAATATGAAATTAAGTACCACTAATATTTGATATGTTATTGAAGCTGAGCATAATGGCACACATCTATAATTCCAACACTTGAGAATTCGAAGCCAGCCTGGGTTACATTGTGAATTCAAGACTGGCTTGGACTACTTCCATAAAAACAAGAAAGAGGGCTGGGGATTAGCTCAGTGGTTCTGTCTCCTGCCTCGAAAGCACAAGGTCCTGAGTTTGATCCCCAGTACCAGAAAAAGCAAAAAAAAAACAAGAAAGAAAGAAACAACAAGAAACATATTCTCCTTCTAGGTAACTTCCTGAAAGAGTTAAAGACATCATACTACAGTGATATATACATACCCATTTTTTTTTTTTTGGTACCAGGGATCAAACTCGGGTCCTTATGCTTTTGTAGCAGGCAGCGAAACCACTGAGCTAAATTCCCGGCCCTGCATACCCATGTTTATAGCAGCACAACTCATAATAGCTAAATTGGAAGCATCCTATCTATCCACCAACAGATGAATGCATAAAGAAAATGTGGTATTTATATATAATGAAGTACTACTGTGCCATAAAGAAGAATAAACTTGAGTAATTTGTAGGAAAATGGATGTGCCTTGAGATCATAATGTTAAGTGAAATATATCAGATACACAGGCTTGTTGCATGGTTTCTCTTATATGAGAAACCTAAAATATTAATAAAAAGCAAAATAAAAGATAGATAATAGGAAATAGATAAATCTTTTGTAAATGGAAAGGGGACCAAGAAATGGAGGGAGGGGTAAGGGAAAAAATTGAGATGCGTTACATACATACAGTAACTCCCCATGAGGAATGTAATCATTATGTACTGCAAACATATATATATATATATATATATATATATATATATATATATTTGTTTGTTTGTTTGTTTTGGTACTGGGGATCAAACTCTGGACCTTGTGCTTGTGAGGCAGGTGCTGGAACCACTGAGCTAAATCCCCAGCCCAAACATATATTATTAAAAAAATAAAATTGGAGCAAAAAAATAAAAATAAAAATAATAAGTAAATAAAATTGGAGAAAAATAGGGGCCAGAGGTTTAGCTCAGTGGTGCCAGCGCCTACCTGGCAAGCACAAGGTCCTGAGTTCAATCCCTGGTTCCT
>NW_004624871.1:762578-772779 GCF_000247695.1 Heterocephalus glaber
TTTTGGTACCAGGGATCAAGCTCGGGTCCTTGCGCTTGCGCAGCAGGCGGTGAAACCACTGAGCTAAATCCCCGGCCCTATTTGATATATTATTGAGATTGGAAACTTGTTCTGAACAACAACTAATTTCATATCAGGCATAGTAAATTCTGAGGAGGCACAAATTCCACACCTCAGAAGGGTTGACAATAGCATCTTTTCTCCAAATTTCAGGACATTGTAAGGTACCTCAGTTTACATATACCTGATTAAATGAATTTCTGAGACTCACTTAGCCTACTGCACTAAGGATACAGGTTAAGTGAATTTATGGACTGTTATTTCCTAGTTTTAACAATTTCAACTTATGAAATGGACAGATAGCTTTAAAAATTCCTGCAAAGAAATTATGGGTTGAACATGATGCCACAAGGATAAGAAACTGTAGAATTTAAGTGCCTAGAATTCTCTCCTTAGTTATATTTGATTTTTTAAAAATGATGTTATATTTTAGAAATGAGCAGGAGCCGGGAATTTAGCTCAGTGGTGCCGCCTCCTGCTTTGCAAGCGCAAGGTCCTGAGTTCGATCTCCGGTACCAAAAAAAAAAAAGAAAAGAAAAGAAAAAGAAATGAGCAAAAAAATAATTAGATTGTGTGACATATGAGTATGTAAGAAATGTATGGGATTGGGGATATGGTTCCATAACAGAGAGCCATAATATGAAATAATTTAAACATTTAGAAAATAAGACGATAATAAACAAAATATTCATATACCCATCATGTAGTTTGAACAAATTATTACAAGTATTTACTTTTCAGGAAATGAATACTTCAGTGGAGTTGAATGTCATTGTAACCTTTTTCTGCACAATTTACTGAGACGCTGTCTCAAAATAAAAAATTAAAAGAGTTGGGAATGTAGCTCAGTGGTATAGCACTCCAGGATTCAATCCCCAGTATTAGAAAAAAAAATGTTCACTTTCTAAGATGCCTAGAAACATTTTTTTCTATTGACTAATTTTGCAATCTATTTAAAAAATTTCAGCTACATTATTAATTACTGAAATAGCCAAAGGCACATTTTAAAATTTCTGATGCAATAGCCATCCACTCAATAAGTATTTCTTTTGGAAAGAAGTAATTATTATTATTATTATTATATATTATTATTATTGCTCGAGATTGAACTCAGTCTCATGAATGTTAAGCATGCACTGTACCACTGAGGAGCACTCCCACCCCTATTTTAATTAAAATAATAATTAAAAATAGGGGAAATATTTTAATTAGTTTGCTAACTGTATTAATATCATGTATGCAGGATATGATTTTTTAGAAGCCAATATAATATATCCTGGTCATTAATAAGCAACAGATTATAAATTAACATAAAGCATTGATCACATGTATTGTAAAAGTGTCATCAATTATAAAACCTTCATCACTGGATCCATCTGCTGTAACATAGTTTCTGAATTATTAGTGTAAAATTGTTATTTCTAACCAGGCATGGTTGCACATGCTGGTAATCCCAACTACTTGGGAGAGTAGGGTAGGAGAATTACAACTTTGAGGCCAACTTGGCAAGACCTTATCTCAAAATTAAAAAATAAAAAGAGCTGGGGATGTAGCTCAGCGGTAGAGCTGTTAGCTAGCATGTTCAGGGGCCTGAGTCTAATCCCCAGTACCTACTGCAAAAAAAGAAAAAAAAAAAATTAACATTATTCCTTTGGAGGCCAGGGATGTAGCTCAGTGGCGCTGTGCCTGCCTGGCAAGTGCAAGGTCCTGAGTTTGATCCCTGGTACCAGGGAATGAAGAACAACAGCAACAAAAATACATTATTCCTTCGCATTATGCATTAAAAATGGCTCAAATGAGCCGGGGATTTAGCTCAGTGGTGCCGCTGCCTGCCTCGCAAGCGCAAGGTCCAGAGTTTGATCCCCGGTACCAAAAAAAAAAAAAGGTCCAAGTATAACTTGTCCAGCAGAGTTAGAATCCCACCAGAATTCCAGTTTATATATTAAAATATCCACTTTACGTTCAAGTATAATACTAGGTAAAACTCTCTTTGACTATCAAGGAAAAGAAGAAATGAGAGAAGTGAAGTTAGCTTTGGCTGGAGGTGCTGGCTCAGTGGTACTGTGCTTCCCTAGGTAAGGGCCTGAATTTGACCCTCAGCACTGCAAAAACAGAAGACAAACCAAAAGGATACTAACTTTAGTGCTAGTGTTTAAAAACATATTGAAGATCAAATAGAAAATAAAAGCATTCTCTCAGAATGAGACCTTACAAATGATTAGTAAAATGTACCTAAAGTTATACTCTTAAAAGCTAATTAAACATCACAATGGAAAAGCCTATTAAATATTACATTAAAGAGTATATATTTTTACACAGGTCAAAATTATCAAACCGTGAAACTGAATTTTTTATTTCCTCAAGGACTATAAAATATTTTAATTAAGCTTTTCATATGGAGAATTTCCTTGGTTTTATTTTATTTTAAAGGAGGAAGGGTTTATTTCAGCTCATAGTTTGTAGAAGTTTCAGTCCATAGTTGGCTAGCTCCAAGGTAAGGAAGGCAGCATGGCAGAGGAGCATCATAGAGGAGAAACAACCCATGGCAGAGTAGGCAAGAGGGAGTAGCAGCAGCAAAAATAGCAGCAGCCCCTTGGTTTTAAAAAGCTTTTTATTTTAAATTTTTCTACATGGTTATCAAATAATGATGGCTTTGTGTGTGGCTTGGTAATTTTTGTGGTTATTACAGAGCATGAAAAAACTTATTACAGGTAGTCAGTTCCTTAGGCATATATGATCAACTATGTTCAAGTAAAATCATTTAACATAATTAACAGTGAATCCTAAAAAAGATGATAAAAGAGTATCTATTTTTTTTGGTACTGGGGATTGAACTCAGGACCTTGTGCTTTCGAGGCAGGTGGTGGAACTACTGAGCTAAATCCCTGGCCCTAAAAGAATATCTTCTTAAAACACTGATATCAGTGGAGTTTATTTTCTTACTTGCTTACTGCTTTATTACAGAAAGGATTTCAGATGTCAAAGAAATTTTACTATGATAGGAATAATATTTATTCGTTAAAAAAATGCTAAGTGTAGTGCTAGATACCTGTAATCCCAGTTACTCAGGAGGCTGAAGCAGTAGTATTGCAAGTTTGGGGCCAGCCTGAACTATGCCGTGAGACCTGTCTGAAGATAAAATTTTTAAAAAGGTTGGGGTATAGATCAGTCTAGCTTTTGTCTAGCTTATACAAGGCTCTGGGTTCAACCCCCAGTACTACCAAAAAAAAAAAAAAAAGAAAATTAAAGAAAATTAAATACACTATATGACAAACATTGTGCTAAATGCTACTTTATATAGAAAGATGTTCCTTTTCACTCTGGGAGGCCAAGACAGGAGGATTTTGAGTTTGAGCTCAGCCTGAGCAATTTTGTGACTAGTGAGACCCTGTCTCAAAATTTAAATAATTTTTTAAAAGGCTGGGAATATACTACTGCAAAGGGAAAAAATATCTGTCCCTTTAAGATATTAACTTGCTTAAGTGGTTTAATTGAATACAACCAGCCTCTGTTATGATCATGACAGTGCAGAAGAAAAGAACTGGAAAGAAACCAAAATGCAAAATAAACGAGAATTAACCCTTAGAATAAAGTATTACAAAAAGAGGAAGTGAGATATAGGGCTCTTGAGTAAGAATACCATGGGTGTGCTTAGTTATGTGGCTCTTGATAGCATAGTTAACATTTTATTTTTTGAATGCAAATTTGTAATTTTAAAAAGCAGTATGAGTAGGAGACTATCGAATTAAAGGCAGATATCATCACTGTAATTTTACATTTTATATGAGAAAAGTTTTGTGTGTGTGTGTCCTGGAAATTGAACCCATGCCTCATGCATGCTAAGCACACATTTTACCTCTGAGTTATACTACCAGGCTCAGAAAAGATGAATCTTAATTTTAAACATTTTGATCTGTGTTTTGTCATTTTATTAAAAGTGGAAAAATAAAGTTTTTTTAAGGACAAAATGTTTTTATTTCCTGTTTGACATATGTAGGAAACCCAAAATATTTAGAGTATTATAACTGTAAATTGGAGATTTGTTATTAAAGTGTCATTTTACCTGCTGTCTAGGAGGAGTCAAGCATAGCATATATATGTTTGCATGGGGGGAGGGTGTGATGTAGTAAATACCTTTAGAAGAGAACATAAGGCATTGAATAACTGTTGAAAGAATAATAATGCTCTATTTCTCAAACAGAATTTTAACTTAAAATGTAGGAATTTTCATTATCTGACGGTTTCTTACCAGGGTATAAGGTCTGTGAAGGCAGGGACTTTGTTTTGCTCACCATCCTATCCTCAGCACCTAAAATACTGAACGCTTAGTGCATAGTAGGTTTCTGCTAAGTACATATTTGGTAAACAACAAATGCTCACCCATATTTTTTATTGTGGTAAAATATAATAATTTAATGTATATCTTAAATAGCATTTTTCCCCAATTAAGGACAAATACCCAGTGTGGGATTTTGAAACTATAGCAAAAAAAGAAAAAGAACTTGTATTTTGTTACTCTAAATATCCATCCTTTAGGAATATTTTTCTCTAGTCCTTTTTTCTATGCAAATGTACTTATAGCTAAATTGTGATCATATATAAGTGTACAAATAGTTTTGTGCCCTGCATTTTCATTTAACATGTTCAAATGAGTATTTTACCAAGTCATTAAATACTCCTTGATTTTTTTTTTTCTTTTTTTGAAATAGGGTCTCACTATGTAGTTCAGGCTGGCCTTGAACTCACTATGTAGTGAGTTCACAAACTCACTGTGATCCTCCTGCTTCAGGCTCCTGAGTACTGGGATTACAGGCATCCAGCACCATGCCTGGATAAATATTCCTTGAAAACAAAATATTAAAAGATTAAGGAGACCAGATGAGGTGGTGCATGCTTGTAATCTTAACACTTTGGGAGGCTAGTGTCCAAGTGTCCAGCGTCCCACATGTTCTCCTGATTTAACACCTGCGGAGTTTTATCTATGGGGGACCCTAAAGGATGTCTCACAAAACCCACTAAACTGCTGGCCCTTAGAGAAGAAATTGAAAATGCTTATGCAGCAATCTCAATGGACACTTTGACCAAGGTAACCTAAGCAGTTCACTGTACTAATACATGTCTGGAAGCTAATGGCCACCGCTTTGAGCACTTCTTGTAATTGTAGAGGGCAAAGGTAACTTGTATTAATCTCATGATGTTTCAATAAATTTAGTATTGAAATATTTATATAAGTTTTCCTTTTCCTGATGTATATATATTTTTGGTGACTCATACATATAGAAGCTTTTAGAGACAAAGTGACTGTATCATTATAAAATTGTTGATAGCTAGGATGGAGAATTCTAAAAGTAAGCCATGTACAAACAGGCTAAAACTGAAGGAAAAAAAATTTTTAAATATATATGGTCATGACCTTGTAACCTGAGACTTAGGAAAGTTGGGAGGTACAAAAAATAATTATATAATTTATATAACTTATAAATTATAGCAATGAGGATTCTTGTTTCTTTGGGGTTTTGTTTTTTTTTTGAAACAGGGTCTTGCTGTGTAGTTCAGGCTGACCTTGAACTCACTGTGTAACCCAGGCTGGCCTTGAACTCATGGAGATCCTCCTGCATCAGCTTCTCAAGTGCTGGGGTTACAAGTGAGCTCCACCGCACCTGGCTAGCAATTAATTTTTTAAAAAGACAAACACAAAAGTATTGTGCATCCACTTTGAACAATTTTAACCACAGGTTTTTGTTATGTGTGTTATGCTAGGGATTGAACCCAAGGCTAACACTTTAGCACCTCAGGGTTTTGTTTTGTTTCCTTCAGTACTGGGAATCAAACCCAAGGCCTTCCACTGAGCTACATTCCCAGCCCATTTTTTATTTTTTACTTTGAGACAGGGTCTCACTAAATCACTGCCTTGCCCAGGCTGGGCTGGATCTTGTGATCCTCCTGCCTCAGCCTTCCATAGTACTGGGATTATAGGGCTATGCCACTAGGCCCAGCTCCCAGATCATTTTTGAAATTTTGTTTTATTTTGAGACAGGGTCTCACTAAGTTGTCCAGGCTGGGCTTGAACTTGTAATCCCCCTTGCCTCATCCTCCTGAGTAGCTAAGATTACAGATATGTGCCACCATGCCCTGCTTAACCAAAGTTTTATAAGAGTTACAGTAGTCCCCCTCATCCACAGTTTCATTTTGTATGTTTTAGTTACTCAGAGTCAGCTGTAGTACAAAAATATTAGATGGGAAATTCTGGAAGCAGTTCTTAAGTTTTCAACTGCATGTGATCTGAGTAGCATGAAGAAGTTTTGCACTGTCCAGCTCCCTCCCCCTGAGAACATAATCATCCCTTTGCCAGCATATTGACACTGTGCGTACTGCCTGCCTATTAGTCTTGGTTGTCTTGGTTGGCCTGTCATATTGCAGTGCTTATATTCAAGTAACCCTTATATAGTAGCCTAACTCCTTCACAAAGCTTATTCACTTTATTTTATAGTCTTTGTGTCTGCTAATATCATCCAAAAAGAAGAATGAGTACAGTATGATATTTTGAGGGCTGGGGAATGTAGCTTGGTGGTAGAGAGCTTGCCTAGCATGGGTAAGACCCTGGGTTTGATTCCCAGCATTGCAGAACAACAAAAACAATATTTTGAGATAGAGATACAATACTCAAATAAATTTTTTTACAGTATATTGTTATAATTGTTCTATTTTATTGTTGTTAATCTCTTAGTGTGTCTAATTCATAAATTAAGGGCTTAGGTGTGTATGTTTCAGGAAAAGTATAGTTACATATGGGGTTCAATACTATCTGCAGTTTCAGGCATCCTCTATAATTATAGAATACTACTGTATTTACAGAGGATGAATATAGAAAAGTGTACAAACATTAAGTGTACAATAAAAGTTGAAATTCAGAATTAACAGATGTGAAGAATATGTTAAAGATAATTTGAAGATTATTCAGAAACAAAGGAACTATATGCCTATTTAATATTATTATTATTTATTTTTTCGATACTGGGGATTGAACTCAGGACCTCACACTGGCAAGGCAGGCGCGGTGCCACTGAGCTAAATCCCTGGCCCATATCCCTATTTAATATTAACCCTTTTTTTTATTTTTTATTTTTTATGGTACCGGGAATCGAACTGGGGACCTTGTGCTTGTGAGGCAGGTGGCAGAACCACTGAGCTAAATCCCTGGCCCAACCCTTCTGTTTTGTTCGCATATATCAAGGAGAACAATCATTATAACAGCAAAAAAAAAAAAATCAGTAAAGAAGAATTAAAATTAAAAATAAAAGCATTTTGGGGCAGGGGATTTAGCTCAGTGGTTTCACCACCTGCTGCGTAAGCTCAAGGACCCGAGTTCGATCCCCAGTATCAAAAAATAAAATAAAATAAAATAAAAGCATTTTAAGCTGGCATGGTGGCACATGCCCTTAATTCCAGCACTCAGGGCTGCTGGGTGAGGAGGATTGCAAATTCAAGTCCAGCCTGGGCAGTTCAGAACAGACACTCCTTTAGCAACTGAGTTTTGCTCCTGTGACTCGATCGTTAAATGAATTGGTCACTAAATGAAGAATTGTATATAGTATGTACATTACAATATTCAGAACAAAAAAATGGTGAAAGAAAAATCTAACTTGATGTCTTTGCTTTTGTTTGCATAACTCTTACATGAAGTACTGTAATGTTAAACAGAAAATAAAACAACAGTACAAGAGTACAATCAGCAAAAATTATAGTATTGTATAAACAAGGTGTACTATACAAAAAACATTGAAGCTCTATAAACAAAATGTGCAGAAAACAAAACAGGTCATAAGTCCAAGTGGCAAGATGTAAGTTTGAACAGTGTGCCTCAGTCATTTAGTAAATGAGGAATATCTGTATTAGACATCATATTATCAAAATAGTTCAATGAAAATGATTTATTTTTCTTAAGCACACATGCTGTCCAATAATCTTTAATATAAAACACAGCCACCAACAAATCACATCAGCTGGGTTCAGGCAGTATTGACCCCTCATATGTCAGAAAAAGCAGGGATGAAAATTATTCAGGAAATCCAAGATATCTTATGATATAGCACTGATATAGAAAGTGCTCATTAATAATCATGGTTGCAAAACACATTGCAATCACACACGATCTTTAGCAAGTCAATAAAACATCTATTCCTATATTTCCTTACATGCCCTTTCCTGGCTTCTTAGTAGGTTCCATGAATTCTTCAAGGTTACACTGATCACACAGTTGATATTGCTGGAAGCTGTGTTTTGAATGTGCAATTTTGGATCATTAATGAAGGAGCTTCTGCAGGTCATTACAAGAATTACAAGAGACCAATGAAACTAAAATACTACTACTAAGATATCACAGAACCATGAACCTGCTTGACTGTGTAAAAATCATTAGAAATGCCAAATATCCTTGAGAGTGAAACTGGCATTAATGGAGCCACTGTTCTGCCTGCCTCTGCAGTAAATAGGATAGAAAGACATATAAGGTATGTAGTAAAGGAACTTACTAGCCAGGAGTGTAAGACAAAAATTAAACACATAAACCAATCACAGAGCCAAAAATAATAGTGATAATTAATTGTTCAATTGTTTCCCATGGTTCAGAAGTGTATACATAACCTCTGAAAAAATATGTGCACCATATGATATGAGACATTTCTACGTGTCAAAAAGTTTCAAAGATAACATCACTTCTAAAGAATTTGTTTATATCTGAGAATTTATTTAACTCCAAATGAATCAGTTTTATTATCACCTGAGGAACTCTTGGAAGCACCTGAGGAACTCCTAGAAGTGAGTCCAATAAAAAAAGAGTGCACTGATAAATTTGTCTGGTCCTTGCTCTGCCTGTATCATATGTGATTAACAGGTCTCAAAAGACCATTCTCCAAATCACTCCCTTCTGTATCAAAACAGGCAAACCATATTTTTTTGGATATTGAGGCAAAACAAGCATGCTTGTTTTGCCTCAATATCCAAAAAATGTCAGATAGCTTATTTTTCCCCAGTATCAAACATTGTAGGAATAATACAGATTTTGAAGGCATTTGTCTTTTCATGAATGCTGTGTTTGTTTGCACATGTTTAGTGAATGTACCTAAAATGCAATAGGCTACAGACATTCCTCATTTAATTACCGACTTCCATTTCACTTGATCTTAGCCAAAAGGCCAAGAAGCGATCCGAGTTCCATTTCTGTGACTAGGTCGTTAAATGAATTGGTCACTGAATGAAGAATTGTACATAGTATGTACATTTTACAGTATTCAGAACAAAGAAATGGTCAAAGGAAGCTCTAACTTAGTGACTTTGCTTTTATTTGCATAACTCTTCCTGTAGTACTGTAATATATAATAGAACATAAAGCTATAGTACTGTACAGTACAATCAGCAAAAATTGCAGTACTGCGTAAACAAGGTATACCACACCAAAAACAGGCATTGAGGCTCTATCAACAGGATATACAGAACTGTATAAAAAAACAAAAAGGTGGGTCATAAGATCTCACAGTGGGTCCCAAGACTGAGCAGTGCATGGGTGTAAGTCTCAACAGTCATTAAACAGGTAGGTCATTAAAAGAGGAATATTTATAACTTAGTGAGAGACCCTGTCTGAAATAAAAAATAGCTGAGTGCAGTGGTGCACACTGTGATCTCAGCACTGAGGAACCCTAAGGGAGGAGAAATTTCAAGTCCTGCTTGGGCAACTTAGTGAGACCCTGACCCAAAACAAACAAACAAAGGTTGGCAAAGTAGCCTAGTGATGGAGCACTCCTTGGTTTGAGCCAGAGTACTAGGGAAAAAGTAACCACAAACAAATAATAAATAAATGAAACTATGGAAGAAAAGCAAAAAAGTAATGCATAATACTACTGCATTTGTACAACTTTACTATGTATTTCCATAGAATATAAAAATTGCAAGGTTGCAATTGTATTGTACTACCATGTATTTTGCTCTTTTTGCTTCATGTCTGTTACTTTGCAATTTGCAATGTAGACTTCTCTTTTCCTTTCCCTTTCTCTCTCTTTCTTTCTTTTCCCTTTCTTCCTTTCTTTCTCTCTCTCTCTTTCTTTCTTCCCTCCCTCCCTCCCTCCCTCCCTCCCTCCCTCCCTTC
>NW_004624871.1:772879-821133 GCF_000247695.1 Heterocephalus glaber
CTCCCTCCCTCCCTCCCTCCCTCCCTCCCTTCCTTCCTTCCTTCCTTCCTTCTTTCCTGATAAGGTTTCACTGTGTACCCCTGGCTAGCCTCTAACTCTTTATTTTCCTACCTTAGCCTTAAGAATATTGAAGCCAGGGACCGGGGATTTAGCTCAATGGTTCCACCACCTGCCTCAAAAGTGGAAGGACCTGAGTTCGATCCCCAGTACCAAAAAAAAAAAAGAATACTGTAGCCTTGAGAATTACCACCAGGCCTGGCTAATTCCCTATATTTGTTTGTTTTAATGTTTCATCTGTAGGTTAAACATAATTTTATAAATTAACCCCTTATTTGAAAATTTGACTTTAGTTAATTTTTTTGTTATCTAAATAACATTGCAGTCATAATCTTTGTGCATATGTTATTAGTCTGCTGTTGAATAATGTCCTTAGATAATTTTTTTTTTTTGCACTTCTGAGGATTGAACTCAGGGCCTTATGCCCAGCCCTTAGATTATTTTCTAGAAAGATTTCTTTCAGACTTATATTGAGAACGAACTAGACACTACTTGTATAATTTTAGTATTGAGAATTTTTGATATCTCATTTGAAGTAATAATAGCAGCAGACACTGTCCCTTGATTATGGGTCAGGCAATGTTCCAAATAGTTTTTGTGCATAATTGTATTTAATTCTCACATAAATTGAATTAGATAAGTAATTCAAGGCTCAGAGAAGTTTGATAACTTACTTAAAATCGTACAACTAGAAAATGACAAAGGTGGCATGCAGGACCATATGATTCCCAGTCTCCTTTGGCTCCCAGTGTAGATATAAATGGTTATGATGGCAAGATTCCCATGGTAATAGGTTATATTGGATTACATATTTTAGTTCTCTAAACATGACTTACATAGTAACATATTATTGAGTCAAAATTTGCTTTGTAAAAATGAGAATTTAAAAACTTTCTCTGTAGATTTAATAATTATTCTTGGAGCCCACGGAAAGATCATTTTGTAGTGTTCTTATTTTTGTGGTATTTGACATTCCAAATGGTCTAGAGACCATATATAACCAATATAGAAATTGTTTTACATGATGAGTAAATGCTCCAGTAAAAAAGAAAATGGAGGCCGGGGATTTAGCTCAGTGGTTCTGCTGCCTGCCTTGCAAGCGCAGGGAGCCGAGTTCAATCCCTGGTACCAAAAAAAAAAAAGAAAATGGAGTCAGGTGTGGTACTGAATGTTTGTAATCTCAGCTACTTGAGAGGCTGAGGAAGAAGAATAGCAAGTTCAAGGCCAGCCTGGGCAATTTAGTGAACCCTGGCTCAAAACAAAGGAACAAACAAACAAATAAAAATGCCTGAGAATATAGCTCATTAATAGAATGCTTTCCTAGCATGCATGAGTCATGGGTTTGATCCCCAACACTAAAAAAAAAAAAGGGAAATGAATTTAAAGTCATTAATACCTAAATATAAAACTAAATTTCTGGATGTATTAAAGATATAAAAGTTAATATTTTGAAGAGAATATACATAATAATGGCATTTCTAATTCAGACATCTAATTCTGTTTGCTGCATATTTCAGTTAATAGTGTTAGTTGAGGATGGGGTGGGGGCACCAGGATACTTTTAATCTCAGCACTCTGGGATGCTGAGGCAGGAGAATCTCAGGTTTGAAGCCAACCTGAACAACTTAGATACTATCTCAAAATAAAAAATTTTAAAAGGCTGGTGTTGTAGCTTAGTGCAAGGGCTTTGGGTTGATTATCCAGTATTGCCTCCACCCTCAAAAATCTATTAGATGTTAGTAGCTATTTCAACTGTAGAATTATTAAATATGCTTATTATTTGTAATAATTATCTACAATTCATAACTATTACTATAGCCTGAAATTTGAAAAGAAAATTTCAATGAAAAGAATAAAATGAAGCTTAAAAAGAAACAGTAATTTTGAAATTTAATGATTAAAAAAATGGCTTCAGAGATAACAGCTTTCTTTAAAACTTGAAAATGCCAGTTGTCCTCATCAAACTGGGTAAACTCTCATTCCTTGGTTTTCATCCAGAGAGTTATTTCCTTGATTAATAGGGTGACTGGAGCTATTTGTATGCCCTCAACAGAAAAATGAGCCTCTTTCGTCATCTTTCATCATGGGTGTAGCTTCCTCTTTAACTCTGAGGAAAGAAGGGTACATTTATTTAGCAAAAGCTGTGCATTTCACCAAATGCCAGTTCCCTGAATTTACTTCTTTACAGCTAGTTTTAGTTGATCAGTTTTCATCTTCTTGGTAACATTTAAAAGAATGTTCAATTTGTTTCTGCTCCTATTCCTTGCTGCTGTTGAGGAGGTGGACAGAGAAGAATTATTCATGTTCAAGGATATAATCGCAACGAATGTATTCTCTATTAGTGGAGCATTGAAGAATTTCAGCCTTGTCTTCTCCCTTTCTCTGCCCTCCTTCTCAGGCAACAATATCAGGGAGTTGAGGAACAAAAATTGGACATTCCTTTAAGTGTTGTTATGTAGATTAAAACTGATTATCTAGACACTTGAAGTGAATTCACTGACTTGACCTTTAGTTAAACTGAATTTTAGTAAATTTACTTTTGGTCAGTGATACAGGGTTTGTCTAACCAGACAGATCAGTTGAAATAATCTAAATAATGAATTGGCAGGGCTGGGGATTTAGCTCAGTGAGTTCAATCCCTGGTACCCCCACCCCCACCCCAAAAAAGAATTGGCCAATACTTCAACTCCACTGCCTTCACATCTTCAAAATTGAGACTTTTCAAAATGACATAGCACAAAATAGACTATTAAACCTAATATATATAATATAAATCTGTTTTGAAGTGAAAACTGACTGATAAAAGCAATTAAATGACCATTTCTCTTTAAGTCTGTTTATGGTGATGTCTACACCTCTGGGCCCATGGTCTTTGGAAAGCAAACCAATGTATCCAAGAGAACATAAACATTTCATTTTCATTTTAATATATCTAAAACAAGATTCCTCTTCTTTCATTATCAAACCAGCACCTCTTTAGAGTTTCGTCAGACTCACACTCATGTCATTTTGCCCCTATTCCCAATCCTATTTAGTGATCTGCTTTCTACTATAGTCTACTATTGCCATGTTTTCCTTTGAAATAAATCTAAGATTCATTCTTTTCCCATTCTTATTGCAGGGCGGGGGATTTAGCTCAGTGGTTCCGCTGCCTGCCTTGCAAGTGCAAAGTCCTGAGTTCGATCCCCAGTACAAAAAACAAAACAACAACAACAAAAAACTCGTTCTTATTGCAACCACCAAGTTTGGGTTTTCAGTGCTCATTTCCTTTTAGCTTGCTTTCCTGCTTATGTTCTCCTCTCAATAGTACTAGTAGGTTAAATTTACACTGCTTTCATATGTCTCTGTGAATTAATCCCTGAGAACTGCAAAATTCACTAGTTAGTATGCTATCTCAATGTAGGTGTTTTTTTGGGGGGCCTTGTTTTGTGGTACTGGGATTGGACCCAGAGTCTATGCACTGAGCTACATTCCCCAAACCATTTTATTTTTTATTTTGAGACAGGACTTGCTAAGTCTCTAAGTTGCCTAGGCTGGTCTTGAACTTGTATCCTCCTGCCTCAGCCTTTCAGAGCGATCAAGAGCACTTGCTTAGCATGTGAGAAGGCCCTGGGGTTCAACTCTCTGTGCTACAAAAAAGAAAGAAAGAGAAAAAAGAAAAAATGGAAATATACTTTCTGCTTTAACAGTTTGTAATCTGCTGGTAAAAGCTTATACATCCAGATGGCCAGGTTTGATAGTCTGTAGGGGATACCATCAGTTCCTTCCCTTGTGTACATCCATACTATTTTTCAAGACAAGAAATAGAATCTAGTACTTGCTTAGCATGTGCAAGGCCCTGGGTTTGGTCCCCAGCACCACACACACACACACACACACACACACACACACACGCATGCACACAAAAGTCTAATTCCTTTCTCCTTGGCCAATAGAATATAACAAACAATTTTTTAGAACTTTTGAGGCTTGGTCCCTAGAAGCTTTGCAGCTTCTACTTAGGTCTCTTGGAATAAGTATTTTGGGATAATCTCTCTTAAACCAAGCCACCATCAGGTATGGTGGTACATACCTGTAACCCCAGTTACCTGGGAGTCTGAAGCAGGAGGATCTCGAGTTCAAGGCCCTGTTGGGCAATTTAGTAATATCCTGTTTCAAAAAAATTAAAAAATAGAGTGGTGGTAGTGGCACATGCTTGCAATCATAGCGCTCAGGGAGGCTGAGACAGAAGGATCACAGAGTTTGAACCCAGCATGGGCAATTCAGCAATTTAATAAGATCCTGTCTCAAAAATTAAAAAATGACTGGGGATGTAGTCGTTCAGGGGTCTGAGGTTCAACCCCCAGTACCATTATGTTAAAAAAGGAAGAAGAGGAAGGAAGGAAGTTCAGATAGACAGGACAGAGTGAGGACATAGGTCAGTGGCTCAATGGACATAGCTCATATGCCTAACATGCAAGTGCTCCTGGATTTAGTTGTTAGTACCCCTCCACACAAAAGATACTATGTTTAGGGGTAGATTTGTATATAGCAATGGCTAACCAGAATAGAAATCATCACAGATTATTAAATTTGGATAAATACAATGAAGGAAATAAACAGAAATAAAGAGAAAGTTTTATTTAGATGTTTAGAGAAAAAAAACAGTTGTTTAATAATGTTGTCTTTCTGGCTTAACTACATTTCATGACAACAAATATTGTCCTGTTGTTTTTTGTTTGCTTGGTTTTTTTGAGATAGGGTCTTGCTATATAGTCCAGGCTGGTCTTCAACTCTCAATCCTCGTGCCTCAGCCTCCCTCAGAGCTGTGACAATAGGCATGTGCCACCACCTTCTGCAAACACTGTCCTGTTTTTAACTCTATCCATAGTACATGGCATATATGCTCAATATCTGTTGAAGTTATGATGAACTTTTATTAGAGTCTGAAAGAACCCGGCCATTCTACAAAAGTTAAGAATTACTTCATTTGCAGCAAAACCTTTTTTTCCCTCCTTGTCTACCTTGTATAGGAGTACCACATCTTACCCAAGCACAAAATTCTAGGTTTTCTGGACCGACTTAATGCCTATACCCAGGCCCATGTGAATGATGCAGTATTTTCCTTTCTCAGGTTAGTGATAAACACTGGGCCTTTCATCTTAGGGAAATGAATTATAATGGGCCATATTACATACATAGACATTAGACAAATGTTGAGAGGGACTGGTACTAAGGAGTCCACAGGTGAGCCTACATAATTAAGGAAAACCAGGGCTCAGATAAAGTCTCTTATTCTATAGATTTATTTATTTATAGTTTTTTGAGACAGGGTCTTGCTGTGCAGTCCAGGCTGGCCTTGAACTCACTATGTATCCCGGGCTGGCCTCAGCAGTCCCTCTGCCTTAGCCTCCCGAGTGTTGGAATTACAGGTGTGGACCACCACACCCGGCATCCTTTTTATTTTTTATTTTGAGACAGGGTCTTGCTAAATTGTTCAGGCTGACCTTGAACTTTGAAACCTGCTGCCTCAGTCTCCCAAATAGCTAGGGTCATAGGCATTTTCCACCACACTTGGCTTGATGACTTACTTTTTAAATGTAATTAGTCACTATTTTCTTTTTTTTTTTTGGTACTGGGGATTGAACTTGGGACCTTGCGCTTTCAAGGCATGCAATGGCACCACTGAGCTAAATCCCTGACCCTTAGTCACTATTTTTGATGAATGAGTTGGGTTCAAATACTTAGTATTTGTACTATTACATTTTATTTTGTATTCTTTCTTTTCTTTTTTTTTTTTTTGAGACAGGATCTTCGCTATGTAGTTCAGGCATGCAATGGCACCACTGAGCTAAATCCCTGACCCTTAGTCACTATTTTTGATGAATGAGTTGGGTTCAAATACTTAGTATTTGTACTATTACATTTTATTTTGTATTCTTTCTTTTCTTTTTTTTTTTTTTGAGACAGGATCTCGCTATGTAGTTCAGGCTGGCCTCGAACTCAGCGGTCCTCCTAACTCAGCCTCCCAAATGCTGGGATTACAGGTGTGCACCACCATGCCCAACTTTCTTTGTATTCTTTCATACTGGCATGTCTTCCCATTTATGGAGAGGACAGCAGGATCCAAAATCATGGTATCAGGAAGAAAAATGCTAAATCAATATGCATAATATGAGGAAAATACTTAGTATTGGTGGTAAGTCTCCTTTTTAGATCATATATAGAAATGTAAAATTATTCTCCCCATTTGGAGAGTTATTCACTCATTGTTATTTACACAAAAGAAAGGTGGGATCCAAATGAATTAAAAGAATCATACCACAGCGATATATGCACACCCATGTTCATAGCGGCACAGTTTGTAATAGCTAAAACTTGGAAACAGCCCAATTGCCCATCGACTGGAGACTGGATAAAGAAAATGTATGTTGGGTTTTTTTATATAAAATTGAGTACTACTCAGCCATAAAGAATGAGAAACTAGAGACATTTATAGCTAAATGGATACACATTGAGGCAGTACTCTTAAGTGAAATAAATAGGACACATGTGTAAATACTGAATCATTTCTCTGGTATGAGAAACTGAAAGTGTAAACAAAGGTCAAAATGTATAATAGATAATGTGAAATGGGAAGAAAAGATTCAAAGGGGAAGGGGAAATGGGAGGGGTAGGGGAAAGGAATACATATGAGAAAAGGAAAAAATGAAAACAAAGTCTTTGTAAATAGAGAGGGGTGGAGGGGTTGAAAGGAGGGCAGGGGAATGGGGAAAAAAATAAGACCCGAGATATATTATGTAAAGGTACAAATTCCCAGGGCTGGGGATTTACCTCAGTGGTTCCAGCACCTGCTTTGCAAGCACAAGGTCCCGAATTCGATCCCCAGTACCAAAAAAAAGGTACAAATTCCCAATAATGAATGCCAGCATATTGTATACCTAAAATGTACCAATAAAATGAATGAATGAAAAAACCCCACATAGCATATATTTTCAATAGAAAAATTTATTTAAATCAAGACCATTTTCCATGTGGTTTTTGTTTCAAAACCCTAAGTACTAAACATAATTTTTGACAACAGCAGTTCATGTGTTAAGTTTTAGAGTTTAGAAATACTATCATTAACCATGAATAAATCTCATTGGGCACTCTTCTAGGTAAGAAAGGTGCTATTTCTGTCAGAAAAATGTATTTAGTTTACTGATACTCAATGATGTTGAATAATGTGAAAATAGGACTCAGTTCCACTATATTCCTGGATCTCTAATAGATTTTTAATAAGGAAAAGTAGGAACCCAGGGATGTCTTCCTTTTTACAAGCCTTAGCCATTTTTCTCTTTTTGAGAAAACTACCCAGACTGCTTGGGGAAACTTTTCAAATCCTTAGTTAGAATGTTAAGTTAGATTATACTATGTTTAGGGAATCTCTGATAGTAGTTACATAATAGTAGAGAAATTCTCTTGGTTTGGTGTGCTTTTTTTTTTGCATGCATGTGTGTGGTACTGGGGATTGAATGCAGGGCCTTTACACTGAGTTACATTTTCAGCCCTTTTTTATTTTTATTTTGAGACAGGTCTTAAGTCACTAGAATGCCCAGAATGAACTTGAACTTTGATCCTCTTGACTTAGCCTCCCTGAGTGCTGAGATTATAGGCATGTGCCACCATGCCCAGCTCTAAAAAAAAAAATTGTATATGTCTAGTTTTTTTTTAACAGGTGTGTGGGGGGGTTCCCTCCTTCGTGGTGCTAATGGGTTTTGTCAGCCTAAGTATATGTCTAATTTTATTTGGTTTTTATTTTTTATTTTTTGTGGGTTTTGTTTGTTTTAGACAAGGTCTCTCCATATTGCCCAGGCTGGTCTCCAACTCTGGGTCTCAAATGATTCACCTGCCTTAGTGCCTCCCAAGCAGCTAAGACAGACTATAGGTATGTGCTACCACATGTCTCGTTTCCCTTGTGTTTCCATATCCACCAAAAAGAAGTATTATCTAGTAGTAGTTGCAAGTACTATATAATAAGAATAAGAGAAGGGCTGGGCATTTAGCTCAGTGGTGTCGCCGGCTGCCTTGCAAGCAGTAAGACCCGATACCAAAAAAAAAAAAATAAGAAATAAATTTTGAGTAGTTGTGAATAAGAGTCTAACATAGGACAGAACTTTACCAGCTCTGCTGCTTACTATGCTATATTGCTTACTGTATATACTATTTTACTATGCTAAAGTAGCTAACTTCTTTAAGTCTCAGTTTCTTCATCTATGAAATAATAAAGGCGAAATTATTGTGAGCATAAAATGATAATTTACCTGCAAATCTTCTAGCTCAATGCCTGGCATATGACACATGCTTACTGTTAAAAATTACATACAGGTGGATTTAGCTCAGTGGTTCTGCCGCCTTCCTCGCAAGCGGAAGGAACCGAGTTTGATCCCTGGTACAAAAAAAAAAAAAAAAGAAAATTACATACATTATATTTTATCAGCAATAAACTAAAAACAATGTTGCTGTGGTAATTTTTAAAACTAGTTCAATCAGCTGGGTGTTATGGCCCACACCTGTAGTCCCCACACTCTGGGAAGCTGAGGGAGGAGGGTCCAAAGTTTTAGCCCTTCTTTTCTCAAAATAAAAAGGGGTGGAGATGTAGTTCGTTGTCAAAGCTGAGTACTCCCTGGGGATTGAACCTGGGACCTTCACGCTGAGCGGCATCTCTGGTCACTGCTTACCTTTTTGTTTGTAATACTGAGGATTGAACTCAGGGCTTTGGGGCTGAGCTATATCCCTATCTGGTCCCCCCCCCCGGTACTGGGTATTGAATTCAGGACCTTGCACTTGCCAGATAGGCCCCCATCTGTTTTTATTTTTATTTTGAGACAAGATCTCGCAAATTAGGGGCTGGGGATTTAGCTCAGTTGTTCCGCCGCCTGCCTCGCAAGCGCAAGGTTCCAAGTTCGATCCCTGGTACCAAAAAAAACTCACAAATTGCCCAGGCTGGGCTCAAACTTGCAGTCTTCCTGCCTCAGCAGGTAGATGCCACCATAGCTGGCTATCAATAAAAATAATTTTCACAATTAACACAGCAATTCATTTTATGTAGCTTATGTTAAAAACATAGTAAATGAAAGATCATCTAGTGATGTTCTTAAAGACTCATAGATGATGCTTTTGTCATTTATATGAGTATCTATAGTTGAAGCAAGATGAATTGTTTATACCAAGAAGGGAAGATTTTTATGTAAATTGAGTAAGTGCCACCTGACAGGACATGAAAGGAAAAGAAAATTATATGTCAAGTGCTATATATATTTTTTATCTCATTAAACTTATTTTAAATTTAAGTAAATGTTTTGCAAGTTTTTTTAACTACAATGACAACTTTTAAAAAATCACTAAAATTGACTGGAGGAGCTAGGCAAAAAATGCTTTCTGAAAGGGAAAACCCAAAATGCCACTTTCTTTAACCCATAGTTCAATTTTATTCAGACCAAAGAAAAATGAAACTTTCAATTGTACTAGAAGAAACACAGCTATAGGTTTGGGATCTGTAATCAGACTATGTATGCAATAAGGACAATATTATGCTAACACAATTGATTTACCACTGTACAGTATTTATCTATTGTTTAATATTAATACTTTTAAGCAGAGCACTATTTGGAACAATCCTTACAGTGTTACAGTGTCAGGCACATTTCACTTCTCTTTACACCACTGGTTTTCTTTGCATATCAGGGCTTTATTCTCTCCTATAAAGTTGTTTTTGATGTTGAAGTTCCTATGAATTTTCTCCTTGATCATATTGGCAATAGTCTTGCATGTAACATCAAGCTAACCTTTGATGTCTAAGTTGTTTCCAGCCAGAATAAGTTTAAAAAGTGTTACCTGGTCAACTTTAAGGAATTCTTAGTCCCAAACAAGGATATTGTCTATTCATTTTTCCTTGTTCTCATCATCCTTAGAAGGGGAGTAATTCTTGTAGATGCACAACTGAATGACCTCTTTCTTTCTTCACGTGTGTGTGCATGGTACTGAGGATTGAACCCAGGAGCCCACACCACTGAGCTACATCCCAGCCTTTTCTGTTTTCACTTTGAGACAGTTTTGCTAAATTGCTCAGGCAGGCCTTGATTTTGTGAGCCTTTTGCCTCAGCCTCCTGAGTGGCTGGGATTACATGCATGCACCATCCACCATACCCTGCTTGAATGATCTCTGTTAATATTACTGTATTAACACTTCTTAGAGGAAGTGGATCACCATTGACTTCATCATCCTTCCTCTACTCTTTCCAACCTGGTCTTGATAGTCACAGGCTATTTAGTAATTTCCACATCTATTTCACATATCTCTGGATTAGTACTGTGCAACTTGAATGAAGGCATAGTGTCTAATTTCAAGGAGAATTTGGGACAGACATTGAGGAGAGTGGAGTGTCAACATAACAAGAGAAAAAGCCACTTCACTGAACCTCCTTTAGCACCCTTTTGAAAGTAGGAAGTGTCTTAGTTTTGTACATATGCAAACAGACATCTAGAATTAGAATAACTTTAGGTCATGCAACTTGTAGCAGCTGAACTGTGATTCCAACCTAGGTCTTTTGATTCCAAAGTCCATGTTGTTCTCCATCATTTTGACTATAAAATTAGTGTGATTAGAAATGTAAACTATGTGGAAAAGGGGCTACAGATGAAAAATACAGTTGTTAACAATATGGGGATTGGATTGAAAAAGTAATTAGATCCTTTTTCTAACTGATAAATGATAAAAAAATGTGAAGGGAAAAAATTTAATGTGTGAATTTCCAACCTTCTGCAGTTCCACTGTGTGTGCTAATGATAGCCTGCCTTTGCTAATTTAATTTCTTCCGATTCTCCTTCTTTTCAAGGAAGGCTCAGCATTTGTCAACCAGGTCTTTGGGGATTTGTAATACACCAGCAGACTGACAGACAGGAATGAAGTAGAAGGGATATGAAAGTGACCACTGCATGATAATCTAATCATACTGTTCTGTGTTTATACTCTACACTCTGTAGTTGCATTAAAAACAAAGATTTTAGTAGAAATTTCCAAGTTTTACAGTGAATTCTGATACCTAATTTTATAGGTAGAAATTGTTGCACTTTCCTTTCTTTTTTAAGATAGGGTCCTGCTAAGCCACTGAGTTGCCCAACTAGGCTGCCTCAGCCTCCCAGAGTGCTGAGATTACAGACAGCATTTTTTTTTTTTTTAAGTACTGGAAATTGAACCCAGGGGCCCGCATGCTGGGCAAGTGTCCTACCACTGGCAACATCCCTAGCTCTACTTTTATGTATGTTTGATTATTTCCATAATAAAGGGGTTTTTTTGGAGGGAGGTTTCATAATAAAGTTTTTAAAGAAAATGTTTTAAGAAAAAAAGATGTTTTAAGGACTGAGTGAGGAGGATGGCAGGAGGGGATGATAAAAGGGTAGAAAAAGTGATCAAGAAGCAATATGATATATATACAGTATAAGTACCAATCTTTCAAGATAAATGTAATTATTGTGAATTGTAAACATACACTAATGAAAAAATTTCAAAATACAAAAATTAACATGTTTTAGTGAACAGGTTTGTCAGTACTTTGTGTTGCATTATAACAGAAAGCAAATAACATCTTTAAAAAAAAATAATGTTAAGATTGATCAAAAAGTTTGAATGTAATCAGCCTTGTCATACATTTCTCCCCCTAGCTTTTCACCAAATGGTTTTAGCTGCCATTAATGATCTTTGGCTATATTTTGATTTCATTGTAGTTCAAAATTGTGACTATGTAACTCTTTGATTCCTTCTGTATCCAACGGCTGAACTGTTCTATAAAAAAGAATTTTCCCTCATTAGTGGTTTTTCTGCAGTTTGAGTTTTTGTTCTTCTTTAGATGGGGGTCTTAATACAGTATGTTGTCCCAGACTGGTCTCAAATTTCTTGTGATCCTTCTGCCTCAGCCTCTTGAGTAGCTAGGAGTAAAGCCCATATACCACCATGTCTGGCTCTGGTGAAGTTTTGTTTTTTAAAAATCGTAGTTGTTGTTTGTTATGAATTACTTAAGTTAATTAAATAGTAATTAGAAAATGTGATCTGTGCATGACACGAATTTTTTGACATTTGTTACATCTTGGCTTGTGGCCTACTAGGTGGTCAATTTCAAAAACATTTCATGTATATTTGTTTTTGGGTTTTTTTTGTTTTTTGTTTTTGTAGTACCAGGGATCAAACTCCCGGACCTTGCACTTACGAGGCAGGCAGCGGCACCACTGAGCTAAATCACCAGCCCATTATTTCATGTATATCTGAACAGAATATGTATTCTTCAATTGTTAGGAATAGGTTCTAAATATGATCATAGGACTGGCGATTTAGCAGAGGTAGAGCACTTGCCTAGCAAGCAGGGGCCCTTCAGTTCCAGCCCCAGCACTATACACATACATACATGCATACATACATATGTTAATAAATTATTGCATCATTTAAGTTTTTAATGTTCTTATTGATGTTTTTGTCCAATCTATCAGTTACTGAAAATGCTGAGTTATTTTTTCATTATGACAGTACGTTTTTAGTCATGTAATTCTATTGTTTATTTTTAAAAAATATTGTACAGCTCTATCTGCTATTAGGTACATAAAGTTTAGAATCACTGTTTTCCTGATAAATTGAACCATGTATCATTACATGTTGACCCATTTTACTTCAGTAATACTTTGTTGTTTGGTACCAGAAATAGAACTCAGGGCCTTGCGCTTGCCAGGCAGGCACTGTGCTGCTGAGCTACATCCCTGGCCCTCAGTAATACTTTTTGTATAAAAGTTTATTTTGTTTGATAATATCTCTAACCAGTTTCTTTTGGTTAATATTTTTTGAAATAACTTTATCCTTTTACTTTACAATCTTTTGGATAATTCATTCACTGATTCATTCATTCATTATAGTTTTGGAGATGGAAGCAAGGACCTTCACATGTTAGGCAAGCACTCTACCCCTGGGCTACACCCTTGGTTCTTTTAACTTTTTTATTTTGAGACATGGTCTTACCAAGTTATCCAGGCTGGCCTCAAACTTGTGACTAGTCATCTTATCTCAGGAGGTAAGTCACTAGTTGTCCAGGTTGGGTCAAGATTCTCCTGCCTCAGCCTCCACAGTGCTGGAATTACAGGGATATGTCACCACTCGTGGCTGCTAATTTTTTTTCTGTATTTGTCTGCCCATTGAATAAAGTCCTACCCTTTAGTTATGTTTTTTAAATATCTTACTTTTCTTTAAATGTTATTCTGTAGCCAATAATTCCATTGTCTTTGGTCGGTCTGGATTTCATGTTTATTATTTCTATCAATCCTCAGACAATGGCTAGTATCATATATTTTACAATTTTGATTGTGAATTTGTGTTCCTTGACATTATCTTGACTTTTTTTCGTATTTTTGTTATCATTTTTAGATGACTTATGTTGGATCATTTTTTTCAGGGTAAATTATTATTCTATTGGTCTGAAATAGAATATATTAAATGTTTATAATTAAGGAAAAATTGGAAAATTTATGTATCTATAATAACATAAATGGGACTCTGCCTTTTAAAGTGGAAATTTCAGAATGTATCTTTGTACTATTGCATCAAAAGTGATGATCTTCTCAATAGCCAAGTTATGTTACATCTTCAAAATCAGTTATTTCTATCCATTGTAAGTCCTAACAAAATAATAGAAATAATGAAAAACTTTTTTTATATTGCTGCCTAGTGTCTTAAACTGAAGGCAATTTGTGACTGTAAAGTATCCCTTTACCTATCTTTAAAATGTTACTAATTACCGGATATGGTGGCACATACCTGTAATCTCAGCATTAGGGAGGCTGAGGCAGGAGGATCACTGTGAGTTTGAGGCCATCCTGAACTACATAGCAAGACCTTGTCTCAAAAAAAACCAAACAAGTTACTAATTATTGACTAGCAGGCACAAAGTGATGGGTCTGTGCTGTTCCTCTAATGGCACAATTTTGCTCTCAGTTTGCATCCTTAGCTGGAGGAGAAAAAAGATGTATATAAGATCCCGTTTGTTGTCATTCTTTGTTATAAAAAGATGAGGAGCTAAAGATAAGGCAAGACAGACATCTCAGAATTCCATTTTACTTTTTAATTCTCTATATTAGATTAGGAATTTCTAATATACACTAGTCTGTTCAGCAATTTTATGATAGAATTCATAGCAAAAATATATTTGATATTAATTTTGCATTGTGTTGGAATAAACTGATAGGAGACTGAAGTTGTTTCACATCTTTTTGGTCCAAAATCATCTGATCACCTCAGTGCCTAGATTTATTTTCTTTCCTCCATTGTTTGAGGGATATGTTTTTATTTTTTATCATTATTTCAATTTCTGGGTTTTTTTTTTGGTACCGGGGATCGAACACGGGTCCTTGCGCTTGCAAGGCAGGCAGTGGAAACGCTAAGCTAAATATCCAGCCCGATATGTTTTTATTTTAACCATAAAGAACACACATTGTTTTACTTTGCATATTTCCTCTAGTTCTTTCAGATACGTGTGGACTATAAATCATGAAAACTGCAAAATTATCTTTTTTTCCTCTTCAAACTTTGTGTCTCAATCTTAAGACTCAAATAGTATCACATGTTTGTTTTATGGCTGTAGTCCATTAATCATTAATTTGTGATATGGCAGTGAGAAATGAAAGAAATTTTAAAAATTTTTATTGTTTTGGTGCTGGAGGGTTGAATTTAGGGCCTTAAACAGGCACTACTAGATACTGATTTATACCCCAGCCCAAGAGAAATTCTTCATATCACTACCTATAACATGTAATGTTCAGTATTATTTTCAAGTTACTGTTGTTGCCTTTTGGGTTTTTTTGGGCAGTACAGGGGACTGAAGGCCTTGCACTTACTAGGCAAGTGACAAACACCAGCCCTGAATAAATTTTATGTTGACACAGTTCTCCCTAAATTACACAGGCCTACCTCAAATTTGGGATCCCCCGCTTCTCAACCTCTCAAGTAGCTGAGATTACAGGCATATGCCACTCTGTCCAGCATTTTCAGTTATTTCATGTTTACTTTTTCTTCCTCAAAGAAAACTCAAAGTCCTTTGACAGGTAGTATGCTTTTTTTCTTTTCTTCTTTTTTTTTTTTTTTTTGTACTGGGGACTTGGTGCTTGTGGGGCAGGCAGCAGCACCACTGAGCTAAATCCCAGGCCCCAACTACTTTTTTACTTTATGGCTTTCTATCTTCTTTTTGTAAAACTTCCAGCTCCTACGATTTTCAGATTCTCCAAAATGATTTTTTCTTTTCTGCTTATACAGTGGGATCTTTGAAGCCTCCTTCTCATGAAAATTTCACACATGGGAATTTTTCTGTCATAGAAGAATCACGCACATGCTTCAGAAAAGCCCAATTTAAGTTGACTTAGTCAGACTTCCATCTTTGCAGAAAGATCCTAAGATGTTCTACTGGATCACTTGCTTTTTGATATGTCCAGATTGTCCTCTATCCCAATGAAAACAGATATAGGAGGCTGTACTGTAGTTAAATAATTCTATCATTCTTGCCAAGATAGTGGGGGTTATTCATTGTGAACACATTCTGCCACCAACAGCTGAGTTGGAACATTGTGTTTATTTGTGAGAGGATTTCAATATGAACATTTTGGTTTAAAGATTAAATGGGGGAATGGATTATGTTGATAAACGCGATGAAATATTTGTATGTAAAAGAAAAATCACTAAGTTATAGAGAGGAGTTCACATTTAAAGTATTGAATATCGTGCTCGCTTCGGCAGCACATATACTAAAATATTGAATCTCATATAAAACATTAGAGACAGAAAATTCTGTCTGAATTTTATTTATTAGAGTTTTTAGCTTTCCTCTTGCCTTTGAGAAGTGGACAGATATATTAGAGGCAACCTAGCTTGGTGTGATAAGCAGCAGATTGGAACGTAAAGCAAAACTAGGTGTACAATCTGAGGGAGTCCAATTAACTGGGTATTTACTCATAGGAACTTTGATAAGCACCATAGTTAGACAGGGAGGTTGAGGTGGATATAAGTATTAATAAGAAATAGTTTCTTAAATGATTTGAAATAATAATGTAATAGAAATGGGAAAAGATCATAAATAATTGAAATAGATTCAAATAAATTGTTATAGTTTGGATATGAAATGTTCCCCAAAAGCTCATATGTCGAAGCCATGTTCAGAGGAGAGACTTTTAGGAAGTGATTGGATCATGAGAGCACTGACCTTATGAAAGGATTAATCATGGATTTATAATTTAATGGACCATGGGAAGGTGGTAGAAACTTTAGGAAGTGAGGCCTAGATGGAGAAAATAGGTCAGTGGGGACGTGCTCTTGAAGGATCTGTTTTGTCCCCAGACTCTTGCTCTGTCTTTCTCTCTGCTTCCCAGCTGCTACCTTGTGAGCACCTTTGCTCTGCCATGCGCGCCTTACCATGATGTTTTTTACCTTTCCAAAGATGGAAAGCAGTAGGGCCATGTGACTGTGGACTGAAACCTCCCTCTGAAACCCTGAGCCAAAATAAAAATTCCCTTGGGTTTTTAACTTGTTTTTCTCTGTTTTGTTGTTGTTGTTTTTGAGACAAGGTCTTTCTATGTAGTCCAGGCTAACATTGAACTCACTATATAGCCCAGGCAGGCCTAGAATTTGCAGTTCTCTGACTTGAATTTGCGTCCTGACTACTGGAATTACAGAGGTGTGCCACCATGCCCAGCTTTCTCAAGTATTTTGTCACAGTGATGGAAAGCTAACTCAGATTTTAAAAAGACTTCCCAATAGCATGCTACAGAGGAACTGAAAAAGAATAATGAATATCAATTAGGAAATCAGAGACAATAGCATTAAGAATATGACTTTACTGGGCATGCTAGTGAATGCCTGTATTTCCCACTACTTGGGAGGCTGAAGTAAGAGATTCACACTTGAGCCCAGGAGTTTGAGACAATCCTGGGCAAAATAGCCAGTCCCTGTCTCAAAAAATAAAATAAAATATGCTGGTAGTGCACACCCGTAATCCCAGCTACATGGGAGGGTAAGGCAGGAGGATTGGAAGTTTGAGACCAGGCTAGGCAATTTAGTGAGATCCTGTCTCAAAATAAGTCTTTAAAATGCCATGGGATATAGCTCAGTGGTGTAGAGCCTTTGCCTAGTATGTGCAAAGACCTGGATTCAATCACCAGCACCAAAACAAAATAAACAAAATACAAAGAATATGGCTTTCAAATTGACTCTAGTAAAGGAATAATATTTTGATAGATGGAAGAATGAGAATAGGATTGTGAAGATCTCCCCCCACCCTTTTTTGTAGTGCTAAGAATCAAACCTCTAGAGCTTTCCACATGCTCAGCAAGGGTTCTATCACTGAGCTATGTCTATAGCAAAAATCTTATTTTGAGGGATTTATTAACATGGAGGAATGCATAGCTAATACACCAGTTTTGTGGAATGATAAATAAAAAGATAAGGTCAAACTATTTGGGTGTTTAATGTTTACTCTGTTAATAACAACAACTAAGACTTTAACACTTCCATAACATTTTCATGTACATATTTGAGACTTGTATGGGAGGTATTTATTACTATTCTAGATACAGACATGGCCCTGCATTATTTACATTGGAAAGATCTATATTTGAATGCTTTGTCACTAAAAACAACATGACCTTGGACTCCATTACTTGATATTACTGAATCTCAGTCTTTTCTTTCCTTCTTAATTTTTTTTGGGGGGGGTAGTATTGGGTATTGAACCCAGGCCCTCACACATGCCAGGCAAATGGTCTGAAAACCACTGAGCCATCTCTAAGCCCCTCAGTCTTTCTTATCTATCAAATACAGATAATAATACCTTATTTATAAAATTGTTTCAGGGTCACTGCATAGGTTCTACATTGCATTATTCCAGGGGCAAAATTCACACAGACCAGCATCTGACAATATTTTCCATAAAAGGCCAGATAGTAAATATTTTAAGCTTTGCCAGCCACAATATATCTGTCACAGTAACTAACCTTTGCTATTGTTGGCAGAAAAACAGCGATAGGCAACATGTAAACAAATAGGTGGTTCTGTTGCCTGCCTCGAAAGTGCAAGGTCCCAAGTTTGATCCCTGTACCAAAACAAAAGCAAAAACGAATAGGTGTGGATACAGTCCAAAAAACTTCCATTTATAAAAATAGACACTGGGCCAAATTTAACCCACATTCTGAACTTCAGAATGGTAAACCCTTGAGTTGTGATATTCTGTGGCACAGATTGTCCTAAGAAATAAATTACACAAGCATAAGAAATATTAATTCATAGCACAGAAATATTTCTAGCTTTGTACATTTGATAAAAGCCCATCCACTTTTCTTTCTTCCCTTTCAAAATTATTGCCATTGAATTCTTCAGTAAACCATTTAAACCTTTGCCCTCAATTTACTTCAGAAACCTCAGTAGGAAAATAAAAATTATCTTCTATCAAATTAACTATAATTAAGTGTGAGAGTAAATGATAATACTTGAGTGTTGTTTTGAATTTCTTAAAGTCAGATTAACTAGAAATTATGGCTGAGATGTTTTTATAACAGTGTCACTGTAATAGCAATCATAAATACAATATGATAAAGAGCCTGAAGCCTAAATTAATAACACTGTTCATTGTCTCCTGTGATTTACTACTTTGTGTAAACTAGGATTTTTACCTGGAGAATATATATTGCTTTGCATCTCTTCAGAATTAACAAATGGTAGTAATGCTGTCCTGATTTGTCCAAAGCCACATAGCTTTTGACAGACTGCTACTGCGTAATTCTTGAAATATAGTTAATAACTTTAAAAAGCCCGTATTTTACCGGAGGTACCAGAGGGAGAGGGGGATATGGCCTTTACGTGATTTTACTTATAATTGTTATTCCTGTTCCTTTCAGAGGATATTTTCTGAGGTGATTATTTTTCCCTCAATTCTTTGAAAAGTTTTCATGTTAGATTATTATAAATCAAATGTTGGTTGTGTATTAGGGCTGATTTTGAATCTTGCTTTGGGAAAAATGAATTAATTGCTCTTAGTAGGACATTATAGGCTAATTATATAATATCTTAAATTATTCTATAAAGATTATGATATTGAGCTCCCATATATAAATCTGTTCTTTCAGGGGATTGAACCCAGGGCATTTGCACTGAGCTACATCTCCAGCCCTTTTTGGTTTTTTTGGTTTTTTTTTGAGACAGGTCTCACTATGCAGTTCAGGCTGGGCTTGAACTCACTATGTAGCCAAGGCTGGCCTCAAATTCAGTGATCCTCCTGCCTCAGCCTCCCTTGTTCTGAGATTACAGGTGTGTACCACCACTCATGGCACTCCATCCCCTTTTTATTTTGAGACAGTCACTCACTAAGCAGTTAAGTCGCCCAGGTTGGGGTTGAATTTGTCATCCTCCTGACCCAGCCTCCTGGAGGGCTGAGATTACAGGCATGTGCCACCACACCTGGCTGAAAGAAACCTTTCATGGTTGTCATTTAACTGTAGAATAGGATTTCCTATTTCTAAATTTGAAGATATTTTCTTCTCTTTACTCTGTATAGGAATCCCATATACCTTCTACTTACATTATGTTTTAAATTTTGATTGTGGTAAAATGTATAGAATATAAAATTTATTGTTTTAATGACTTTAAATTATACAATTCAGTATCAGTAAGTATATTCACAATATTGTGTAACCATCACCACTGTCTTATCTCCCACATTTTTTTTATCATTCCAAGTAGAAATCTGTACCCATTAAACAATAACTCTCAATTCTCTCCCTGCCCCAGTACCTGTAACCTCTGTTCTACTTTTCATCTCTATGAATTTGCCTATTCTCAGTTTGAATACCTCTTATATTTTTGTTGTTGTTGTTGTTTTGTTTTACTTTGGTTTTTTTTGTACCAGGGATGGAACTCTGGGCTTGTGCTTGTGAGGCAGGCGCCGGAACCACTGAGCTAAATCCCTGGCCCTGAATACCTCTTTTAAGTGAAACTATAGTTACCCTTTTTTTTTTTTGGTACCGGGGATCAAACTCGGGTCCTTGCGCTTGTGCAGCAGGTGGCGAAACCACTGAGCTAAATCCCTGGCCCCCATAGTTATCCTTTTATGTCTGTTTTATTTCACCTGACATATTGTTTTCAAGATTCATCCATGTTGTAGCATGTATCAGAATCTCATTTTAATGACTGAATAATTTCCATTGTATGTGTAGACCACATCTTATCTTTCCACCTTTTGACTATAGTGATTTTTTTTTTGATACTAGTGATCAAACTCAGGACGTTGTACTTGCCAGGCAGGTGAACTACATCCCCAGCCCTGTGATTTTTTTTTTTTAATGTGTTGCTAGGGATGGAACTGAAGGCCACAGAGCTACATCTCAAGCCCCAGTAATGCTGCTATTGACATTGGTGTACAAAAATATCAGTTTGAGTACCTGTTTTCTTTTGGACAAGTATCTAAAAGTGGAATTACTGGATCACATGCTAATTCCATGTCTAACTTTTTGAATAACTGCCAAACTTTTTTCACAGTGGCATCCATTATAATTTAACATATAGCTGGAATCTTATTTTAAAAATCTTTTAATATTTCATTTTAAGATAAAATGTTTTGGAATTTAATAGATTTGGGGGCAATAACATTTCTGGATTTGCCTGCTTAGATTTTTCTCTTTTTCTATCTCTAAATGTAAAATATTAAATATGATTTCTTTGGCAGCCATTCATTGAGAAGCTAGAAAGATTCTTGAATTCCAGCAAGTGAAACGTGCTATAAATAAATCATGCCACTTTTCAAACTAGTTAACACTTAGGATTCCCAAGCTTTCTGAAACTTGTATGATAATAAAACACTAGATTTCACTTATCTCCTAAGTCCTTGCATTTCCCAAGAGAATAAACTCATTTTCCCCCAAAGTTAAATCTATACTGTGTTGAGTTTATTATTAGTACTATAGTTTGAAAGTAAATAATATTAAACAGTATAACATGAGACAGTACCTTTTTATTGATTACTGATAGATGCCAGAAGCTGTACTAAGTACTTTAGACTCATTATCTAATTTAACACTAACAATAACCCATGTTGGATACAAAGTCTTATCATTTTTATTTTCCAGATGAGAAACTTGAGGCACACAAAGAGGTTAAACAAGTTAGTTGCCTAAGGTCATACAATAATGAGGAGTAGGTTTATATTTAATTCAGAACATCTTCATCTATAATCATATTTAGCAACTACTTGGTGGCACTGAAGAAGATAATAAATAGATTCCTATCTTTGGAATTTATAATAAAGATGAGCCCTAGCTGGGCATCATGGCACACACCTATAATCCCAGCACTTGGGAAGGTGAGGCAGGAGGATCACCAGGCTGGGCTACATAGTGAGGTCAAGGCCAGCCTGAACTATGTAGTGAGACCCCCTGCCTCAAAAAAAGAAAAAAAAAGATGAGCCCAATTTACTATTACATTTAATATTACTATTGTAAGGAATGGTGAAAAAAGGTAATTGGACTTTCACTATAGAGATTTGAAGCCTACTTATTCCCATATATGAACTTTAATTAGTGTACACTTTTAATATAAGCCCTAAGTTCACTTTTTTTTTTTTTTGGTATTTCAGGTACTGGCAATCTACATATGAGCCATTGATAATTAGATCACGTAGATCCTGGGTGATATTTACTGTGGTACTGATGTTTATCATGTACTTTTTGTTGTTTATCATCCTCTAGTACCTCTCTCCTACTTCTTTGAAACTGTATTGCTTTCTAGAAAAATGTCTTTTGTTTTTTGTTTTTTTGGTACCAGGGATCAAACTCGGGGGTCCTTGCGCCTGCACAACAGGTGGCAAAACCACTGAGCTAAATCTCCGGCCCTAGAAAAATGTCTTTATATAGGCTCCATAAAGGTAGGAATCTTTGAATAGTTTTTTTTTTTTTTTTGGTACCAGGGATTGAACTCAGGACCTTGTGCTTTCAAGGCAGGCAGTAGCACTGCTGAACTAAATCCCTGGCCCACTTTGACTAGTTGAACAGTGCTTGGTATATAATAAGTACTTGATAAGAGTTTGATGGATGAATATGTAAATATATTGTTTCTTCTTTATAAATCCTTATCAAGTAAGATAATCAAATCTGATGCTATTATTGTTACATGGTTGTTAGCCTCTGCCTCCCTCCATTTTCCATAGTCATACTTCTAATTACATTTTTTTCCCTGAATATAGCAGTGTAACACAGTGATAAAGGTTGTGGATTTTGGTGTCAGACAGATGTGGAATTGATTTAGGCTCCACTAACTAATGTGTGACCTTAGGCAAGGTATTAAACCTCTCAAACCTGAAGTTCCTTGTCACAAGTAGTCCTCTGCTTGTCTGTGTGGTTTTGCTTTCCATGGTTTCAGTCACCTGTAGTTAACCACTATCCAAAAGTAATAAATGGAAGATTACAGAAGTAAATCATAAGTTTTAAATTAGGTGCTGTTCTGTGTTGCATGATGAAACCACATACCATCTTGCTTGGAATGTGATTTATCCCTTTGTCCATTGTATCCCGAAGTATATACTGCCTTCCCATTAGTCACTTGATAGCCATCTTGGTTATCACATCAATTCTGGTGGTATTGCAGTATTGTGTCCAAGTATCTTATCTTACCTAATAATCATCCCAAAGTGCAAGATTAGTGATGCTGGCAATTTGGATATGCTTCTGAAGAGAACCTGTAAAGTGCTTTAAGTGAAAATTCTGGACTTAGTAAGAAAAAGAAAATCATATGCTGAGGTTGCTAAAATCCACAATACAGTAAGGTTGTTGTTATTACCCCACCCCTGCATTTTTTTTTTTTTTAAGACAGGATCTAACTAAGCCCTGAACTGTCCAGGCTGGGCTCGAACTTGTCCTCCAGCCTCAGCCTCAGCCTCCCAGAGTACCCAGCTCAGTAAAATTTTATTTTTCTTTTCAGACAGGGTCTCACTATATAGTTTAGGCTGGCCTTGAACTCACTATGTAGCACAGGCTGCCCTTGAACTCTCGATAATCCTCCAGACTCAGCCTCCCAAGAGCTGGGATTTCAGGCATGTGCCACCACACCTGGCACAGCAAGACTTTTGGAAGACTAGATTCACATAATTTTTAGTATAGTACTATATACTGTTATAATTGTTTCATTTTACTCTTAGTTGTTATTAATATCTTACTAATGCCTAATTTGTAAATTAAACTTTTGTTCTAGATATGTATATGTAGGAAGAATATAATACATATGGGGTTCAATGTTATCCACATTTTCTTTCTTTCTTTTTTTTTTTTTTTTGGTACCAGAGATCGAACTCGGGACCTTGCACTTGCAAGGCAGAAGGCAGAACCACTGAGCTAAATCCCTGGCTGTTATCCATATTTTCACTGAGGGTCTTAGACTATATCTCCCTGAGCAGAAGAAGGCTACTGTAATACTACTTCCTGGCATTGCTGGGAGGATTATAAAAGACAATATATTTGTCATATTAACCTAACTTCAGGGCCTATTCATATTCAATAAATTAATTGTCTGTTTCAACCTACTTGGAATTCAACTGTGAAAGATAAGATCAAAGTCCTAAAGGAGTGTGCCTTTTAGAGTATAAATGGGTTATATATCTTAGTTACTTTTCTTGTTGATGAGACAAAATATTGGACACCCAAAATTTGTAGAAGTTTCAGTCAATTGGGTGGCTCCAAGGCAGGGTGGATGGCAAACAGGCATGCACAGAAACAACATGGCAAGTACAAGGTAAAAAAGCAACAAGAGAATTTAACAGTGTCTTTCTGCTCCTTTTATCTTATTCAATCTACCTAGGGTGGGTAGCACTCACACCCTTAATCTGAGTGCCCTTGAGTCTAGCTTTGCATCATGAATCAATTCTAGCATCACACACTCAAGATCCAGCCACCTCTGAAAAAGCCTCTGACCACATGAGACTTTGGGGGGACATCTAGACACAAACTATAACAATATTATACTATATATATATTATATATGTAACTAAAACACTGGCGGGCTGTATGAATAAGTTAAAATGAATAGAGACTGAATACATATCAATGACTATTTGTTCATTGTTGTGTCCAACTTGTGCCAGAAACTCAATAGAATTATAGTTTATGTGCTATTATCTCACTTAGGTATTACAAGCACATATTTAAAAATAAATGTAAAGTATATCATGAGAAAAGGAAATTATTTGTGAGAATGAGTCATAATTAAGGGTTAGCCACAATTGTCCTGCTATTTTTAGATAAACAGATTACCTCACTGTATGAACAACAAACTGTGAAGACCTAATGGTGTTATAATGTGAAGACCTAATTTTGTTATAATCAAATAAATAAAATATAACTTACTCTGAAACATTTATTGATGTGCTTAATTCTGATTCTAATGTATGATTTTTAGAGTATAAATGGTAAACAGTTTATATAAGTGATTATATAATTAACATGTAGACTTTCAGCTAAATTTTGCATTTTTGTAATCACCTAGAGAGGAGGAAGGAATATATAGAAAAAGAAGAAAGTTGTTCCATTTCAATATGAAGACCTCTACATTCAAGCCCCTTTTTTAGTGGATGCCACTGAAAGACCAAAGTAATCATGCACCCTTTGGTATCGATATATACATGTTAGATGTTTGATTTTACTTAGCTTAGGGCAGTGCAATAAAAATAACTCCTTTCCCTTCAGAAACTAGTAGAAGAGGTAGAAATAGAATAAAAACTGAAGTCATCTTCAACAATGAAGGGAACTTATTTTGAGAGTATATGGGGTTAGGTAAAGTGTTTCCTAGGTTTACTAACTCTAGTATTATATAACTAAAGGTTAAGAGGGATGTGGACTGAAGTATGTGAAAATTGTCCTTTCCCAGATTTCTCCTCCATTCTGTCTAAAATTGTACCACTTATTTGATAATTATGTATTTTTTAGTTAAACTAGATTTTTTTTTTTTAAAGATAGAGTCTCACTATATTCTTCAGGCTGGCCTTGAACTTACTATGTAGCCCAGGTTGATTTCAAGCTTGTGACAATCCCCCTGCCTCAGCCTCCTGAGTACTGCGATTACAGGTGCCACCACACCTGGCTGTTGTTTGTATGTATATATATATGTATGTATGTATTATGTATTTTGCTACTGGAGATTGAACCCAGGGCCTTCACACTGAGCTACATGCCCACCCCTTTTAAAATTTTTTGTTTGGAGACTGGTCTCACTTAGTCAACTAAGTTGCCCAGGCTGGGCTTGAACTTTCAATTCTCCTGCCTCAGCCACCTAGAGTGTTGGGATTATAGGTATGACCACCACACCTTGTAGTGTTAACAAGTTTAATCGCTATATTTTCTGATTACTAGCTGAAATGCATCAAGTTAATGAGATTTTAAAAGGATTTTAAAGAAGAGACTATTTAAAAGCATAAGTTGTTGAAAAAAGCAAGGCTTTAAGTGGGAGTTGAAGTAGCAGCTTCAGGAAGGATTTTGGCAGGAAAAAGACAGCCCAGATAGAGATAAGAATTACTGAAAAGAAAGGAGGAAAGAAGGATATAATAAAGGGAGGTAAGAAGTAACAACAACAAGAAAAAAAAAGTGGAAAAGAGACCAAAGAGGCGCTGAAGCATAGCATTGACTGAGAGGTAAACAAGTATGTGAATGGAAGCAGACATTCTAAAATACAAACTGCAATGCAGATTGTGTAGTTGAGAAGTTTTTGTTTTTGTTTTTGAGAGTCCCAAATCTCTTTCCAAAGCAAGAGGGATTATGAGCCTATTTCTGATTCTATTAATGGTTTAGCTGATTATTACATTAGAACAACTTGGTATGAAGAATGTCAAAGTAGGAATCAGTTTCTATTGCCTTTCTCTTCTGGCCTGTACTGGCATTGTGTTTCCTAAAAATAGAACATGTTCACATTCCTAAGGTATAGACCATAGACTTTTGTAAATTTGCTCTTTAAGACAATTCTTGGTTTAAATATTGGTTGCTCATGTACAGAAAATGTAGACATTTTGATTTAAAGGTGATTCTCTTTTAGAATTCAATGTGCTTTTATTCTGTAGGGGAAATTCTCATAAGAAGCATATGTTTAATCCTCTGACAATTAAAGTTATGATATCAGTGAGGTCTGCTGTACTGTGAGGATTTGCTGTTGGAGAGAACAGATTGAAGTTGATTCTGTTGTTCAGGGTCTATGACAAGTGAGGGCTGCCAAAGCCAAGGATCCCGTTCTGTCCTCCTTGTCACCACTAAAACAGTGAAGCCCAGTGTATGAGAGGTGTGTCAAGAGAGCTGACTTCTGATTGTTATTGCTCTTCTTGTTTGACCTGGGACAAACTCTACTTCCAAGCCTATTTTTTTCCTGATTTTTAAAATGAGAATATGTTTTACATTTGTGAATGCATTAATTAGATAATTTGGTTTATGTGAACACTTTTTAAAACTATAAAGGCACAATATAAACAAAATCTTATCCTCATTTTTGTTTCCTAAGAAGTATGTTTAGTCCAGGAGAAGCTGAAATGGACATTTTCCTGTCATGTAAGCATTTATGATAAATTGTCAATGGACTGTGCAGGAAAGGAACCAATGGGAACACACTCATGCAGGTTACACGAAAGACAGACTTACTTGAAATGCCAGGCACAAGAAGGGTTTCTCAGGGTTATTCTCTGAAAGATTTAGGTGACAGGGCAAAGACCTCATTTAAGGACTGAATATGTTTTATATCAAAATACAACAGTAATGAACATAGGAGAATGGTTCTTTTTTGTGTGAGGATTGAAACCAAGGCCTTACATTAAAACACATCCCTGTTTTTATTTTTTGAGTCAGCATCTGGCTAAGTTGTCCTAGCTGACCTCAAATTTGTAATCCTCTTGCCTCAGCTTCTCAGAGTGCTGGAATTACATGTGTGCACCACTATGTCTAGCTAGTCTGTATTTTTTACAATTTCATGTACTTAAAAGCTTGTATCAGCTGGACATAGTGGGGCACACCTGCAATCCCAGTACTGTGGAAGGCTCAAGCAGGTGAGAGACCTTGTCTCAAAACTAAAATAAAAAATTTTAAAAACAAATTTTATAAAGGGCTGGAGATATAACTCATTGCAAAAGTGCTGAGTTCAATCCCCAGTACTTAAAAAAAAAAAGTGTTTCAGGGAAGATAGCCATAGCTGTTTCTCCAGCATCAATCTAATTATTATATTGTTATTGGTTAGTTTAATGAAGCCAGAGCCATCATTTTGAGAAGAGATTCAGTTATAAAGTATTTATTCTACTTTTCTTAATTAATTAAACTATCTCAGCTGCTAATAAATGTTTTGTATAAATACTAGTGCTTGCTTCTTTGTGTATCATCTCGTATGTATAATTTTGGAGAGAAGTTGATGCAAAGTATCTAAGCGTATTAGCATTCAAAAAAACATGATAGTTTAGAAAGCTTTTTTTTTTTTAGAAAGCTTTTTAAACATTGCTTTTTTGGGGGGGCATTGCTATTTCTTCATGAAACAAAAATGTAATATTTTACCTTTCTCTGCTTTATTCTCAATGGATTATAGTTCATTTTTATATTTAGGATATAAATATCAAAATTATAGTTTTAGTTTTAATAGTCTCTGGCATTTTTCTCAGGTTTATTTAGAGCAAATGAAAACTGCTTTGTTGTCTTATAAAAGAAATTTAGCTAGACAGATCCAGCTGTTGCATTTATAAATAGCTACAGATACCTACAGCAATAAAGGGTTTACTCAGGTTGTTATGACAACCAAAATTCAACAGAATCTCAAAGATATGCTATATTGAAGGGAGTACATTAAATGTATATTTAATTTAATCATATAATAAAATTTTTATTTATCGTCTATCATTTTAGGTTATAATAGAGAAGTTAGTTTTAATTTGTCATTGTAGCTTAGTATCCTTAATGTGCAGAGATTCTGTTACTAAATTATTGGTTTTTATATACTCTTAAGAAGGTTTTCTTATAACAATGATAGATTGTGCTGATCCACTTCAACATTCTCCTTCCCCTCTCTTTTTTCTCTCCTCCCCCTCCTTCCTGGGTATCAAACCCAGAGCCTCCTCACACATGCTAGACTCTACCAGTCCTAAATTCTCTTTTTTTGGTCTTCTTTGTAATAAATTGGATGCTTATTTAAATCTACTGGATAGAATTGAGGGTCTGTGGAGTATGACAGTGCCCACATTGGGCTTTAAGTCCATGATCTTATACTAATACTTTATTCAACTGGATTGTAACCAGTTATAATCTTTTAATGCCATTTAAATAATACATCTACTCAGATATTCTGCCACAAAGTGCAACTGGTCATGGGATACTAGAATCTATAGTTTTCTGGGTTGTTTTTTTTTTTTTGAGACAGGGTCTCACTGTGTAGCTCAGGGTGGCTTTGAACTCATTATGTAGCCCAGGGGAACTTGTGGTGATCCTCTGCGCTCAGCCTCCCAAGTGCTGTGATTACAGGCATGTACCACCGTGCCCAGCAGGTTTTTGATTTTTGTGGTGCTGGAGATTGAACCCAGAACTTCAGGGATGCTAGGCAAGCATGCTATCACTGAGCTATACATATCAAGTGTTTACTTTTCTGGAAAATAAAGATAGAATATATATATACACAAAATAATGTTTACACTATTTGAATTATGCATATATTGTTGACACAGAGCCACCATATACTGTGATTACATTTTCTGTTTTTGGTACTGGGGATCGAACTCGGGTCCTTGCGCTTGCAGGGCAGGAGCAGAACCACTGAGCTAAATCCCCAGTCCCTACATTTTCTTTTTTTTCAGCCTTTTATTTTTCCTACAGTTAATGATTACCTATTAAATAAAACTTTCTTAAATGTTTCATTTGCTTAGTTTTCTATGTATCTATCATTCATTTTCCAGACTCTGCACTATAATTATAAAACTACTCTCAAGATAGTTTAAAAACTAATTTATTTTAAAAGACTGCCAACCTGTAGCTTTTATCTACTTAGTCCGATCTGGCCTGTATGCTTTCTATACCTGTACACAGGACTCATTCTTGAAAGCTACTATAATACTTGGAGTGCACTTTGTTTCTTTTATTAGAGCCTAAGTTTCCTGGTTCTCATGTCTTTCTCTTTCTGCATTTCCTCTTTCAATTTGCTAGTACACATCCTCTATCTAGTACTCTTTTTATAATAGATTCATGAGATTTAATTTTTTTTGAGACTTCATTACCTTGAAATAACTTTATTCTACTCTCCTACCCAATTGATAGTTGAGTATAGAATTTTAGGTTAAGATATCATTTCCACACACACAGAATTTTGAAGGCATTGTTCTATCATTTCTTTGTTATTTCCATTGTTGTTATTGTTATTACTAAGAAAGATGATAGCATTTTGAGTCCTGATTCTATTTATATATGACTTGCTTTTTCTTTCTTAAAGTTTTTAGAATCTTTAGCCAGTATTTTGGGAACTGAATAGGGAAAGACAGATGTTTGTATATAATTTTTCACATAGTATCCTTATTTTCCATAAGGTATTTACCTCCACCATGCATTGTATTTTATGTTATGAATATAGAGCTGTTCTGGTTCAATGTACTTATAAAATAAACCTTTTCTCTTCTTCTTACATGAGACAGGAACAGTTGTTTGGTTGTATGAGAGATTGTAAAAAGGGTATCCTAGGTATTTCCTTTTTTTATAATTGCAATAAATTGCAATGTTTCTAATACTTCCTTCCCTTTACTCCTCTGTCTGATATAACCATGTCTCCAATTCTTTAGATTTCTAGAGTTCACTGAACCAACTAGATTTTTGGTATCGTGTTTGTTCCCCTCATAAACAGTTTGGATTGAGTTTTCTCCTTTCTGTTAAGTGGAGATTACTACTTTATCTCCTTTTCTTGTTTCTAAAAATTTGTTAATTTTTGTTGTTCAAAAATTTTTAAATTATATCTTCCACATCTTTGTTTAATTTCACACTTCGGGAGGTTGCTAAGTTAAATGCATATGCACATTTATTATTTTCAACTGGAAGTCCTGAAAGGTCAATATTATTGCCATTGCTTTTATCCTCCCCATTAATAGGCAACTAATTATCTTCCAGGGCAAACATTTTCTCTTTGGACAGTCTCTAGATCCTCCCTTCCCCTCAATGCTAGGAATTAAAGCCAGGGCCTTCACACTGGACTACTCCCACAGCCCTTTTTTTTTTTTTGTGGTACCAGGGATTGAACTCGGGACCTTGCTCTTGGAAGGCAGGCGGTGGAACCACTGAGCTAAATCCCCGGCCCACCCCCAGCCCTTCTTAATTAATTATTTTTATTTTGAGACAAGGTCTCACTAAGTTGCCCAGGCTAGGCTCTAATTTGTGATCTTCTGCCTCAGCCTCATAGAGTGTTAGTATTACAGACATGTGTCACAACTCCTGGTTTTTCTTTGATCTATATTTTAGTCTGATTATCTTTGTCTTTGTCTCTATCAGACAATCCTAATCTTATCCTTTAGGGGCATTCCAAAAAAATTTGTTATCTTCTGCACGATAACCTTTCCTAGATTTGAAGACATTTATTACAACTTTGTTGCCTTTTCTTCTGTAAATATACCTCAAAGGATATTTTTTCAAATCTTGTCACTATCCTAGTCATTAAACAATGACCTGTTCTTAAACAATGATGCCCAAAATTGAAAGCCTTATTCCAAGTAGGCTCTAGCCAGAACAGATTAGAACAAGTTCAAGACCAGTCTGGGGAATTTTTGTATGTATGTATGCACGTATGTATGTATTTTTTGTTATTTATTAATTAATTAATTTATTTATTTTGGAACTGGGGATTGAACTCTGGTCCTTCCCCTTGCAAGGCATGCGGTGGAATCACTGAGCTAAATCCCCAGCCCTATTTTTTGGTTTTTTGTTTTTTTTTTGTACCAGGGATCCAACTTGGGTCCCTGTGCTTGCGTAGCAGGCGGCAAAACCACTGAGCTAAATCCCTGGCCAATTTTTTGGTTTTTTGAGACAGGTTCTTGCTATGTAGTTCAGGCTGGCCTTGAACTCATTGTGTAGCCCAGGATGGTCTGGAACTTGTAACAATCCTCCTGCCTCAGCCTCCTTTGTGCTGGGATTACAGGCATGCACCACAATGCCTGACCAATACTCTGTCAAAAAAAAAAAAACAAAAAAGATGAAAGAAACTGTATTCTGTAGTTGGAAACCCCAGTGTTTCAAGTACTACAAATTTGACAGAGAGATGGGCAAAACAAATTTCAGTTTATTATGTGTTTTTTAATTTTTATTTTTTATTATGTGTTTTTAACCCTCCAAATATAAGTTCTTTTTTATAAATTCCTATATAAAAAGCCTTAGGTTCCACTACATAACTTAATGGAATTTTATTCATCTTGTTTTAAACACTACTGTGATTCATGGACAATCACAAGTGATTGAACAAAGAACTATATTTAGTACCTTATTTGGGAGGTACTGTAATTAAGTCTGTTTTAGTTTCAATCATTACTAACACTGGATAATATAGGTGAGAAGAGTTTTAAATAAATTTTCCCTTAACCCTCATAAGTTTGTAGCTGGGACAGACTCCTGTAACAAAAGACAGTTTAACAAGAGAAAAACAAGCAAATTTATTAGCTTATGCAGTGTAAATCATGCAGAGGAAAAAACCTTCAATTTAAAAGTAACTCAAAACAGCGGTTTAAAAGCTGGACATGGTAAGCCGAGTGTGGTGCTACATACCTGTAGTCCCAGCACTCAGGAGGCTGAGGCAGGAGGATTGCTGTTTGAGGCCAGTCTGGGCTACATAAGTGAGACTTTGTCTCAAAAAAAAAAAAAAAAGAAGAAGTAGTTAGACATGGTGAAATATGTTGAATTACCCCTGTAATCCCAGCACTCTGGAAAGCTGAGGCAGGAAAATCACAAGTTTGAGCCAAGTATGTTCAATTTAGTGACTTAGCAAGATAGAATCTCAAAGATCTCAAGATAAAATCTACAGTGAGTGCTAGGGATGTAACTCAATACAGAGGTCCTGTGTTAAATCCCCTAAACTACCACAAAAACCCAACCCAACCAAAAGAAAACAAACAAAAATCCCACAATGTTTTAGAATGCTGTTTGGTGGGCCTGGGATATAGTTTAGTGGTAAAGCACTTGCCTAAAATCCTGCTCATGTGTTATTTTCAAAAAAGAACAGAGTAGTCCCAAGCTTCTAATGGTAGTGAAACTGGGAAGCAAGATATATGGGAAAGGAAAATAAAATAATAAAATAAATTAATAAAATTTACTCCTGTGTTCTCTGTGAGTTGATAAAGGTTGTAAAGGAGAATCTCCTTCCTGTCTTTAGGCAGGAAGTTGGTGGATAGAAAGAAAAAAGATAGGGCCAGGGATTTAGCTCAGTGGTTTTGCCGCCTGCTGTGCAAGCTCAAGGACCTGAGTTCGATCCCCAGTACCAAAAAAAAAAAAAAAAAAAAGAAAAGAAAAGAAGAAGGAAAATAGAAAGTTTTCCTGTGTCTTGACTTTAGCTCAGAATCTTTTATATTATTGGGGGAGATATTTTTATGCCCTCCATAGAAGAAAGGGGGAAAGCTCATCAGACACCCCTGAGAATGAGATACAGCTAGTTTAAATCATAATGAAAAATTACAAGGATGTCAGCACATCTGCACTGCTATTAATGAAAGATATATTACAGACTTCATCTGAAGAGATGACTTTATCTAGTACCAGTGACTTTACATCTTTTCAAAAGACAAAAGTTTGTTTTGGCCAGGAATTTAGCTCAGTGGTTCTGGTGCCTGCCTCGCAAGCACAAGGTCCCGAGTTCGATCCCTGGTACCAAAAAAGAAAAAAAGTTTGTTTTTCCATTGCTTAAATGCTGTATCTATTTATACTGACTGCTTGGTGAATGTGATGTTTTGTGATTTAAATGTATTATGAACATGAGTTCTTATTTTGCTTCAAAAATACATTTTGGCCTGGCTGCATAGTGAGTTAAGGCCAGGCCAGACTGAACTACATAGTAAGACCTCACACATACACACACACATACACACACACACACACACACACACACAGTACTTTGATATGTGAATTACAAAGGGTGATCAAAATATACATTAAGTTTAAATTTTTAAAGGGATTGTCATTACTCTCCCTCAAAGTATTCCCCTTCAGACATACATATCCCATCATTCTTGCTGCTTTCTTTTTTTTTTTTTTTCTTTTTTCTTTTTTGGTACTGGGGATTGAATTTAGGACCTTGGGCTTACGAGACAGGCAAGACGCCACTGAGCTAAATCCCCAGCTCTTGTCACTTTCTATAGCAGTTTTGGGGGTTCTCTTTTCTGAATGTCTTTAGGAAGTATGATCAACTATCCAGTGGGAAAACGTGCCTCTAAAATCATTACAGTGGGTAGGGGATTTAGCTCAGTGGCACCCCCCCTGCCTGGCAAGCACAAGGCGTTGAATTTGATTCCCAGTACTGGAAATAAATAAATGAATGAATGAATGAATGAAAACATTACAGTATGTCCTCATCCACTTTATTCACCAGATCTGGCATTGTGCACATGAAAGGTAAACGTTTTGAATCAATTCAGAATATCTGACACACCCACTACAACACAACTAAAGACACTGATATGAAGACTTGCAGAACTACTTCAGAAAGTGTCAAAAAAATTAAAAAAAAAAAAAGAAAAGAAAAAGAAGTGGCAAGAACAATGAGATAAGTTTATTTGAAGGGAGGGGTTATATATATACATATATTTTTTTTTGGTACCAGGGATCAAACTCGGGTCCTTCTGCTTGTGAGGCAGGCGGTGGAACCACTGAGCTAAATCCCCAGCCCGGGAAGGGGTATATTTTGATGGAGATTAATGATAAAGAAACTGAAAATTTGAACATTTACTGAATTTTTTTTATCATATCTCATACATCTCAGTGAAACTGTTATTAAAAAAAGAGTAAATTAGGGCCAGGGATTTAGCTCAGTGGTTCTGGCACCTGCCTCGCAAGCGCAAGGACCCGATTTCGATCCCCGGTACCAAAAAAACAAAAGTACATTAAAGCTGGGCATGGGGGCATATGACTGTAGTCTCAGCACTCTTGAGAAGCTATGGCAGAAGGATTTCAAGTTTAAATGCAGCCTGCACAACTTAGGGACTTAGCAAGAGCCTATGTCAAAATGAAAAATATAAGAAGGGCTGGGGAACACAGATGTGTAAATACCGAATAGTTTCTCTGGTGTGAAAAACTAAAAGTGTAAATAAGGATCAAAATGTATAATTGATAATGTGAAATAGGAAGAAAAGGTCTAAAGGGGTAGGGGAAGTGGGAGGGGTAGGGGAAAGGAAAGAAGGGAAAAGAAAAAATATGAGAAAAGGAAAAAATGGAAACAGTCTTTGTAAATAGGGAAGGGAGGGCAGGGGAATGGGGAAAAAATAAGAACCAAGATGCATCATGTGCAGATACGAGCACCCAACGATAAATGTAAACGTATTGTATACCTAAAATGTACCAATAAAAGAATTTAAGGAAAAAAATAAAAGCAAAGGCAATCATTAAAAAAAAAAAGATACATCATGTAAATGTTCAAGATCCCAACGATGAATGTAACTATATTGTATACCTAAAATGTACTGATAATGAAAAAAAAAGGAGCTGGGGATGTATGTAGTTCAGTGCCAAAGCTTTGGGTTTAATCTCCAGTACTGAAAAAAAAAGTAAATGGAAGTGTGAAAGGTGGAAATCACTTCTTGCAGCTAAACTTCCAAATAAGGAAGGACTGACTTTATTTTTTAATTTTTTTACTGACTCTAATAGTTGTTTGTGTTTGTCATGGTGAATATGTCATACAGTCCATCAGTTTACTAAATTAACTAAAAGACCTTAATCTGCCAGCTGGGGAAAAAATAGCAGCTATTTAGTAGGTAGTCATTTAAAAGCTAAGAAATATTTCATGAGTTAGAAGACCAGTACCAGCTGGATATGGTGGTGCACACCTGTAATTCTAGGACATCATCTCACTTCTTTTTATCTTGGGAATAAATGTGTATATTTTCTGCTATGTTCTCATCTAATTGCTTCAATTCTTGGTTCTTTCTCAAAATTTGATGTAGTTTAATCAAGAGAAAAAAATAGCAACTGGAAATGTTATCTTTTAAAAGACATGTGAAAAAGGGTGCAGTGATGCATGACTGTAATTCCAGCCACATACTTAGGAGGCTGAGTCAGGAAGATCGCAAGCTGGAGACCAGTCTGGGCAATTTAACGACCCTATCTCAAAAATAAAACTAAAAAGGGCTTTGGATGTAGCTCAGTGGTAAAGCTCTTGCCTAGCATGTATAAGCCCCTCGGTTCAGTCCCAACACAGACAAAAAGTGAATATGATCTGCATGAGTCTTGACTTTGACCTGCTGCCAGGAAGCTAACTTCCCATGTGAATTCTCATTGGAACTGTGTATTGCTCATTTCATCCCTCCCCTCCCTTAGCCCTCTCCTTCCTCATCCTCTCTCTTTTTTCTTCTCTCCTTTCTTTTCTTTCTGATAGGGGTCTTGCTATGTTGCCTAGGTTGATCTTGAACTCCTGGACTCAGCTTCCCCAGTGATGGGGACCACAGGTATGTGATCCACGCCTAGCTTTACATGGCATTTATTAATCACATAATTACTGAGGAATTTCTATTAAAAATTTAAAAATGAGGGCCAGGGATTTAGCTCAGTGGTTCCAGCGCCTGCCTGGCAAGCTCAAGGTCCTGAGTTCGATCCCCGGTACCAAAAGAAAAAAAAATTTAAAAATGAATCTAAAACATCATTTTCTGTAACAACTAAAAATCTGGAATGCAGCTTAGTATCCCAGACAACTGATTATATTATACATTAAGAAAAATTAAGAGGAATGGGGATGTGCATCCTCAGTGGTAGAGTGGTTGCCTGGCATGCAGTCCATTTTTGCCCACTGCCAAAAGAAAAGTAAAAAACTATTCCAAATGGTGGAAGATGAGGAAAGGAAGGAGAAAAAAATGAGAAAGTAATATATCTGTACATAGAATTCCAGCTCTTCATTTCTGTACATAGTTTAACTCTAAGTGGAAATTTTATACAGCTATAAGAATTTTTTCCTTCTTACTGCTAAGATAGGGTTGCAGTCAAATTAATTTAGAATTTGCTATAGGTCTTTGGAGGAGATACTTTTTTGTTTTCCTTCTGTACATTTTTCAGCTTAACCAGCAGTGCTGCACTGTTGAAATCCAAGGGATCCTTCAGTGTTTTAAAATTTAAAAATAAAATATACCAATTAAATATCACTCATTTAGTCAGGCATGTAGGGTGTGAAGCATTTCCCCAAGGGAGTCATCGCTTTCTGTCTATGAATCAGTCTTTTCTAGGGAATTCTTTTTTTTTCTTTGGTAGCAGGGATGGAATTCGGGTCCTTGGGCCTGCACAGCAGGTGGTGAAACCACTGAGCTAAATCCCCGGGCCCTCCTAGGGAATTCTTTATGAGATTGCCTTTCTCTTGATTCCTTCACATTATATGTTTGCACCTCCTGAATTCAAATTATAGATTTATCTTGCAATATTATACTTCTTATAATGATGATGTTCTTATTGAAAACAATAACCAATTTTACTTTTAAAGCCATCATTGTTTTGCTTCCTCCCAAAAACTTTTAGACTTTCAAAATGCAACCATTTAAATTATTCTGATATGGAAGTTGTAAAGCACAAAAAATGCAAATGATGAACAATATATAATGATTTTTAAAGTAACTAGAAATATGTAGGTCCATATTGTCAGGTTTAGTAGGATAGTATATCACAAATTAACATGTAAGAAATATAAACTTATTTGTTATAAATTAAATTAAGCCTGACTTCAAATTATCCAACCTTGTAAAATGGAGATTTTGTGTTACTCATTATGTATGGGTGCATGTGGAAAAGAATGTGTCTCCCTCCCTTGGTCCTTTCGAATTCTAGAGCAGTATAAGGATTTTTGGGCCCAGGGATGTGGCTCAGTGGAGCCATGCCTGCCTGGCAAGCACAAGGTCCTGAGTTCGATCCTGGTACAAAAAAAAAAAAAGGAAAGAAGGAATCTAAGGATTTTTGTTGTTTGCAGCACTGGAGATTAAGTCCACAGGACCTCTACCACTGAGCTACATCCACAGCCCTCTTTATTTTTTATTTTGAAGAAGTCTTTTTTTTTTTGGTACCAGGGATCGAACTCGGGTCCTTGTGCTTGTGCAGCAGGCGGCGAAACCACTGAGCTAAATCCCCAGCCTGTTATTTTTTATTTTGAGACAGGGTTTTGCTAAATTTCTCAGGCTGGCCTTGAACTTTCATTCCTTCTGCCTTGGCCTCCTAAGTATCTGGGGTTGCAAGTGTGCATCGCACATTCAGCTCTAAAGATCATTTAAAAGGAAACAAATAGGGAGATGGCTCCACTTTTCTTCTGCAGTTTCTCATGGTCACGATTGATATCCTTATTGAGCAAATCCATGTGAGACAGAAATCACCACAGGGACAAAGGGCAGGTATGGCTTCTGGGCCTTCACTCAGGACCTGTTACCCATACTTTTGCTTGGCATGTGTACTTCCCACTTCTCTCTTCCAAACGATCTTAATTGACCTAAAAAACTTAGGTATATCATTAAAGCCAGGATGCCTTTCCCATAGCATCTCCAAGAATAAACTAGATGAGAAAATAATGTTGTTAGGGATCATTGGAGAAGGACAGAGGACAAATTCTCAAGCCCTTAATCTGTTACTTCATTAAAAGCAAAATTTGTGTTTTCTTCTGAGGCAGTCAGACACTTAAAATCTGCTTTTGCTTAAATAAAACAAAAAACCTATGGGCTGGGAATTTAGCTCAGTGGTTCCGCCGCCTGCCTCGCAAGTGCAAGGTCCTGAGTTCGATCACCAGTACCAAAAACAAAACAAAACAAAGCAACCCCCCAAAAAAAACGTAACTCTTCACATATACCCAGTGGGTAACTAAAAAGCAGGATAAAGTGTGGCATCTTTACCTTCATTTTGTATCTGTCACTTTTATTATCTTAAAACTTTGGTTCAGGTCCCTGCTCAGCTCTACACTTAGGCAGGTTAATCATTTGGGGAGTATCTCTCTATAAACACTGGTAATTTAAGGGTTTACTAGCCCTAAATTTATCTAACCTGTCTCATCCACCTTCAAGACTGGGGATACCAGATAAGAGATGTGCAGGGACATTCAGCTGCCAGCTTTTGCCCCCTGGAATAGGTATCTAGAAGTCTCTAGTCATTGCAAAACCAGAATTGAGGTAGTGATCAACTAGACCCTATCCCACCTCAGCGACCGCACAATCACTGGCCTCTTTTCTTTGTTAATGGGCCATCCTGATCTCCACCAGAACTATGCCCCCTTCAGCTCCATTCATCAGGATGAAGTCACTTCTCCAGATAAAGCTTTTGCCATAAATTTGTGCTTGTACCTTGGTTTTAATTTCCATTATCGCTAAAGCAAGGAGTCGCACTAGATAGTGACGTATGTAGTTCCTTAAAGTCAATTGACATTACTGCTTTTTGGTCAGGCTCCGACATGAGAAGACGTCTGTGCTGATTGAGTGCCTAGAGTCTAGTCTGGCCAGGTGCTCCATGAAGCCATTCTCCTCTGAGATCTTGCCATTTCCTTGGATCATAGCCAAGGGGCAGGATTTAGGTCACTACCCTCCATGTATTGCTGAATTCTTTCCAGTTTGGGCTGAAGTTTTGGATTTAGGAGGTTTTTTTCCTATCTTTCCTTACAGCTTTCAAATTCTGCTTATATCTCAAACTTCCAGAAACGGAAAAAATGGGCTCTGACTTCAAACCCCAATAACTGCAAACAAACAGACAAACAACTGATATTATAAAAGGGCAATAAAATAATTTTGGGTATAGATATGTGTTGTAAAGCAAGGAGATATAAAATCCTAGCATCTCTTTTTTAAATGGCACTGTTTGTAATGACTTGTTAGCTAGTGAATGCCTTTGGCACAGGGTGAGAAGCAAATAATGATGCTCACTTATACTTTAGAGTACCTCACCTGCATCAAAGGTAATCTAGTTTATTTTTACTGTATATTTAAACTAGAATATAAATCTGAAAATAAAGGGATAATTAACAACTTTTATTATGAGAAAAGATGTCATACAGGTGAGTTGAATTCATATATAACTAGCTGACTTCCTTTCCCCTTTTTATATCAGCCTTCTATTATATATTGCATGTCACAGATCGATCTAAATTTGTCTCTGGAGAATTGTAATTGCTTAATCCATAGAGACAACAGTGGATTACTAGTTTCCCTGAGGAAGGGGAGTGGCTATGAATGGGCAGGTTTATTGGGGAGAGGGTTAATGAAAATGTTCTAATACTAGATTTCAGTGATACTGTACAACTTTGCTAATACACAAAGGGCTACTGAATTCCCCACTTAAGAAAGGTGAACTTTCTCATATGTGTATTATACTCAAGATAGCTTATAAAAAGGGTCAATGTTTTTATTTAATTTTAATTACATGAATTTAAGTGGGGGAAAAAATCTGTGATGTCTACAGAAATAGATTTACAGGATATATACAAATGTTTACAATAGTTAACATAAAAGTATGGTATCAAAAAGCTCCCCTTTATTTTTGCTTTGAAATTTATCCAACTTAGATTTTGCTGTTCTTCATTACAGTCATGCAGTTGTAAATACCATCAGATCCTTTGCCCTTCTCTCCTTTAATACTAATTACCAAAGCCTAGCTTCCTGCTTTCTCTGCAAACTGCATGCAAACAGTTGAGCATTGCTAGAGAAAAATCCCATAGCCAGGTATATAGGGCCACTAAAAAGTCACTGTGAGTAGACATTTTCTCTAGTAAATTCACTGTTCTGTGCTTCATATTTTTATACTTTGTCTGCTCAGATCTCCCAATACCCTTTCCTTCCATTTTGCAGTTTGTCTCATAATTCAGAGAAAAATAGGAGCTATCAAATGAAAATTTCATCTCTTTGCAGACACTAATTCTATAAGCTCACCTGTATCTGAGTCTGTTTTCTTTTGGTCCTCCACTTGTGACCTAAAGCCCATCACTTTTCTCTTTCTTAGAGACCTAACTCATTGGTCATCGCCTTTTCTGCATCATTAACTTCTTTTTTCATTGGATCTTTTCCTATATGAATTCAAAAATAACTCTCTAGTCTCTTTCATATTAAGAAAAAACATCTTGGGCTGGGGATTTAGCTCGGTGGTTTTGCCACCTGCTGCGCAAGCACAAGGACCCGGATTCGATCCCCGGCACCAAAAAAAAAAAAAGAAAAGAAAAAAGAAAAAACATCTTTCCAATTGCTAGCCATCACATTTTATTCACTTTGTAACCAAAATTTTCAAAAGACTTGTCTCCATATCCTTACTTTTCAGTCTTTGTTTTTTTTTTCTTCTGTCATTTGTTTGTTGTTATGGTTTTTTTTGAGACTGGGTCTCACTTTGTGGTGCAGGCTGGCCTCAAACTCATGGTGATCCTCTTACCTCAGCTTCCTGAGTTCTGGGATTACAGCACTATCACTGTGTGCACTACCACATCCTAAAAAGAGTATATATTCATATTTTCTGTCTCTGTCTGTCTCCGCTCTCTATATAATAATACATATATATATTTTTCATTTATTCATTCCATAGCACATGACTTAAGAGCTAGAACATTACCAGCATAGTTCTCTGCCCCTGACCTATACCACCCCATCATACCTGTCTCATGCAGACAACCAGCAAGGGAAGATTTACTAAGAGGCAGACCTTTCTTGCACAGGCCCCTTCTATGGCCCCTTCAAAGTACCCAAATATTTTTACATTTGTAATTTTGAAGAAGGCCTCCAAAATTAGTTAAGCCTCTACCCTTTAATCACTATCTTTTATTTTTGTATTTATCATTCCCTTATTTAAATTTTAAAATTTCTTACTGGAAATATACATGAAAATGCATAGTTGTAAAGTAAATATCTTAGCACTCTAAAGGATTCCAGTGTGCCACCTCCCAATCACAATTTCCTCATCTCTTCCAAAGTTGATCGCTACCCTGATTTCTAACAGGATAGGGTAATTTTGCCAGTGTTAGAAACTTATCTGAATGGGGTCATGTATTTTTATACGGCTACCTTATATTGGTCAATATTACATTTGTGCATTTCATTTATGTAATTATATATGTAACAGTAGTTCATTTTTTGTCATAGAATTCTATTATATCAATAGTTTTCTATCCATTTCATTATTACTGGACATTTAGGGTTATTTCCACTTTCAGGTCATTATGTAGAATATGACATGAAAATTCTAAATCAAGTCTTGTGTTATATACATGTATATATTTCTTTTGATTGGTATACATAGTCATGTTTCTTTGGGGTATCTAGACACATAATAGCTAGTCATAGAGCATATATATGTTTAACTTTAGTAGATAATACCAAACGTTTTTCTAAATTGGTTGTATCAATTTACCCTTTCATCAACAAATGTTAACAAAATTTTTAGTTGTCATCTTTCTCAGGATTTGATTTTATTTTAGCCATTCTCATGAATGTATTTCATTGCGGCTTTAAATTTCATCTCCATGATTGGTAATGATGATCGATCACCTCTTAATATGCTTGTACTGGCCACTTTTATATGAAGTGACTGCGTCAGTCTGGACGATTTTCCTATTTTTTGCCTCCCTCCCTCATTTCCTCCTCTTTCTCCTCTTTTTTCTCCCTTCTCCCCTCCTCTCCCCATATTGAACCCAGAACCATTGTACTGAGCTACACCCCCAGCCCTTTACTGGGGTTACAAGTGTGAGCTACCACATCTGGCTTGTATTCCTTTTGCTTACAGATGTGTATTTCTTTGTTTTCTAGACAGGAGCCTTTTGTGGTTATATGTGTTGCAAATATCTTCTCCCAATTTGTACTTTACTTCTTTACTCTCTTCAAGGTTTATTTGAGCATAAGTTTTTCATTTTACTATAGTCAAACTGTGAGTACTTTTCTTTAAGGTTAGAGCTTTTTGTATCCTGCTTAAGAACACTGGGGAGCTGGCTGTGGTGCTTTGTTTCTGTAATCCCAGCACTCAGGAAGCTGAGTCAGGAAGATTCCAAGTTCAAGGCCAGCCTGAACTACATAGTGAGACCCTATCTCAAAAATCTAAATAAATAATCTTCATATCTATGGAAGTCTCTCATATGTTAACCAAGGTAAACTCCCATGTTAGTTCAGTGACAATGGAATTTTTTAAAAAAGATCAAAGTAAACTGGGTATGGAGGCACATGCCTGTAACCCCAGCACTCTGGGAGGCTGAAGCAGGAAGATCACAAGTTACAGCCCAGCCTGGACAATTTAGCAATTAGTGAGATCCTGTCTCAATATAAAAAATAAAAAATGGTCTGGGGATGTAGCTCAGTGCAAAGGCCCTGGGTTCAGTCCCCCGGACCACATACATACACAATCAAGTAAATGACATTTAAATTATTTATTCTCTCTTTTAGTACTGTATGTACTTACAATGCCATTGACCTATTATTTTAAATCATGCATTCTGCTTCAGGGATAAAAGAATAATGTAGGGGGGCCGGGGATTTAACTTGGTGGTTTCGCCTCCTGTTGCGCAAGCACAAGGACCCGAGTTTGATCCCTGGTACCAAAAAAAAGAATAATGTAGGAAATTTGATGAGCAGAATTATTATAGGATGAAATCTTCACTAAGAACTCTTTAGAAAATTAGTAGCATAATTAGAAATTATAGTTAGTTTCTTAGTTTATAGTCTGAATTTCCTTTTAAGGCCACTTTTGTGTTCTTTTATTTTTAAAAAAGGAATTTTTATTAAGTTTAAGCAATGATTCATTGGAATGGTTAAGCACAAAATGCCTGATTTTGAATCATGTGACCTTTGGCATATCACTTCCGCTTTCTGTGTGTTTCCTTACCTATAATAGTATCTATGTCAGAATTATATTGAAGATTAAATGAGTTAAGTGACAAGGACTCAAATAGTGTCTGGAATATTGTAATTGTTGAATAAATCCTAGTTGGCTCTTCTCCTGAAGCCTCCACTGGATGAAAAGAGCAAGCTGAACTAGGATTCAAAGCAAAACTTAAAGAGCTAAGAGGCATCACCTTTTCCGGGAAACTTTCCTGGCCATATTTTGGATTTCTGTAGCATCTAATGCATAAGCCTGTCTTACATTTTATATTGATTGTCTGTGTAACTAATGTTTCTTCTTCATAAAACTCTAAAATTGTCAAGAGACCATATCCCATTTATTAACTCTTTTATTTAGTGAGTCAGCAAATATTTTAGTACTCTCTGTTTACCAAGTACTACAGATAAGCACTGAATAAAAAAGACAGGGTCTCTGCTCCCACTGAGTTTGCATTCTAAAGAAAAAGCCAGATTATAAACCACAACAAGTAAGAAGATTACATATTTTTATAAAAGCTCTGCTGGAGTTGCCAGGAGTCTGGTATGTTTAATGGAGTGGCAGAGCACAAAGCAGATCCTCAGTAACATTTCCTTATTGAATGGGACTAAGTATAGAGGATAAGAAAGGATGAATTAATAATAAAATCCCACACAATTCCTGCCATAGGAAGCCCTCCAAGGGAAACAAGGTGATCATCATTAAGCCAGTGGTACGAAGTACCATAGCACCTATACTGAATACTATATGTTAATTTTGCCATTTAATTCTCAAAATGTCTCTGAAAGGTAGGTATTAGATTCATTTTACAGGTGAATAAAAAGTTCAGGGGTTGAAGTGACTGGTTCAAGGTCACACAGTAAGTATCAGAATGCAGATTTCACTCAAGATTCAAAGCCAGAGTCTTTTAATTTATTTATTTGTTTTTTGAAACAGGGTCAATGTAATTCAGGCTGGCCTTGAACTCACTATGTAGCCCAGGCTGGCCTTGAACTCATAGTAATCCTCCTGCCTCAGCCACCACCCCTCCCTAGTGTTGGAATTACAGGTGTGTGTCACCACTCAGCCAGAGTTTTTGGTGTTTTGTTTTTTTTGTGTGTGGTACTGGGGATCACACTCAGGACCTTGCACTTGTGAGGTAGGCACCTGAACCACTGAGCTAAATCCCTGGCCCAGCCAGAGTTTTTAACAATGATGTAGGAGCTGAAATTTTTTTCTAAACAAGCAGCTAATTATCTGGGGTTGGTGGCACAAATTGTAATCCCACCTACTTGGGAGGCAGAGGCAGGATTGCAAGTTTGAGGCCAGCCTTGGGCAGTTTAGTGGAGGTGCTGTCTCAAAATAAAAAATAAAAGATCTGGGATGTAGCTAGAGTGCCCTGGATTTTAGCTCCAGGACTAAGGGAGGGAGAAGTAGCCAATTGAATTTGAGGAAGAACAGTGGTGTGCCCATGAGAAAAACTTTTTTTTTTTTTTTTTTTTTTTTTGAGACAGGGTCTCTATGTAGCCTAGGCTGGCCTGAAACTGGTGTCGATCCTTCTCCTGCCTCAGCCTCCCAAGTACTGGGATTACAGGCATGTGCCACCAAGCCCAGCCTGAGAAAGACTTCTTGGATTTATATTTTTTACTTTTTAGCAGAAGTAGGTCTGTTGAAGGATAAACCCATAAATCATCTGTGAACTATAAAAATATCAATCAGTAGGATAAAAATTATTACCTTTGGTATGAATCATTTCTTACAGTTTATGTGACTATATTACTGTACTTTGTGTAATTAAGCAAGACACTTAACCTCTTGTGACTCAAATTTCTTCATATAACAAATAGAGATGATAGTACCTGCCAAACCTAATCAAGTGAAATATAAGAAAGATTTGCAAATCAGAATGATGTTTTAATTTTCTTAACAGGCCATAAACTCCTTGAAAATGGTCACTGGGTTATATGTCTTCCTATGTGCCAAGGCATAAAAAAGGGATGATCTTATGGTACACATTTACAGGCATGCAGTAAATACAGTACCAGTTGAATGAATGGCACATGCTTGGTAATTTTGGGTATCTTGATGTCTTTGAGTTTACCTGAGCTGTACCTTGGATTTTAGTTGCAATAAAATAGTTTTTGGTGCTGAGAACCATTTTAGTTCATTTTTAGCAACCTCACCCCATATGTAAACATTTTGGCAGAGAATGAGAATGTGATAGAATGGAAAGCAGTTGGCTTATACTGATGCAAGAACACTGCGTTTGTGATGCTTAGCTATGGTTATAATTGCGATAACCTGCCAGATGTGCACAACATTCTTCAGAAATAGGTGGATGTTAATGACTGTCAGATAGAAAACTAGCTCTTGGACTCTGATCTTCCCACTAAAATATGAAATTAAAGAATATAATATTATTTGGCACCATGGATTGAATAACATATGCTTCTGTCAAATCTGAGAAATTCAATTTAGAAAAAAGAAAAAAATCTCAAATTAGATTTAGTCACAGAGCCCTTTATATTTAAAAAGACACCATTTGATGTTGGGAAATGAGAAGAAAGTGTTCAAATGGGAAGGGGAACAAAGGAGGAGGGAGGGAGAAAGGAAGGAAGGGACAAGAAAAAAATGAAAATAGGAAAAAATGGAAACAAAGCTTCTGTACATAGGCAGGGGAGGGGGCTTGAGGGGGGGATGGGATAAAATGAAATTTATTTAAAATAAATAAATAAAAATAAAAAGACACCATTCTAAGTTGGGCATGGTGGCACACACCTGTAATCCCAGCATTCTAGGAGGCTGAGGCAGGAGGGTTGCAAGCTGAAGTCTGGGCTATTTATCAGCTTAATGAGACTCTGTCTCAAGATATAAACTAAAAAAAGGTCTGGGGATGTAGCTCAGTGCAAAGGTGCTGGGTTCGGTCCCAGTGCCACCAAAAACAAGGAGGGGCGCTTTAATTTCCCACCATTTTTTCCTGTTTACTTTCTGCTTTTTAAGATTTTTTTCAGAGCAGTTTTAAGTGTAGAGCAAAATTGAGAGAAAAATACAGGGGTATCCTATATCCCCCTGCCCCTGTGGATTCATACCCTGCTTTCATTATCAACATGTCCTACTAGAGCAGTATATTTGTTAATCCCCAGTACCGCACACACACAGACACACACACACACACAAAATCCAACCAACTCAACAAAAAACACCTGATAACTTGCTGAACAACATAACCTTAGCAACATAGTACACTGTGGAACATTGGTTATTTATTCTTGTGCTGCTCAGCAATGCAAAAAAGCATCTTATAGCATACCACCATACCAGGAAAAGATCAAAATTCAAAGTATGGTTTCTACTGAATGCATATCACTTTCACACCAGTTGTATAGTTGAAAAGTCATAATGTTGAACCATTGTAACTAAAGGACCACCTTCTGTATGAAGAAACTGCCAAACTCTTACAAAATGGGCCTATTATTCTGCATGCCCATCAGTAATTAATGTGAGTTTCTTTTTACTCTATAGTCTCACCAGCATTGTTTTGGATTTGCATCGTTCTAAGTGTATCTTGTTTTAATTTGCGGAACATCTTTTCATGTGCCTATTTGACATCTGTGGGTTTTGTTGTTGTTAAGTGTGTGTGTGTTAAACAGTGCTGGGAATCAAACCCAAGGCCTTGAGCATGCTAAGCTCATACTCCAATGCCCTTCTCTTTCTCCCCTCCACTCTTCTTTGGAGATAGGGTCTCATTATGTTGCCCAGGGATTCAAGTGTTCCTCCTGCTTAGCTGGCACTTTATAGGCATGCACCTACTCCTCTTGGCTTGGCCCTTTTTTTTTTTGGTACTGGGGATTGAACTTGGGACCTTGGGGTTGCAAGACAGGTGGTGGCACCACTGAGCTAAATCCCCAGCTCTGTGGCCCATTTTTTTAATCAGGTTGTTCACTGGCTATTGTTAAGGTTTAGGAGTTCTTGATATACCTGTATTTTGGATATCCAGCTGAGACAGAAAAATAGCAAGTTCAAGGCCAGCTGGGGCTACATAGTGAGTTGAAGGCTGCATCCTTTATTAGGTCTTTTGCAAAGTTTTTCTTCTAGTTTATGACTTGTCTTGTAGTTCTCCTGACAGTGACTTTTACAGAGCAGGTTTTCATTTTACATTTTAATGAAGTCTAGCTTGTGGATTGTTTCTTCCATCGATCATGCCTTTGGTGTTGTATCTAAAAGTAATTGCTAGGGCTAGGGATTTAGCTCAGTGGCGCTGCACCTGCCTGGCAAGCACAAGGTCCTGAGTTCAATCCTCAGTACCAAAAATAAAAGTAATTGTTATACTCAAGCTCATTTATATTTTTCCCATGTTATTTTCCAGGACTTTTATAGTTTTAGATGTTACATTTACAGATAATACATCTTTGATACAGTCTTAATTAATTTCTATGAAGGATGTGAGGTCTCTGTCTAGAGTCTTCTTTTCCTCCGAAGGTGATGTCCAGTTGCTCTGGCATCATATGTTGAAAAGACATATTTGTACAATATATCATATTTGTTCTTTTGTCAAAGATCAGTTGACTATATTTGGTGTATATTTCTGGTCCCTTGTCCGTGTGCCTGTTCTTTTGCCTATATCACACTGTCCTGAGTTTTTTAGCTTTATAGTCAGTGTTGAAGTTGAGTAGATTGATCTTTTAATGTTCTTTTTCAAAATTATGTTGACTAGGGCCAGGGATTTAGCTCAGTGGTTCCACCACCTGCCTTGCAAGCACAGGGTCCTGAGTTCTATGCCTGGTACCAAAAAAAATAAAAAACTATGTTGGCTAGTGTAGTTCTTTAGCTTCTCCATATAATCTCTTTTTTTTTCTGATACCAAGGATTGAACTCAGGACCTTGCACTTTCGAGGCAGGCACGGTGCCACTGAGCTAAATCCCCAGCTCCTCTCCATATAATATTTATCACTGATTTGTCAAAATCTACAAAATAAGTTGGAATTTTGATTTGGGTTTCCTTGAACCTATAAAGTTGGGAAGAACTGTCATCTAGACAATATTGATGCTTTTTTTTTTGGTACCGGGGATCAAACTCAGGACTTTGCTCTTGCCAGGCAGGCAACAATATTGATTCTTTCTTTCTTTCTTTCTTTCTTTCTTTCTTTCTTTCTTTCTTTCTTTCTTTCTTTCTTTCTTTCTTTCTT
>NW_004624871.1:830661-847078 GCF_000247695.1 Heterocephalus glaber
GATCTGGAAGTCTGGTTTTGAGACTTATTTACGTGTTTTCTCATTTCGACTGGGGCGGGGGGCTGTTAGCGCCTGCACGGATTACCTCCTCTGAGCTGGGTGAGGTGGGATGGGGCCGCGAGCAGCGGTAGGGATGGTGACCCAAAAGCCGTTTCCTATGGGCTGGGAGCAGCCGGAGGGATGGTGGCTGGGAAACCCCTTCCTCTGGACCAAGAGCAGTGAGATGGTGGCTCAGAAGCCCCTTCCTCTGGGCCAGGAGCAGCGGGACCGAAGGTGGCCCAAAAGCCCTTTCCTCTGGGCTGGGAGCAGTGGGAGGGATGGTGACTGGGAAGCCCCTTCCTCTGGACCAGGAGCAGTGGGACACCAGCTCAGAAGCCCCTACCTCTGGGCCGGGAATAGTGGGACTCAGTACCTTTGGCTGGTGGTCTGGTGTCCTCTCCGTCTTTGTATTGTGGAATCAGGTGGCTGCCTGTCTGCAGCGGGGTGATTCGGTGTCTTCTACAATAGGATTTTAAAAAATATGTATCTTAATTAAAAGTATTTTATTGAGGGCCGGGGATTTAGCTCAGTGTTTCTGCCACCTGCCTTGCAAGTGCAAGGTCCCAAGTTCGATCTGCGGTACCAAAAAAAAGTACTTTATTGATAGAAAATGCTAATGATCATCTGAGCCTTCAGCAAGTTGAATCTTAATACTGAAGTTTCTATACTGATCTACTCTTCTTTTCATGAAAGACTTTGCTGTATAAATGCATTTTACCTACAATACAGCTTTTTCTCAAAATTGGAATCAGTCCTCTCAAACCCTTTATCAACTAAGTTTGCACTGTCAACTAAGTTTCTGTAATGCTCTGATTCTTGTTGTCATTTCAACAATGTTCACAGCATCTTCACCAGAAGGAGATTCTATCTCAAGAAACTACTTTCTTTGTTCATACATAAGAAACACCTCCTCATCTGTTGAAGTTTTCTCATGAGATTGCAACAATTTGGCCACATCTTCAGGCTCCATTTTTAATTATATTTCTCTTGCTATTTCCACTGCATCTGTTGTTACTTCTTCCACTGAAGTCTTTTTTTTTTTCTTTTTTTGGTACCAGGGATCGAACTCAGGTCCTTGTGCTTGCAAGGCAGGTGGCGGAACCACTGAGCTAAATCCCTGGCCCATTAAGTCTTGAAACACTCAAAATCATCCACATGGATTGGAATCAACGTGCGGGTTTTGTTGTTGTTGTTGTTGTTTTGGTTTGCATTTTTTTTTGGTTTTTTGAGATAGCCTTGCCTGTATTTCAGGCTGTCCTCACTGTGTAGCCCAGGCTATCCTCAAACTCGAGGTGATCCTCCTGCTTTAGCTTCTTGAGTGCTAGGATTACAGGTGAGTGCTGGGATTACAGGTGTATGCTACCATGCCCGTCTTGGAATCAATTTCTTTCAAACTCCTGTTAATGTTATAGATAAGCTCACTGAGCTTTGTCCACAGACCTTTATTTTTTATCTTGAGATAGGGTCTCACTAAATTGCTTAAGCTGTCCACAAACTTGCAATTCTCCTGCCTCAGCCTCCCAAGTAGCTAAGGTTATAGGTATGTGCCTCTACATCCAATCAGTGATCCTCCTCCCATGACTCACAAATATTCTTACTCTTTTTTTTTTGGTACTGGGGATTGAACTCAGGACCTTTTGCTTTCAAGGCAGGCGCCGGAACCACTGAGCTAAATCCCTAGCCCGACTCACAAATATTCTTAATGACATCTAGAAAGGTGAATCCTTTCCAGAACATTTTAAATTCACTTTTCCCAGATTCATTAGAGGAATCACTATAGTCTTACAAGGTATGATTTATTTATTGCCCTAGAGATGGAAGGCTTTGAGCTTGCTAGGCAACTGTATTGTCAATGAGCTGTACCCCTAGGCTACAAAATGTCCTTTTTTAAAAAATAAGACTCAATTGGGCTGGGGATTTAGCTCAGTGGTTCCGTCGCTTGCCTTGCAAGCGCAAGGACCCGAGTTCGATCCCTGGTACCAAAAAAAAAAAAATAAGACTCAAGAGAAATTACTCCTTAACCCACAGACTGAAGAATGGATGTTGTTAGTCATGAAAATGACACTAATCTCTTCAGTACATCTCCATCAGAGTGATGAGGTGCAATGCCGGTGAACAAAAATGTTTTGAAAGGAATCTTTCTTTCTGAGCAAGTCTCAACAATGGGTTTAAAATATTAAATAAGCCATATTGTAAATAGATCTGTTGTCATCCAGGTTATGTTGTTCCATTTATAGAATACAGGCAGAGTACATTGGTATAATTCTTAAGGGCTCTAGTATTTTTGGAAAGGTAAGTCAACATTGCTTTCAACTTAAAATCACCAACTCTAGTAGCCCCTAATAAGAGCCAATTTGACCTTTGAAACTAAGCAGTGGCTTCTCGCTAGCTATGAAAATCCTAGATAACATTTTTCTTTCAATATAGGGCTGTTTTATCTACACTGAGAATTGGTTGTTTAGTGTTGTGACTTTTAACAGTTATCTTAACTAGATTTTCTGGGTAACTTGCTGCTTTACTCTTTACTTTTTGTTTTTTGTTTTTCACTGTGCTGTTGGGATCAAATCCAGGGCCTCCTGCATTCCAAGCACACCTCTACCACTGAGCTTCAGCTCCAGACTATGTATTTTTATGTTACAGAGATGGCTTCTTTCCTTAAAATTCACAAGCAACTTCTGCTAGCTTCCAGCTTCTCTTCTGCACTTCTTCACTTCTGTCAACATTCATGGAATTCAAGAGTTAGAGCCTTACTCTGGATTAGGCTTTGGCTTAGTGGAATTTTGTGGCTGGTTTGATTTTCTATCCAAACCACTAAAATTTTCCCTATATCACCATTAAAGCTATTTTGCTTTCTTACCATTCTTGTGTTCACTGGAGTAGCACTTTTTTTTTGTATTAAATTCTTTTATTGGTACATTGTAGGTATACAACACAATTACATTTCTCATTGGGAATTGTACCTTTATATAATGCATCTTGGTTCTTATTTTTTCTCCATTCCTAGCTCTCCCTTCATGCCCTCCACCCTTCCCTATTTACAAAGACTTTATTTCCATTTTTTCCATTTCTCATCATTTTTTCCATTTCTCATCATTTTTTCCTTTCCCTTCTTTCCTTTCCCCTGCCCCTCCCACTACCCCTACCCCTTTGGACCTTTTCTTCCTATTTTACTTTTAATTTCCCTCTGAGAACTTTTCCTTGCATTCACAACTGTCTAGCTATTTAGCACGAGAAGCCTAGCCTTTGGCCTGTCTTGTCTTGTTACATGTCTTCCTTACTAAGCTTAGTAATTTCTAGCTTTTGATTTAATGTGTAAGATAGATGATTCTCCCTTTTATTGAATATTTAGAGGCCACTGTAGTGGAGGTCACTGCAGCGTTATTAGCTGGTTCAATTTCAGTGTTATTCTAGTCTCTCTTTGGCAGCACATATACTAAAATTTCAGTGTTATTCTGTTTCAGGGAGAAATAGTGAGGCCTAAAGAGAGGGACACAGGGAACAGGCAGGGGAGCAGTTAGAACATATGGCAGTTAGTACATTTGCCGTCTTATTTAGGGAGTTTATGGCACCTGAAACAATTAGAATAGCAACATACAACATCAGTGATCATTGATTACATGTGGGATGTGCATAACTTCAGAGAGAGTAATGATTTTTAGGGAAAATGAGTAGGCTTGAAGAATAGACAATGGTCAGCGACAAAGTTCCTCTGGGCTCTGATTATATTGTTTGATTTTTCACTCTCTTCCTGGGATGTGAATTTACTCTAACTTGGTTAATAAAATTTTAATAAGAGGATCAAAGGAGATTTTGTTCCTCTTTGGTATATTTGGTCTTTAAGTAGATAAGAGAAACTTTAGAAAAGTCCCCCCTCCCCGCACTTGCTGCTTTCCAAGTGCTTTCAATTTGAAGTTTAAAGTGGCATATTTTCTGAGCCCCACTGAGTGCCTACTATATACTAGGTGCCATTCTAATTGCTTGAGATAAAACAGTGAGCAAAGCTTATTGAATCGCTGTGGAAGATGTTACTGAACTGGGCCCATTTTACCCTCAAAGAGTATGCCAATTACTGAAGTGACAAGTTTTGCAAAAGAGAGTTTATTCATAATGTAGCCAAATGTGAAGAGGGGAATTCCTCAGACTCAAATCTGCCTTTCAAAGGACAGAGTTAAAGACTTCCTGGAAGATGGCAGAGTCGTGAGCAGCAGAGAAAGAGCCTCTCCGAGATTTGGTGTCCTGACACTGAATATAGCAGCTCGAGGAGAAGGAGGAGGAAAGTGTGTCCCTAGGAACCAGGAAGGATCTGAATTGAGAATTGAAGTCTACAGGGAGAGTGAAGAGAGAGACTTTAACAAAGAGGAGGGAGGTACCAAGCAGCGCTCTCTCCCAGAGCCTGGACTCTTGGTGAGGGTACTCGGGCTAAACCTGCAGACTCACAGTAACTACTGACAACCTTAGAGGCCTCCATGGAGAAATGCACCAATGGAACAGACTGCAGTGGCTGGTGAGTTGTTCGGGTTCAGACCTCACCCAGGAGAGGGTGATCTGCTGGTAGCCATTTTGGAGAGGGGCCAGCTAAAACTCACAACAGCTACAAGCAGACTCCATCTAGTGGCTCTCAGTGCCTCAGTGTGGGTGCCAAGTTCAAGTCATCAGAAGGTCATGGAGCAGAGTTCAAGCCAGCAGGAGACACATAGACTGTTGTAGGCTCAAGGAATCCAATTCCAGCATCATAGCCTGAACTTCAGAGGAACTAAAGGGGCAGGCTGGCTGGGATTATCCACTATCTCACTGTGAAGCTGCAGCTAGCTTGATGGGATTAATCAATTTTGCTCTGGACTCTGTTTGACCACATTGCCTAATAGTGACAGCAGAGACACACCTTAAATTGGACATTTTTGGAGTTTTTGCTTTTTAAAATTTTTCTTTTTCCTTTCTAGTACTTGTTTTCTTTTCCTTGATTGTTTGAACATAGTTTCTAGTTTTTTGTTGTTGCTCTGTTGTTTTTATTTTTTCCTTTTCTCTTTTCCACTTGTCTTCTTCACCAGTTTCCTAAAGTTTGTCCTCCAGTCTTGCTTCTGATCTCTTCTTCTTCTATTTCTGTTTTTTACCCCTCTAACCCCTTTTAAATTTTCTCCCCTAAGGGTAAAATTGCCATATTAAAGGCTACAGTTTGCCATTTTCTAGGCTGTATTTGATGCTATTGTTATTGTTCATTGTACTACTTTAGACAAGGTGACATAAATGTGCTGATCAGTTGTTCCTCCTGGTATACCAAGACTGAGATTGCCTAAGGGTCTAAAAAAAAAAAAACCTACAGGCCAGTTCCAAAGAATTGGCACCTGGGCCAAGTAGGCAGAAACTTCTCATCCCCAATAAATTGAAGAGGTAGGTTCCTGCAACAAACTCAAAACCCAAAAGCTAGCTGTACCTGGAAGACATTTCTGAAAAGTGGTTATTTCCTAAGGGTTCTGAATACCAGCAATAAAGCTACTCACCATAAGCAATTTATATGCATCAACCCAGGAATCAAACCTAAAAAAAAAAAAAGAAAAGAAAATGAGAAGATACTTAAACGAGATACAACCCCCAGACTTTCAGTCACCAAAGACACACCCTGGGGGTAATGAAGTGGAACAATCCGAAAGCCACCCACCTGGACTCTCTGAAGTGGTAACTGCAGAATGGTATTTTTCTTAATAGCAAAATATTTATTGATACATTTTAGGCATACATAATGATAACACTCATTGTAGGGAATTTGCACCTGTACATGATCAAGTTAAGGTTATTTATGGGATGAAGAAACAAGGTGGACCAAGGTGTGGTGAAATCTAAAGTAATTGGTGGTCTGTGTGTTAAATCAAACTTCATGGCTGCTCATAAGACACATGTTCAGAGAATGGCAGCATAAGAATGATCTGGAGCTTTGGACCCTATAATGCCAACAATCACCCATGGAACACTCCTCCAGGCCCAAGGTAAGACCTTTTGCTCAGGTCCACATTTCTTGCAGTTACAAAGGAGATGGAAGTGAAATAGTTGTTTTTTTGTTTTTTTTTTTTTTGGTCCTAGGGATCAAACTCAGGACCTTGTGCTTGCGAGGCAGGCGGCAGAACCACTGAGCTAAATCCCTGGTGAAATAGTTAATTTTGTATAAACCCGAGTTCTATTTCTCATGAAATCGAAGAATAAAACCAAGAGTGAAAGGAATTTAGGAGAGTTTTTATTAGAAATAATAAGAAAAAAGCTCTTGGTGGATACACACCCAGGGGGGATAGAAAAGTCCAATGTGCTTTCTTTGTTTGGGCTTTATATAGGTAAGCAGAGGATAGGAGGCTTTTTAGAATTTAAAAAGCAGATACTTAGCCAGATACTTAGCTGGAAACTGGTTACTTCAGCCTGGAGGTCAGGAAGGAGCTGTTAACTTAGAATATGCTGTCTAATAAGTTTCTTTCCTGAAAGGAAAGGTCCTTATTTTAACTTTTATCCTTTATTCTTGTCTTTTCTTTTGTATTTCTAAGCTTAACTAGCTGCCCAAACCTATTCTTAATCTCTGGTGTATATGCCCAAACTATTTTTCGCTCATCCCTGTTACAGAGAAGGGGCTTCTTGTTGCCTCAAATCTCTACCTCAGGTATCCATGGGCTTTTATAGCAAGAAAGAAAGGAGAGGAATATAATGAGACAATATACAAGGAAATTTTTGTGCTGTCTTTCCCTTCCCCATTCTCAGCTTCTTGTGGAAATAAAATTGGATGGTACTTCCTGGGTGTCTGCATATTCCTTTCAGATAAGTACTCAGTTTTTCTTTTTTGTTTTTTTCAGACAGGGTCTTGCTATGCAGTTCAGGATGGCCTTGAACTCACAATGTAAATAAGGCTGACCTCAAACTCACGATGATCCTCTTACCTCATGGGATGAGTTGAACAAATTTTGATGGTGTATGAACAAGATCTAATTTAGAGAAAGAATAAGGGCAGAAAAGATAGGATAGCTTTCATCATTCATGAGGGTCATGGCCGACATTAACAAAAGACAGATTAACAAGAGAAATAGTAAGTTTATTTAATCAAAGTTTTATGTAACATGTGATGCTTCAGAAATGAACACCTGGGGAGTACATTCTCAGGGGTTCTCCATTTAAGTAGATTTTATCTTATTTTATTTTATTTTATTTCATTTTTTGTTGCTGGGGCTAGAATCCAAGTGCCCATGCATACCAGGCAGGTACTCTACCACCGACATACATCTTCAGCCCTTTAAAGACTATTAAATAATTTGGAGAAAATACTTTAAAGCAAAAATATTCCTAATGATTAAATAGCCAATAGGTCCTTACAGGTGGCTTAAAAGAGACCATGTATGTGAAAGCAGTATTTGGCACATAACAAATTTTCAATAAACAGAAAATAGCTAGGAGGAAGAGAAGGGAAGGAAAAGTAAAAAGAATTAAGATGTGTTATGTACATGTACTAACTCCCCATGATGAATGCAATCATTATGTACTATATACATATGCTAGTAAAAATTTTAAAAATTAAAAAAAGAAAATAGCCAATAAAGATAGAATTTTCTATTGGCCAATTTCCTGATCCCATTTAAATAAACTTTGTTCATTCTCTGTAAGCCTTTGCTTATAATTCACTGTTATGAAAGACATTATAATAGACATTAACTAATCCAATATTTAGGGTACTATGGAGAGAAAATTCCTACCTGCAAACTGAAAATTGACTTAAGATGAATTCTACTGTATTCTATGGTTTATTTCAGTTTTATGATTTTTATTTTATTCTGTCTAGCTCACAAGGCTTGATAAAGGCTAACAGAAATAACATTTGTGAAGACCCTTCAAAAAGATCAATTACAACACAAATATATAACAAACTAGTTAACAGATTCCCTTAGTAACTATAAGGACTCTCTGTATTCACTGTAAATTAAAAAGTACATAACTTAGTATGTTGACTCTTTTTTCCTTTCTGGTGAGGCCTAGATTTTATTACTATTATGATTGTTGTTGTTTATTACTTTTCCCAGATAGAGGGGTATGACACTTTTTTATGTAGCACACATCCCCTTATTTCTTCCACTCTGTTTACTCTGTGACAGATTTTCCTAAGGCAGTGCCTAGATGAGTGGCTGTGGTTAAGGTTATAATTCAGCATTTCTGTTAAGGAGATATCTTTCCAAAATACATTTTCAAAAAGGCTCAGTGGTTTTGCCACCTGCTGTGTAAACGCAAAGATCTGAGTTCGATCCCCAGTACCAAAAAAAAAAAAAAAAAAAAAAAGACAATAGCTCTCTGCAATCAGATTCATGCAGCTTGATGCCACTGCTCTTGATTTAACTTAACCAGCACAGAACCAAGTTTATGGTGAATTCAGAAGGGAAGCATCACTAGAAAGTAAAATGATTGTGGATCCTGATATAGGGTCTGCTGTCAACTATTTATTATTAGACTAATATATTCCTGTACTGTTGTAGTTCTTTTGCATTAAAAAATGTTTTATGACACATCTTTTTTTTTTTCAAGTTTTTTTTTTTCCGATTCTCATTTACTGGCCCTACCAGTCTGAATTCAAAATGTAATTTTATTCCCTGGTTCCTATGGAGATGCATTTAAAGAAAATCACAGTAAATTGCTCTACTCTTGGTTTGACTTTTACTTTACTGTAGTGAAAGAAAGCATTTTCCTAGATATTTTCCATAGAATCCCTGAAAATAGTTCCTCATCTTTCTCTGTATCAAAAGCCAGGCTGATCTCATTTTGTCCCTGGTTGCTGTATTTTGTTACCTCCTCTATCTGCATTCCTGTTTCTTTTACTTTTCTTTTTGTTTATTTTTCTGAATTTAACAGTGGGGAATCCACTTGACTGTGCTCACAGCAGGTAATAAGTACTATGGTGGTTACTGGATTGGTTTCTTTGGACGGTTAACGAATAAGAGGGTAATTAAGCTTTTCTGAAGCTGCCAACTGTATTGGAGGTTTGGTGTGTATTTAAGGCTTATTTAAAAATAGTTCCTTCAAAAACAGAACTATTTAACTAGTAGAATTCGTAAGGGTATATTCTTTATCAATTGGAGATTGCTTAGATTATTGGAATCAAGTAGAAGAAAATCTGGTTTCATATAAGGCTAGATATAATGCTGTATATTGCATTTCAGTTTTTTAAATGTTTAATTTATGATCTTTATTAGGAGGCTTTTTACCTGCCATTAGTGACCTAAAATAGCTTTTAAAAACAGCATGTGCTTTAAAATGCAAGTTTCTAAAAAACTGAACACTGTAATAAAGAAACATGTATTCTGATAAATTTAAAGACGTAGATTTAGCCATGATCTTTGCTTCTTGAATCCCCGAATCTAAATTTAGATAAAATACAGAAAAGAGGTTGTTTTTATGAGCTATATTTATGAAGCTTAAAATTTTATTTAAGTAAATTGAGATGTTGATGTCTTTAAAACCATAAATGGGGACAGGGCTATAGTTTCAGATTCATAATTTTCAGAGATGTTTGATTCACAGTGCTATGAAAAGGGAATTTAGGTTTAAATGTAAAAGGGAAGAAATGCCTTAAGGTTTATGGCTCTTAGAAGATAATGTATAGGAAGAGTCATTGTGTATAAAAGAAGAAAGAAAATCATGAGAAGAATATGACAGTTAAGAACATGTAGAAAACCCAGTGAAAGGATAAAAATTGATGGATGTAAAGAGGCAATGTAAGGAAATATATGGTCATTGAACTTGACATGGTCTTGATGGTTAATATTTAATTTTCACTCACTCACTCAATAAATATTTTTTGAGGACCTTTTCCCTCGTGTGCTTCTTGGCACTGAAGTTTTAAATAAATGACAATGACATGACTTTCTTGATTTTAAACTTTTACTTTTGATATAATTTTAGATTTATAGCAGGGTTGAAAAGATAGTACAAAAAGTTCTTGTATGTCCTTCTCCCAGGTTCCTCTAATGTTAACATCTTACAGGACCGTAGTACATTACTGTCATTGGTAGAAAAGAAAAGGTTTATTCAAATTTAGCTCTGAAGGAGTTGGAGGGGCCTATTATTGCCTCAAATCGCCATCTCTCCTTCTTCAGACGTGCAAGGGCTTTGATTGCAATGATGAGAGGTGAGGTATACAATGAGACAATAGACAAGGGAAAATTCTTCACTCTTTTATCAACCTCCTTCCCCACCAGCCTCCTACCGCCCTCAGCTCCTTCCCTCCCTGTGCACATGAACCCAGACTCCAATCTCTTAGGGCAGAAGTGTCTGCAGATTCTCTTTGGGTGGTTATGCTATTTTCTGGTAGAGGTATCCATTTCTGTCCATTCATCCGCGCTGAGGAGAGAAGTGGGCAGCAGTTTCCCCTCTCAGCTTGAGAAAGCTTTGAGAAACAGTTTATCATCAAAAAAAAGTCCTAGTTTTTAAAGTCCTACTTAAAGAGATTTACAAGACTTTGAAGATAGAACCAGGATTTATTGATGGATTAGATTTGGAGTGTAAGATAAATAGAGGAACAAAAAAGGACCTTTTGGCCTGAGCAAGTGCAGTTATTATTTATTGAAATAAGGAAATTTATAGGACATTGGGAATTAGGAGTTTGTTTTGGGGCATGTTAAATTTGAAATGCACAGTGGATCTGTGAAAGTAGGCACTTGTGTGTAAGAGCTGGGGGTTCAGGTGAGAGGTCTGGACCAGAAACATCCAGTTTGGAGTCCTCAGTACCTAGATAATGAGACATGATTACATGTAGGGAACACCATGCTCATGTCCAGGTGGGCAGGGTCTTTTATAGTAAGGAACAGGAGGGTGCCTTATAAAATGAGACACTAGATAACTCCAGGCCAGCTTCTCTCCTGGTCCTGGACCTCCTGGGGCCAGCATCTGCATATTTTGTCCTTTCATCTGGGCTGAGGAGGGGTGATTTGAGCCCTAGCCCTGAGGAAGTCTGGACAAGTCACTTGTTTCTAAAGAAAGAAAAAAAAAACCTCATTTGTAAGTTCCATTTTGCCATGCAAGTTACAGTCAGGAAGAAAAAGAGAAACCAGCAAAAGACAGCAAAAGGACACTTAATTACACAGAGGCCAAAAGAAGTGGTGGCCTAAAAGTAAAATAAAAAGATTTCAAGATGGAGAAAAATGATCACCCCTTCATGTACTTCTAATAGTGAAAATAAAATGAAGATAAGGATTGACAGTAGGATTTGGCAATGCAGAGCCATTGTAACCTTAATAAAACCAATTTCAGAAAAAAAAGGGGAACTAGAGCCTGAATGGAATGAGTTTGAGAGACAAGGGCAGTAGAAAAAGTAGAGACAGCAAGTACTGATTGCTCTCTCAAGTTTGGTTGTAAAAGGAAGTAGAGAGCTGTGGCTGCAGTCTCTCCACTCTTGGGAGACCGAGGCTGGAGGATTACAAGTTTGAAGCCAGCCTGGGCTACATAGTGTGCCCCTGTCTAAAAAACAAAATAAAACAGGCAGTAGAGAAATTCGGCATTGGCTGGTAATGTAAGCAAGATGTTGTTAGTCAAGAAACTTATATTTTGTGGTACTGGGGTTTGAACTCAGGGCTGTCACACTAAGCTACATCTCCAGTTCTTATTTGTTTATTTATTTATTATAAATTTTATTTTGAGACAGGGCCTATGTTGCCCTGGCTGGCCTTGAACTGGTGAACCTTTTGCCTCAGCCTGGGCTGGGGATCTAGCTCAGTGGTTCCAGCGCCTACCTTGCAAGTGCAAGGTCCCGAGTTCGATCCCCGGTACCAAAAAAAAAAAACACGCTTTTGCCTCAGCCTCTGGAGTGCTGGTCCAGAGTGCTAGGTATGTGTCATTATGCCTGAGAAAACCTATATTCTAACACTGGGGATACTACACTGATGAGAATAATTACTAGAGAAGGAAAATTGATATTGTAAGAGAAACAAATGCAGAGGTGATTCATTGGTTGGCGAGATGGGATAGAATCCAGTGGATAAATAGAAGAGATGGGTGAGGATTGTGCAGTTTTATCATTGTAATAGGAAGAGTATATTGGTACAGATGCACATAGTTTAGTAGATTTGGTAATGGAAATTTGTGTGAGTAATAATTCTGTATTTTCACTGAGAATGAGAAGAGAGAAGGACAGAAAAGTAATTAAGAAGAAATACAGTAACGCATTATGGTGGCACATGCCTGTTGTCCCAGCTGCTCAGGAAGTTGAGGTGGGAGGATCCTTTGAGCCCAGGAGTTTGAGACTAGCCTTTGTGACATAGTGAGATTCTGTCTCAAAATTGCTAGTCAGGATGAAAGGAAGACAACTCAGTATGTTTGAATTTTACTTTGGTCATTTTCAGCTATGGGGTGCTGATAGAGGGATGATTATAGGAAATGAAATAGGACCTCTAAAAGATATAAGGTAAATATTATAATTCCCAACCCGTTAGATGTATGATATGTCAAGTTTGTGTTTTCTAAAACTGAAGAATGAATTCTAGGAACAACAGAGGTTATGAGTAGGAAATGTTTATTGAGAGGATAGCTCCTGAGAGGCAAGAGAGGTCCCAAATGGGTACCCAAGGACCTCACTTTTCACGTGAAATTTTATAGAGCAAAAACCATGTGGGTACAATATGGGTTAAAGCTATGAACAATCAATAAGGTTACAGGTATAGTTGGATAGGTAATAGTGATCCAGTCAGGAAATAAGTCACATAACAAGAATACGTGGACGGAACAAAGACTTTTTCTAGGAAATGATGTGTCTGGAGGTCTTGGTCACCCACTGGGGTGACTGATGTCTACTAGACTTCATTAGGCCAAGTGTTACTGCTTATCTTTATCTTGAGGGCTGATTACCAATAGATAAGTCGCTGGCCACAGTCGTAATGTGTTTTCATCTTTTGTACTAACTCTGTGAAGAGCCCAGCCTTACCTGACTGCCTATAATATTTCTTAGCTGTCTATAATATTCCCCCCTCTGAAGAGGTATCCTGAACTGCAGTGAGGGGAAAAGAGCTGATGACTGTTTTGGGTACTTCAGGCTGAAGAAGCGGGTCATTGGTGTAATTGGCAGTCAGAGATATTTTCCAGAGAGCTAAAGGGGCTTCAGATAGAAGTCATGTAGTGTTTAGCAGTTATGAACTCTCTTTATAAGGTTAATCTAGTGGATCTTTATAAAAGGAGTCCTGTAGGGGCTGGAGATTTAGTTCAGTGGTTTTGCCGCCTGCTGCGCAAGCGGAAGGACCCGAGTTTGATCCCCAGTACCAAAAAAAAAGGAGTCCTGTACATTTGTCCTTGGTTTTATCTATATGATCTCTTGGAGTTTGGCAACCTTTAGGTGAGAGTGAACAAATTTTCCAAAAAATTAAGGTATATATAATCAAATCATGAACATTAGAATGGAAAGGCAGGTTGGGAAAAGAGCAAGAGCCACATCTTGACACTGCTCTTAAGGGACTGGAGTAGCGATTGTAGCTGGTTGGCTCTTAGACCCCACTTAGGCTCTTAGGCCCACTGATGGAGATTATCTATAAATCTGACATTTTTGTTACAAGTCTTTCTAGTTTTGGTGGGGGGTTTTTTTGTGGTTTCTTTTTTGGTACTGGGAATCGAACTTGGGACCTTGTGCTTGCGAGGCAGGCAGCAGAACCACTGAGCTAAATCCCCAGCCCAAGTCTTTCTAGTTTTTTTTGTTTTGTTTTGGTTTTTGGTACCAGGGATCGAACTTGGGGCCTTGCGCTTGCGAGGCAGGTGCTGGAACCACTGAGCTAAATCCCCGGCCCCAAGTCTTTCTAGTTTTAATTGTAAGATATGGAGAGTTTGGTGGTTTTGAAGGACAATTTTACCTTAAAAATGTAAAAACTCTTGTTGAACTTTAATAATTTTTACCTTTGTTTGTTTGTTTATTTTGGCTTTACTGAACCATAATAGTGGTCAGCTACTGGTGTAGCCGGAAACTGCCAGAAGGGGTCAGCAATTTGAGCCTCTTTTTATATCTAACTTTTAGTACCATGGTATTGTCTTTATGTCTCTTTTGATTATACTTTTCTGCTGGGTATTTAAGACCAAGTTAAAATGAGACCTGTGTTAATCAAAATTAACCTCTTGCTGTCTATCAAGGTCAGTTAAGTATCCTCAGGCATTAATTTGGAACCATGTACAGAGCCTCTTAGCTCCTCTATCAGTGTCAGCTGCCAGGATGGGTCATGGTCTTGCTTGACTACGTTGATTTCTGTAAAAGCAAGGGAGACTTTTCTGTCTTGGTGACCCTCCTTTGGCACACTGTACATTTGTTGATTTCAGTCCTCTAGGGTCCAGCAATCTTTTCAGGAGGCTGGGTGACTCATCAAAGTTGTAGGATCCTGTAGAAAACGTTCCCTCATGTCTCGAGTTCTTGTTGACCTTGGAAGGCCAGGTCCAAAATATTGGCTATTCTCTTAGCCCTGTTACCTCTCTAGTTCTGGTCTCTAAACTTTGATTGTTGAACACCCACAAAAGATCAGTTATATCAGTATTGCAGTGGGAGCAGTGAGCTTAACTATTATAATTTGATTTGGATATCAAGCACTTTGAAATATAAAGTACAGCCAGAGGACTGTTATTTTTACCAATTATGGCTGTTTTAGAGTTGAACCCCTGTAGAATGTTAACAGACAACAATTATAAAGTTTTACAGAGAAACACATTTAAATGTCTATCTTAGTATAGAATACCTTTTTAGTTAATCATCTCTAGTACACAGAGAAGCTCTTTTTTTTTTTTTGGAACCAGGGATCAAACTCAAGACCTTGCTCTTGTGAGGCAGGCAGAAAAGAAGCTCTTATTTAATTTGTTCTCCTTTAATAGGATGTCATCGAAGAAGTATGTGACATTGTCTGGCCTCCTCAGTGCCTGAGTATCTCTAAGTGTGACACATATCACATAAGCTTTTTTTTTAAAAAAAAAACTGTCATTTAACTTGTGGTTTCATGCTGGTTTGGTATATACCTCTTATCACAAGTAGCTGGAGCACAAGAGAAAGGCAGATATCTGAGTCTAAGAAAATTGTTTATCATCATAAACAATCCTACTTTTACATCTTAAAAGACCTGTACAAATGAAAGTTATGAATACATTTAGTACACCATGAGATTACCAATAATGAATGTCACAGCTATGGAAACTTTGTCTCTTAATTTTTTTTTTAACTTAGTGTTTTTAAAATAAATTACTCCATTTAAGATCTTGGAGTATTTTATTTGTTCAATACACTTCTATCTGTGTTCTTTTTTTTTTTTTTTTCTGGTACCAGGGACAGAACTCAGGACCTGGTGCTTGCGAGGCAGGTACAGTGCCACTGAGCTAAATACCCAGCTCTTAATTTAGTTTTTTACTAAGGGCATCTTTTAATAGGAAAATCTTATTGTTTTAGCCACAGAAAACCTTTTAATGATAACCAAATGTAAACATATTATAATATGTTTGATAATGTTTGTTGGGTTGTGTCTCCCACAAGGCTATGGAAAATACTGGGGTCCCATTCAAGAACAAAGGCTGGAATAAGATGTTTCCAGGTAGCTGCTCCTTTCTTCACCAAGAAGAGTCCTGTCCAGCAGTTTTTCCAAACCCAAGGGGTCTCTATAGTCTATGAGAACGGGATCATAGCAATTAACACATTATTTTTAACTAATTAAGGACTCCCAAGTTACTGTACACAGACAACAATATGTATTGTATTTGTAAAACCAGTCTCAGAATCATTTTGATCAGCTGGGAACCTGGGTGGAAGAATGTCCTTAACTCTAATGACATTTATCTATAAACCAACTTAAATAGACAAATATTTTAAAATCCACAAAAGGCAAAAAAGAAGAAAAAAATTGTTGAGCTCAAACAAAAGAGCTGTAAGTTTTATAACCAGTTATAGATTGGACAGACAGTTGAAAAAGCACACATACAATGATTTGTTATAAACCAGAGTGCTCTCAAATTATAATAACCCTTTCATTTTTTAGGTTTGTAACCATAAGACTAGTCAGAACTTTTATAGGTCGATTAATAGAGCTCTCTTGTAATAAGAATTAGAAGGAATAAAAAACCTTTAACTCATAATCAATATTTTCTCTGCATTCCATTTTGTCTTAAGAATCTTGGCAACTCCAAGCCCTCTTCCATCATTCAGCCTCTGGCTCAGTCACCTCTACATCTTTTGTCACCTTCTCAGACCTTTTTCTTCTAATAGCATATGTGAAACTTTCCCACCTCAGCAAGGGACAACCCCAAAGCACCTTTTGTCTCTCTCAGTCTCTTTCTTTCTTTCTTTCTTTCTTTCTTTCTTTCTTTCTTTCTTTCTTTCTTTCTTTCTCTTTCTTTCTTTCTTTCTTTCTTTCTTTCTTTCTTTCTTTCT
>NW_004624871.1:847178-862145 GCF_000247695.1 Heterocephalus glaber
TCTTTCTTTCTTTCTTTCTTTCTTTCTTTCTTTCTTTCTTTCTTTCTTCTCTCTCTCCCTCCCTCCCTCCCTCCCTCCCTCTCTCCCCCCCTTGGGTGGGTATATTTTAAAGTGTAAGAGATTTTGACATTGAGTTTCCCATTTCTGAAATGCAAGAGAAAGAATTGGTGTCCCACTAATTTCTACTTGATTTCTATATTCTCAAAGTGTACCCCAAGGTGACTCAGCTTCAGAGCAGATGACTGCCATCTGAGAGCAACCAGAAGATAGGTCAGGTCAGACTGTCCACCCTTTTACTGGTACATGATCCTATCTTCCCTGGGAACTCAAATTTTTAACTCCCGCAAGTATTTATTTATTCATTTTTTGGTACTGGTGATCAAGGCAGCAGAACCACCAAGCTAAATCCCTGGCTCCAGCAAGGTTTTTTTGTTTTGTTTTGTTTTTTTGTTTTTTTGATACCAGGGATCAAACCCAGGTCCCTGCACTTGTGCAGCAGGTGGCAAAACCACTGAGCTAAATCCGCAGCCCCTCCAGCAAGTATTTTTAAAAGTACAAGTTACAGTGGATTTTAGCTGTAACAGTCATTTAAAGAAGGAAGCATTGCTAGCAAAACCAATAATCAAGAGATCTAAACTACTGTTTTCCAATTCTTTGAAAGAGAGTGAGGGAAATAGATCAATGGACAAATTAGAGCACTTTTCAGCCTGCAAAAGAGATCACCTCCAGAGACAGATAAAATCAAGATAATAGCTCAGGAAGTTTGCCCTTGGCCACAGGGCAAAGTCCCTGAGGCATTTATGTTACCTAATCACCTAACCAATCTTCTTCAGTGGCAAGACAAGGGTAAGGTTAACTTAAAATCCATTTTAAAATTTCTATGTTTCTATATCTGCAACACACTCATGAGACTTAAAGATTAAAACTTATACCCATTGCCCAGCAACCACAATTCACATGTTAGCAAAGGCACATTTATCAGTTTCCTACATCCACATGAAGAGAAAGGCTGGCTAAAAATCCTTTTTTCACTCCTACTTAGCATATGTAGAACACAAGTGTAAATTGTTTTTCTGATAGCTAGTCTCCTCTGTTAAGGGCAAACAGTTGTTGCAAGGTGCCTCAGCCTGAGACCTCCTGTAAATAAGTGAGGTCTAGTGATAAGGAGTTCTAAAGTTAACTCTCAGTGAGTTGGACTCAAGAAAAACTTAGGAGGTGTCCCTAACTTAGACCTTTGGCCTAGCAAAGATTTGTCAGGACATTTAGAGAGTTCTTATTTTTATTTGTGCCTGGTCCCATAGGGGTCTATCTTACTAGCAGAGGGAGAAAAGTCCCAACCTGTAGCTCAACTCTTAATGAAGGCCTAAGAAAGGGCTCTATCAGCATTGTCTCAAGTCACTCTGGGACAGAGGATACCTGAAGATCACTGAGAGAGTTACTTTTCACCTCACTGAGGAGGGCAGGTGGATAGATAAGTGGAGGTTTTTCTGCTAGTTAGCTGGTCAGGCTGTCGGGACCCAACTTCCACTGAGGAATCTTTGGGTATCCACCAGAGAGTATCCCTGGCCATGACCCCTCAGTTATCCTCTCAGTTTCCACAAATTCAATGCAACCAGAGATTTGTCTCCAGAAAGGAATCCAGCTGCCTGTCTGGTCAACATTCTATTGGCTTCCATGGGGATTGGCCAGGAGGTGCTGGGGAAACTTATCCTCTACTTCAAATTGTGGCAGCTGGGCCAGGGATTTAGCTCAGTGGTTCCCCTGGCTTCCTTGCAAGCGCAAGGTCCCAAGTTCAATCCCTGGTACAAAAAAAAAAAATCAAATTGTGGCAGCTACTGTAAGGGTGTTTACTAGCTGCCAGAGTAAAGGCTGTTTGTTTTAGCTTATAAAGGACAGATAAAAGCCTGAGCTGTTTTTATCTAAGATGATTTCTCTGTCTTTGACATTAACAATCATTTTCTATGGACTCAACCTAAAGGTTCTTAGTTATTTGATAAGGAGGGAAAGGTTGGGACATTTCACAGTTTGCCTCTCTAATCTTTCATGCCTCCAAAAAAGGAAAGTACAAAGTGACAGGAAAGGATCAGAAATGAGATTTTTAAAAGGAAGTCTTTTCTTCTCATGCTCACAGTGAGTTTTTGAGATAACTTGCCCATGAGTCGTCACTCTCAGCCTGGAAAGGCAGGAATGGGAAATCTCAAGAGCTAAGTCTGCCACCTTACTAGGGGAAGATCACACCAGAAATGAAACTGAGGCAGAACAGGCTCAACATTTCCTCTAGAGTGTGGAGAAGGATTGGGCCAGTTTGTCCCAGTGAAACCTGTCCCCCAAGTCATAAGAACAGCTGCCAGCCTATTGACTTTTAACTGGCAGATGAGGTTCTGTGATTTATTAATAGGCATGTATATTTCCTAAAATAGATTTCATTTAAAAAACCCATTTTATGGCTTTTTCTAAATTTACCTTGTAGTTAGTATCAAAGTCCACTAGGGCACTCTGACAACTTTTTTCTTAGCACTATCAAAGATAAGATGGCAAACCACAGTTAAATCAAGAAATAGGTCAAGAGAGTCTAAATGCAGCATATATAAAATAGGAATATAAGACCTTGCCTGCAAAAGTAAAATGTCTCATCAAAGAAATATCATGATCTTTCCATGTTCTCAACTTAAATTTGCCATCATTTTAACAAAAGACAGTGTGTAAAAAAGAAACAAGGCATAAAAATTCGAGGCATACAATTTTTGATTACCTGAGTGAGTCACAATTCAGAATCCATAAAACAAAAGAAGACTCTACCTTCTTCCAGTTATCTCTTATCTCAGTGGGACCTCCAAGATGATACAGGGATGATATAGGAGATAAAATAGGACCTCCAAATGATATAAGGGAAATATTTTAATTTCCAACCTGTTAGATATCTGAAAGGCTGAGTTTGTATTTTCTAAAATCTAAGAATGAATTCTAGGAACAATGAAGATTAAGAGTAGGAAATGTTTATTGAGAGGATAGCTCCTGAGAGGCCGGAGTGGTACCCAAGGACCCTAATTTTCAGGTGAAATTTTTTTTTTTGGTACCGGGGATCAAACTCGGGTCCTTGCACTTGCACAGCAGGCAGCAAAACCACTGAGCTAAATCCCCGGCCCTTCAGGTGAAATTTTATAGAGCAAAACCCACATGGGTACAATGTGGGTTAAAGCTATGAACAACCAATAAGGTTACAAGTATAGTCACTTAGGTAAGTGATCCAGTGGGGGAACAAGTCACACAACTAGTATACTTGGAAAGAACAAAGACTTTCTAGGAAATGATATGTCTGGAGGTCTTGGTAACTCACTAGGGTAACTGATGTCTATCTAGACTTCATTAGGACAGGTGTTATTGCTTATCATGTTCTTTGGGAAAGTATGGAGATCTGGTCATTTTGGGGTTTTTTTTTGGTACCGGGGATTGAACTCGGGTCCTTAGCTTGCGAGGCAGGTGGTGGAACCACTGAGCTAAATCCCAGGCCCTGGTCCTTTTGTTTTTATCTTGAGGGCTGGTCACCAACAGATGCATCTTTGGCCATGGTTGTAATGTGTTTTCATCTTTTCTCCTGACTCTGTCAAGGCCCCAGCTTTATCTGATTGCCTATGATATTTCTAGTGAACTTAGCTGTCTATAATAATACTAGTTTGAGTGAGAAGAGAGTTGAATTTAACCAATATTTTACAAAGTGAATTTGGCAGAGGATAAAGGGATAAGAGATTTGAAAGTTCAAGCAAGGGACTGATTAAAATGATGGGCCAGCAAAGGAGGATGTTGAAGACTATAGGAAAAATGGATTGAAGGGCCTGGTGGCATTAGAGTTGTTGAAGCCTGTGTGCTAAAGAGACTGGGCTGGAAAGCTAAGGGTTGGTAGGAGGAGAGTAGGATGCTTGAAATGGAGGCAGTTTAGTTGTTAGTGATGACACAGTCCGGGAGATGCCAAAGAAGGGAGTTGGAGGACTAGATCACTGGAGGTGAGGAGGTCAAGAAACTGAGACATCTGTCAGCTGAAAGGATCATCAGAATAGATACTGAAATAACCAAACATGTAAGAGTTGTGATGGAGGGGTTGCCAGAAAAGTAGATGTCAGAATATTTAGAAAATGAGGCCGTATGTTTGGAGGGCGGCTGAAGACTAATTGTACTTGTGAATGATTTAGAATGAGTTTCAAAGGGCTTTTAGGAAGAAAGGAGGGACACTGATCTGTAGGTGGTGATGAGGAGCAGCTACCTCATCTTGGCACTGCCTGAGAGTGCTCCAAGAAAAATGGTATCTTCAGGGAATCCAGTCTCAGCTAACATTCAGAGCTAACAGTAATGAAGTGCTCAGGCAAGGAGGTGAAGACAGGATTTGCTACTGACAGACCCTAAGTCCCAGAGAGTGCAGTGAGACAGTTGGATGAGGAGGAGTGATAGAAATCTAGATCAGCTTAAGGGAGGTCTAGAGTTTAACAGAGATAAGAGACCATGGTAGAAGGGATTACCTGGAAGAGATTGGCTTCCTATGGGGACCCTGTCTCAAAATAAAATTTTTAAAATGTGAAAAAAAAAAAAAAGTGAACCTGAGTTTAATCTGTATTACTGGAAAAAAAGGGGTTTTTGTTTTCTTTTTTATAAAGAGTCTCGCTAAATTTTCCAGGCTGGATTCAAATGTGTGAATCTCCTGGTTTAGCCTCCTAAGTAGCTGGGATTACAGGTATAGACTACCATCCCTCCTAACATTATTATCATTGTTGTTATTATTTGTTTGGTTTTTGTTGTTGTTGTTGTGGTTGAGTGGGGTCTCAATCTGTAGTCTAGGTTGGCCTTGAGCTCATTATATAGCTCATGCTGGCCTCAAACTTGCTCCTGCCTCAGCCTCCCAAGTGCTGGGACTATAGGCATGCACTACCATGCCTGGTTAATCTTATTTTTAATGACTAAATTGTATTTCATTATATTTAACCAGTGCCCTATTGAGGATATTTGGATTATTTCTATTTTTTTGCTGTTATGAACATCTTTAAATATATCTGAAAGTACTTTTATAGGTATATAAATAGGATAAATTTCTAATGCTGTGTTGAAAGATAGGAGTATGAAATATTAGATATACATAATTTCTCTTTAAAATAATTTGATTAATTTACATTCTTATCAATAGTATATGAGAATAAATTTCTTTATATTCTTTCTCTTCCTCTGTGACTTATAGGTTAAATTATGTATTTAAGTACTTTCTGTTAATCTAAAGGTATTCATATTTATTTATTAGATGTCTGGTGAATGGGACTGAAAGAGGAAGACAAAGTAACTTTTTGTATTTTTTGGTGTTTATGTGTTTGCTATATGGATAATTTAAAATGTGTGTGTATGTATGTTAAAATAAAGAAGCATAGACAAGTAATACCTTTAGAAACCACAACTAATTGTGTTATGATACCAGATTATTTTATATGTGAACTTTGCTATTTCTATTTAATGAAAGACTGGCTTGAGATTTTAGGAGATGATTTTTTAAATTACCATTTATATGGCATCATTATCTACAACTTCACTTGTAGTACGTTTCCATTAACTAAAAACTTTTCTGGTTGATTTGATTATAAGTAAAGGGTATAAATTCAAATTATACATAAAATAACATATAATTTAAAACAAGTTATAAAATGAAAAATGAAACTAGATTTAAAATGGTGTTAACTAACATTGATTATACAGACTGTTTTTAACTCACAGGTTTTTTTAACATTATTGAGATTTGTCAGAACAAATAGACTTGTAATAAATTTTGCTTTCAAACACATTTATTTCTATACTTTTTAAACTTAGCTAAACAGCATCTTCAGTCTCTTGGCCTTTTGCAAAAGATAACGATGTCTTTCAGTGAAGTATGTGGATTGCAGTTTCTTTACCATTCTCAGTTTCCCAAAATAGATATATCAGGTGCCTTTATTATATGTGTCAACTCCAGTCAATTCATTTCTTGATTTGAGATTAGGTAATGTTTTTCCCTCTATCTTTAGAAAGTCTGTCATGTATGTATCTCATTCATCAAGGTTATACTTTGAACAACCATTTTATAGTTTGATGATAAATGGCTAAGGATCAAAATGAGGAACACAGATATATAAATACTGGACAGGAATGGTGAAAGTAGTGTAATTTCCATACTTTGTAAATTGGATAAATTGAAGCACAGTATAATTAAAAGATAAGTCCTCTTGAGTCCTAGGTCAGTATTTTTTTTCTTTTTTAGTGTGGATAGTTCCTACTTTCATACTGAGTTCTTACTAGAGCTATCATTAAAATTAGTGAAGGTAGGGATTTAGCTCAGTGGTGCCACCGCCTGCCTCACAAGCACAAGGTCCTGAGTTTGATCCCCAGTACCAAAAAAACCAAAAAAAGCAAAAAAACCCAAACCAAAAAACAAAAACAAAAAATTAGTGAAGGTTAACTGGTTGAGGTGGTACATGTCTGTAATCCTAAAATCTGGGAGGCTGAGACAGGAGGATCACTGTAAGTTCAAGGCCAGCCTGGGCTACATAGAGAGGTCCTGTCTCAAAAAGCAAAGCCTGGCATCAGACCTAAGGACCTCCCACGAGACCCCTCCTTTTACAGATCTAGACCATCTTCTAATCCCACTGTCCTGGGGACCAACTTTCCTGCACCAGAGGGGGGTGGGGGGTGAGCAATCATATTCAGGCCATATCTTCAAATACATTCTGAGGCACTGGGATTTAGGACACAACATATAAATTTTGAGGGGACACAGATCAGCCCTTAACATATATTAATACTTGTAGGCCCAAGTTGTTTTTAAACTCAGATGTAGTATTTGCCATGCTAAGAGAATTAAAGTTGCAATTCCTAAAGGTGTATTGGGCCTTCTTCCATTGACTTAACATGTTCTTTGTGGAAAGAACAGCCTGTTGGTACAAAAATATTTAAAGGCTATCTTTTACCAGAAGATCATGTTAAGTATGATATCTTTGTAAAGCTATGCTGATGCAAACAGTGCATCTTTTGTTTTTTGGTACTGGAGATTGAACTCGGGACCTTGTGCTTGCGAGGCAGGCAACGGAACCACTGAGCTAAATCCCCTGCCCCTAACAGTACATCTTTTAGTGGAACCAGTTTTAGGTCTACATACATTTCAGTTTCAGTTGCCTCTAAAAACTTCCTTTATTCATGCACAAATCCTTTAATAATAAACTTACTAGTTAAATATTGTAACAGATTTGTAATTCAATGACATTTGTTGGTTTGTATTGCTATTGTTAAGTACCATCAACTAACATTTTCTTTGTTTAGATCATATATTCCCCCAGGACGACCACCAGAAGAAAATTGTTTTGTTTTTGCATTTTTCTTGAGACAGGATCTTGCTATGTATTCCAAGGTAGTCTTGAACTCACTGTGTAGCCCAGGCTGGCCTCGAACTCACAGCGATCCTCCTGCCTCAGACTCCTGAGTGCTGGGATTACAAGCATACACCACCACACCCAGATAGAAATTTGTTTTGGTATCCCTTATTCTACATTACTTTAGCATCTATTCACAATATACATAACTTTCTGCTTTTAATCCCAGGTTATTAGATATTAATTATCACAGTATTATTAGGATTACCCTATACTAATATTAATAGATGGCAGGGGCCGGGGATTTAGCTCAGTGGTTCCGCCGCCTGCCTTGCAAGCGGAAGGATCCGAGTTCGATCCCCAGTACCAAAAAAAAAAGATGACATTTATTTCTCTGCCTTCTTAGAAATATCAAATGTATTTAACCATGTCCATTAAATATAAGTGCTAAAAACAACCATAACTTCACAGTGATTTTATTTATTTTTTTATTTTTTTCTTAGTACCAGGGATTGAACTCAGGACCTTGCAATTTATTTTTATTTTTATTTTTTAAAAAATTTTTATTGTCCTACAGGATGTCACTGGGTGAACAAAATCCAGAGGCCTTTACAGTGTCCACATTTTTAAAACTATGGTTTTGTAAGATGCACTTTTATTTTTAAAGCAGCATTGATATGTCTGGCAAGTACAATCAGAAACAAGAAAGTTTCTCACAGTCGGGTGTGGTGGCTCGTGCCTGTAATCCCAGCTTCACAGGGGGCTGAGGCAGGAGGATGTCAAGTTTTTCTTCCTTCCTTCCTTCCTTCCTTCCTTCCTTCCTTCCTTTCTTTCTTTCTTTCTTTCTTTCTTTCTTTCTTTACCGGAGATTGAACTCAGACCTTGCGCTTAAGAGGCAGGCGCCGGAAACACTGAGCTAAATCCCTGGCCCTAGGAGGGTGTCAAGTTTGAAGCCAGTCTGAGTAATTTAGCAAGACCATGCTTCACAGTAAAAATTCAAAAGGGGCAGAGGATATAGATTAGTGGCAGAGTACTCATGAGTTTAAGCCCCAGTCCTGAAAAATAAATTTAAAAGCTTATTATTATGGAAAAATGTACTATTCAGAATCAATGTACTATTCTTACACTGGTATCAAAACTATCTGACTTTATTTTGGTGTGTGCGTGTGTATGGTACTTGGGATTGAGCCCAACATCTTAACACTGAGTTACATCCCCAGCTCTTTTTTATTTTGAGACAGGGTTTCACAAAGTTGTTAAATTGTCCAGCCTGGGCTCAAACGTGCAATCTTCTTGCCTCTGACTTCCGGAGTGCTGGGATTATAAGTGTGTGCCACCACACCTGGCTTGATTTTTGTTTATTTTGTTTTTGCAGTGTTGGGGATTGAGCTCAGAGCTTTGAGCATGCTAGGCAATCTCTCTACCACTGAGCTGTACACCCAGTCCCAGGACTATTTGATGTTATGAAAGAAATTATTATATCTATTATTATTACTACTACTAATTTCATTATCTCAGTTTTGTGTGTGTGTGCACACATTCACCTGCATGCTAGGGATTGAACCTAGGGCCTCATGCATTCTAGGCAAGTGCCCTACCACTGAGCTGCAGCCCTAACCTTCTCAATTCTTAGAGATTTTGTTACAAATTTGGATCATAACATATTAGTATATACTGACTAGAATTGCTAAAATGAAAAGAGTGACAGCACCAAATACTGGGAAAGAGGTGGAACAGCCAGAAGTCTGTACATACATGGTCAGCAGGCATATTCAAATGGCTCAGTCACTCTGGGAAAAGTCCTGGGAGTTTCTTTCTTTTTTTTTTTTTTTTGGTACTGGGCATCAAACTCAGGACCTTGTGCTTGCAAGGCAGACGGCGGAACCACTGAGCTAAATCCCCAGCCCTGTTTCTTTTTCTTTTTTTCGGAGTCTCTTATGAAACTAAAGATACATTGACTCTGTGACCCAGCAGTTCCACGTCTAGGTGTTCACCCAAGAGAAATGAAAACATGTCTACAAAATGAGTCACACAGGGCCGGGGATTTAGCTCAGTGGTTTTGCCACCTGCTGCACAAGTGCAAGGACCCGAGTTTGTTCTCTGGTACCAAAAAAAAAAAAAAAAGAGAGAATCACACAGGAATGTTTATTCATGCTAGCAAGAAAAAAAAAATTGGATACAGCCCACCTGCCTATCAAGAGAATAAATAAACTGCAGTATATTACAAAAATGGAAAACAACACAGTAATGAAAAGGAGCAAACTATTACAAAATAACACAAGTAGATCTCAAAAACATTTTACTGAATGAAAGGAGCCTTACATAGACTGTATTCCATATGAGCCTATTTAGATCAAGTTCAGAAAGGGACACACTAATCTATAGTGGAACAAAATGACAACAGTGGGAGACGGGGGTGAGGGTTGACTGGAAAGAAGCGTGAGGCCTTTGTGGGTGATATGATGGACATCCTACATCTTGGCATAGATTTGAGTTACAGCGGTACATACATTTATCAAAATTTGTAAAATTGTACATACAAGATTTATGATTTTATTATATGTAAATTTTACTAAATTTGTAGACAAATATTGAATTCTAGGAAATGATATGCATATAGAAATATTTAGGAGGAAGTGTACTGACATCTGTAATATGAAACTAAGATGTTGATGGAACAATCAATGGGTAGATGGTTAGCAAAATATTAGTGGCAGGATCTAAATGATGGGTGTTTGAATAGTCACTGTAAATTTTTTTCCTTCAACTTCTGTACATTTGAAATTTTTCATAATAGAATACTGAGAAGGGAGAAAAATCTGGTAGCCTTAAAAGCAATTTCTTACTTATTTGCTACATGAAGAAAAGCAAAGTAAGCTTCTGAAGAGATGCAAAATAACCTTCAAAAGTTAATTCACTTGCTTATTATGTTTCTGGTGGGATATGTTTCACAGAACCAATATAAAACACTACTGGGTTTATGTTATCATGTTATTTTGTTTTATATACATCATTGGAAAGTTAAGCTTGTTTAATATCAATTCATTCTTTAAAATTTTGTTAGCTTTGGGGCCAGGGATTTAGCTCAGTGGTTCCACTGTCTGCCTTGCAAGCTCAAGGTCCCGAGTTCGATCCCCAGTACCAAAAAAAAAATTTTTTTGTTAGCTTTGAGTAGTCTTCAAAATGGGATAAAATGTCATTAATTTCAGTATCAGAAAGTCTTTTACTTCTGAGAATTTATTTGAGGTTTTATCACAATTTATAAGACTCAAGCATTTGAAATACATTTTGTTGGAATTTCTGTATAAACCATGTGTGGTTAAAGTAGGAAAATAAATCACAGCTTATCCTCCTCAGTGATTTATTTAAATTATGATGAGTGCAATTGGTTTTGTACATATGTTGTACAGACTAGAAAGAAGGAATCCACAATCTGCTACAGACTGCCTGGCGTTAGTCTTCCGTAGGCTTACTTGAATAATTTAGAGGGAAGGAATGGAAATGGAAGGTAATCATAAACATAAATTTTGGTTGATTTGATATTACCTCTCAAAATCACTCAGTTGTTATAAGTTTGTACTTGAGCAAGACCTCTAAATTCCATGCAGTACAACAACTGAAAGTCTCAGAGAAGTATCTGAGGACATAATGACTGTACAACAGCAGTCTCCAACTTGCACCAGAGATGGGTTTCATGGAAGACAATTTTTCCATGGGTAGGATGGGGTGGGGGTGTGGTGAGAGTGGGGGAGGTCAGGTTTTTTATTAGTATATGTTTGCAATGCATAATAATTGCATTCCCCAGTGCTAGCATCGTTGCCTCAGCTCTACCTCAGATCATCAGGCATTAGTCTCATCAGGACAACTGTAGTTATTTTTCTTGTTGCTGGGAGAAAATACCCAATACACACAAGTTAAAGGGGGAAAGGTTTATTTGGCTCACAGTTTGTAGAGGTTTCAGTCCATCAGCAGCTGGCTCTAATGCATGGCGACATGGCAGAGGGGCATCACAGAGGAGGAACAGTTCATGGCAGGCAGAAGATAGCAAAGCAAGCAAGGGACCTTAGCAACTTTTTTCTGCCCCCTTTACATTCTATCCAGGCTACTAGGATTAGGGTGGTGCCAAACCAATCAGAGGACTGATTTAGTAATCACCCACCCTTAATCCTAGCACTCTTAATCCTAGCATTGCACCTGTGAATTAATCACACACTCTAGATTATTCAGCCACCTCTGAAAAAGCCCCACCTATGACTGTATGAGGCTTTGGGGGAACATCTAGACACAAGCAATAACAAGGACCATGCAAACTAGATCCCTAGCATGCTGCAGTTCTCAGTAGTGTTCACACTCCTATGAGAATCTAAAGCAGCTGCTGATAGGACAGGAGGCAGAGCTCAGGTGGTAGCAGGAGTGAAGGAGCAGGTGAAATTTTGCTCCCTCACCCGCCAGTCACCTCCTGCTGTGCAGCCTGGTTTCTAACTGACCAAGGAAGTGGCCACAGGGCTGGGGATCCCTGTAGTAGAAGGTCATCAAATAAATAGCATGGAATCAGTTCAGGATTACTGATTCTTTACATACTGATAATTCTTCTGGAATCACATTGATTGATTGATTCTAGGAATGTAATCCAGGGCCTTTCTCCTGAGCTACATCCTCAGTCCTTTTTTAATTTTTTATTTTGAGACAGGATATCACTAAGTTGCTAAATTGCCCAAGGTGGGCTTGAACTTTCCACCATTCTGCCTCAGGCTCCTAGACTGCTGGGATTGCAGGCATATGCTACCATGCCTGGATGCCTGGCTTACCTTTCCCTAAATTTTCGTGCATCATAGTTGACTATATTGGATTCAATTCATTGAATATGCACTCCTTTGAGAAAATATCATTTTATCTTCATTCCACTAAAAAATCAAGATGCTTAATCCAATGTCTTTGTATTATAAGAATAATTATCATTGTCTCTGAAAAGCGTTTAATCCCTAGTAAAAAAAAAAAAGACTTCATTACTGGTTTTTAAATAGGTGAATAACAATGACATGGTTGGCTTCTCTCTCAGAAATCACCAGAAAAAAAAATTACAGGGGAATAAAACAAATGTGTTATCATCTTCAGTAAGAGTAAGAAATATCTGTAACATCAAATCACAAAATCAAGTAAGGGCTGCCAAAGGGAACAAAGGCCAAATGGGTATGAAGAAATGATGAAGCAGAAGGCCTAGTTCTGCAGACTGCAGTGAACACCACTCAAGTGTATGCTGCATATGTAAGGTGGTATGACTTGAGTGGCAAAATTCAATTTGGAACCATTTAGAAGCTACCAGCAGAATCTTCTTAGATAGTTTGGTAACAAAAATAATGAGGAACTGGAAATAAATCTTATTTTACAAAAGGCATTGTAGCCAGGTGTGGTGGTGCTTGCCTGTAACCCCAATGCTCAAGAGGCTGAGGCAGGAGGATCCCCACAAGTTTGAGGCCAGCCTGGGCTACATAGTGAGACCCTGTATCAAAAAACAAAACAAAACAAAACAAAATCCCAGCAACATAAAAAAGGCATTGTGAGGAAAGAGACCATATATTATGAACAGCTTTATAGTTGCCAATGTTTGTTGGCTAGGAGAAGCAAAGAATAAAATTAATCTCTATTACACCTCAACTTCATTGTGAACTAGGAAGAATCCTTGTAAGCCTGAATCATGGTTCTGGCTCCCTTTTCACACAAACCTTTTAGAAGTAGCTGGTGAGAAGAAAAGATGACTAAGTATAAAGGAACAACAAAGGAATTTGTTTAAAGATATTCCACTAAAATAGTTGAAAACAACAAAATGATGGGGCCAGGGATTTAGCTCAGTGGTTCCGGTGCCTGCCTCGCAAGCGCAAGGTCACAAGTTCAATCCCTGGCACCAAAAAAAAAAAAAGAAAGAGAACAACAAAATGAAAATAAAAATTAATAGCAATCAAGAAACACTGCTAAATAATGAAGAACAACTGATGAAAGTTTTAATGTAATATATTGCCGTAACTAATTAAAAAACAATCTAGAGCACAAAGCAAAGATAAGTCAAATAGGATTTGGTGTAGAAGATAAAATCTTAGCTAACAGAATTCAGGAGATAAATAGAAAAGAAAATTTCTAAAATAAAGGGCACATTGGAGATCCAAAAGGAGAATTTATGAGGTGATTCTTCTGAGAAACACTAAAAGACATGGGAAATTAAGAGAAAATGGGTAGAATAAAATGGAAACTCACTGTTTTGCAGGAATAGATAGCCAGTGATAACTGTGGAATATGGATGTAGAATTGTTGAATTGTTCTTAAAGAATAAAACTCAGTAGAATATAACATTCAAAGATATTTCTCAAGAAAACTTCAGAAACAAATACTATTTTAATCTATAGATTGAGTGACCACATCATGAGTCCAGAAAATTTTATATAGAACAATTATATTCAGGAGCAATCTAGGAATGTTATTGGACTCCAAAAATTGAAAAATGACTCCAGAGAAAAAGAACAACTTAATGATGGGAGAAAGATTCAGATTGACTTCAGAATTCTTCTCAGAAGAGTTCAGTGCCAGAAGACAGTGGAGCAAAATATGTAAAGTCTTCAAGGGCAGAAAGTGTGTTCCAAGATTTCTATATCTAGCCAAGCTATTTATTTTTTATTTATTTTTCAGGTAAAAGGCAATAGCTGCCTTGAGACAGGCTCCCCCTATTTGGTCCAGGTTGGCCTTAAACTCACAATCCTCCTGCCTTAGCCATGCAAGGGATGGCATTCCAAATGTGTGACACCATGCTCAAGTCAATTTGACTTTCATTTCTAGTTGGGTTTAAAGGATAATTATGTATTTAGTCAGGCATTTGCTTTCTTAAGAATTGTCAATCATTTCAAAATACTGGGTGAAAATGAGCTCCTATTAAGCTATACAGGCCCAGGGATTTAGCTCAGTGGTTCTAGCTCCTGCTGCACAAGCACAAGGCCCCAAGTTCAATCCCTGATTCCAAAAAAAGCTATACAGGCCATTCCAGCACTCCCAGCCCAGAGGAAGGGGCTTCCAGGCCACCTTTCCATCACTCCCAGCCCAGAAGAAGGGGCTTCCAGGCCACCGTTCCATCACTCCAAGCCCAGAGGAAGGGGCTTTGAGGCCACCATTCCAGTGCTCCCACCCCAGAGGAAGGGGCTTCCAGACTGCCATTCCACTGCTCCCAGCCCAGAGGTAGGGGCTTCTGAGCCGTCATTCCACCGCTCCCAGCTCAGAGGAGGTGAGCCACGTGGGCGCCAACAGCAATACCCCTCTCCACCTGCTGCTGTCAAAATGAGAAGACACATACACAAGTCTCAAAACCAAACTTCCAGATTACCTACAGCAACTCCAAAGGGAAATGAAATGGAACACTCTGATACTGAACCACCTGGACTCCCTGAGGCAACAAAAGATCTGGAAAAAATGAAACCTGAAATAATTTCTCAGACAACAGCAGAGATTGTGCTCATAGTATAGACATGATTAATAAATCTAGAGAGGAGCTGAGGAACATGATGGAATCTCAACATAGGAAACAAATGGAATCCATAAAACAGATGCAAACAGATTT
>NW_004624871.1:866710-955210 GCF_000247695.1 Heterocephalus glaber
AGTCTTTGTAAATAGGGAGGGATGGAGGGGTTGAAGGGAGGGCAGGGGAAGGGGGAAAAATAAGAACCAAGAGAGATTATGTTAAGGTGCAAATTTCCAATGATGAATGTCATTATATTGTATACCTAAAATGTACCAATGATTAAAATGAATAATTGATAAGGCAAAATAGGAAGCAAAGGTCTAAAGAGGTAGAGAAAGTGGGAGGGGTAGGAGAAAGGAAAGAAGAGAAAGGAAAAATGATGAGAAATGGAAAAAATGGAAATAAAGTCTTTGTAAATAGGGAGGGGGGTGGTGAAGGGAGGGCAGGGAATGGGGAAAAAATAAGAACCAAGATACATCATGTAAAGGTAGAAGCACCCAATGATAAATGTAAGTGTATTGTCTACCTAAAATGTACCAATAAGAGAATTTAAGGGAAAAAAAAAGTTACACATACTTTTGAAATTTAAGTACATTATCTGTTAGTGAGAGGGACTAAAATACTAATGTGAGGCTGCAGCATAAAGCAATTATTTGAGTTGACAACAAATGTATAAATATGACCATAATTCCTATTTGGTAATAGTTATCAGCTGTTTATTGATACTAGTCCAAGTTTCATGGCTTACATTATATTTCATGGGATACTCATAAACATATTGATTTTTCAGCTCATAAGAAACATTCATCCTAAGTATATGGGGAGAGACATACATAAATCAGAAGCAGTTTATTCATTCAGCAAATAATTATTGAGCACTTGTGTGCTAGGCACTGTTGTGGGTACTGGCCACCAAGCACTAAAGCAGTCAGAAACAGCAGTAGAGGAGCCAAGGAGACGTAAAATGAGCGGTAAACATAGTAAGAAACACCTACAGTATGTTAGAAACTGATAAAGGCTAGGAAAAAAGGAAAAGACATGGCATGGTAAGTTCAGAGATGAGAGGAAGAAGCATCAGACAGACCCTGTGAGTAACGTGGGGAGTGTGATGTGACATAAACCAAGAGAAGAAAGTCAGTCGAGGTAGAGGGACCACCAGTGGGCAAGGGCTGCTGGGTGAAGTGGAACTGGGGATGCACAGAGGACTTAGCAACCGGAAGGTCACGCTGGTGATGTTGACAAGAGCTGTTTCAGTACTGTTGCTATTTGGTTCCTTCTGGTCATGGAGGATGGATAACAAGGCAGATAGTTACTGCTCAGCTCTCTTCTTCTCCTGATCTTGTGAGACTAGTGTTAGTTTGATCTTTAATAAATTGGTAACATCTAGATGGCTATTCACAGAAAACCTAGGATGCTATTTGGCTTTGCTCAAATGTCATCCTGGTCAGTGTGTGGAAAAGTAATTGCTAAAATTATACGGATAGTTGCAGTAGGGAATGCGATTTCTTTCGTGAGAACCCCGAATGCAGAACTGTAGGAACCTAGTCATTTGGTAGGCATTGTTCAGATTTAGAAAAACCAATGGAAAGAACCTGCGATGTGTGGGCATCACAATCGGCAGCCTCCAGGTGGCATTCCTAGAGGTTGCTGTACAAAGAAAGAAAACAGTTTAAAGAGGAGAAAATTCAGCCCTGATTTTAATTCCATTTAGTCCACTAGGAAAAAGAATACTAAGTCAGGTGGAGGATTTGCCTTCTTTATTTTTAGCTTAATCCATTATTTTAGATCTAGAATTCACAGTTAACTAGGGGGTGGGGTAGGGTAGAAATTAACATTTTAGTGCTATCCTCCCAGCAAGGGCAAACTGAGTAGACGGCAGCACCATAATATGTGGGCTGAAATGAGGCTGCACCAGACGAGGCTTCTCTCAAAGTTAATTGACGGAAATTTCCCACCTTCAAGAATTTTTATTACCTTACAATGCTACGCCAAGGCTGCTGAAACACAGCTGTGGGTGCCTGCAGACGCCCACATTGCCAGTGTCAGGAAGGATGTACTTTTAAACCTCTAATTTATCTAATAATGTCTTCAGTGGTGTGTGTAGGTTTGGCATTGTGATGAAAATGCTTCCTGGCTTGGTTTATAACAAGAATTCACTTTGCAGTCTTAAAATGTATATTGTCTTACTATACATGTGAAAGATACTTACAAGTCTACTTAGAAAAAGCTCTAAATAATATCCTGTCCATCTGACAGAACCTACCCACCTGTGGTATTTGAAATGGATACAAATTAAATATTTTTATGCTATAATAATTGATTTATCTATTGTGGTTTCTGTTTTATAGCAAGATAATATACAGTGCTGAAAGAGAGCCAGCTTTCCTAGTGAACTGCAATCTAACGCCTTTCTTTTTCTCTAATGGGAAATATTAACTGATTGAACTGATGTAGCCTATAGAGTGAAGATGGAATAAGAAGCTTTTGTAAATTTATTGTAAATATTTATATTTATAAGACATAGGAAATGGTACTCTCTAGCATAAAATGTAAAACTTCATAACACGTTAATAACGAGATTATTTTATATAAGGCTTATAGTATAGGTGTCTATCTTTAAAAAAATAAGCTATATGGAATTTGAAAGATTCTTTCCTAAAGGATTCACTACAAAGATTGATTGTATTTATCAAAATACACACTCAAGTTTAAGATTATATCTAGAGTATAAAACAGTATTCCTATGTTACTTACAGAAAGAATATATAGAATTTGTTTCTTATCTACTGCACTACATGAAAACATTTGTTTGGACCTAAAATGTTTTGTGTGTGTGTGTGTGTATTTGTTTGTTTTTGAGACAAGGTCTCATTATGTTGTCTAGCGTGGTCTCACACTCCTTGGCTCAAGTGATGCTTCTGCCTCAGCCTCCCAAGTAGCTGGGACTACAAGTGTGTGCCACCATGCCCAGCAAATTTATACTTTTAAATTGCTCTTGTCCCATCTTTGAAATTAACCCTATTTGTAACAGAACTATAGGAGCAGAATTTTAGACCTGGCAGGGGCTTTACAGTTATTTTATTTACATTTTTAAATATTTCAGTTGAGGAAACTAAAACCTGAGGAATTTAAGCATCTTTCCTGAAATTTCCCAGGAAGAATTAGAATCTACCTAATTATAATTCCTTGTAGTTCTGTCTTCAATAAGTTATATCTCCTGTCTTCAATAAGTTATTTGAATACCAATTAAATGGGAAGTTGGCAGAAATGTTAGGTCTCTCTTAGGGTGTGAACTATCAGGCTCCATAGTCAGTAGTGGCCTGTAATTATTTTACTTTTTAAAAATTGTTCTGGGATCAATCTATGGCCTTATGTATATTAGGCAAGTACTACTGAGCTGTACCCTCAACTCACACTCTCTCTGTCTCTCTCTCTTATCTTGTAGCAACATGGAGAAATGGTGTTTACAAGTTAATGTGATTTCAGAGTGCCTGAGATATCTATGTATAAATGTAATGGTCTTTCATATCTTTAGGTACCCAGGCCCCACATGTAATAAATGACTCCTGCAAACATTGTTGGTAAAGAAATGCTATGAATTCTCCAGTGATTTGGCTTCATTGTGAAATGTAAGGAAATACTCACGTAGAGCATAAGAAATACTTAGTAATGAAATTTTGCCTTTCTATGCTGCTTTTGATTTTTTATTCTAACTGTGTCTGTGTGCTGGAAACTGAACCTTGGCCCTCACACATTCCCAGCACATTGCTCTACTGCCCAGCTACACCTCTAGCCTAAGTCTGATACTCAGATAGTTCCCATAATGATTTAACATCTGTTTCCTTAAATACTGCCCCAGATATTCCAACAAACTAAAATAATTTGTATAAACACCAACAAGTACTGAACTATTGACAGTCATTAGGATGTAGCTGGATATTTATAATTCAAAGTCTTCCATTTAAAATGCTGTGAGCTGTGGCTATTTGGTGTGTGAGGTGTTGGGATCCAACCCAAGACCTTTGAAAACATTAAGTATACCCTCTACCACTGAATGATACTCCCAGCTCCTATTTTTGAAATATAATTGAAAGTTGGGCGTGGTGGTGCATCCCTGTAATCTTTGCACTGAGGAGGCTGAGGCAGGAGAATCACTGGGAGTTGAAGGTCAGCATAGGCTATATACTGAGTACAAGGCCAGCCTGAACTACAAAGTGAGACCCTGTTTGTTTGTTTTTTTAAAGGAAATATAATTGAAGAAGCAAGATTGACTTACCTAGATAAATATTTGGCAAATAAAAATGATGCTAGCTAATGGGAACAGCAAGAAAGAGCAATCAGAACATTCATGAATCCTAGTTTTGTGGGGGGGTTTGATGCAAGTCTGAAGAACATTTATTGTTAGCTTAAAGCAAGACCCTGTGCTCTGTGTACTGAGCTCAATTTCTGAGACTTCAATAGAGGCTGGGTTTCTGCTTTACAGTATATAATGAAAAAATCAGCACCCAGAAATTCAAATATGCATTCATGTACTCATTGATATAAATAGCTTTAATAAAGTGGACTGTTTTACTTAATGTGATGAAACATAAAGGTAAAACTACATGGACTCCTCTAATTTTTTTTTTTTTTGGTACCAGGGATCAAACTCAGGACCTTGCACTTGTGAGGCAGGTGTGGCGCCTCTGAGCTAAATCCCTGGCCCAATGATTTTTTAACATTGTTCAAAAGGTATTTATATAAATAATTTATGTATGACTTAGAGACAAAATAGACATGGATTTTATTTTTATCTATGAATATACAAAATCCGTACTTTGCCTAAAAGAAACAAGAAAGTAACAAATTGATGACTATGAAAACCCATTTCCTTTTCTTCACAGGATATGAATTACTTGTAGAAAGCACTTCAAAATGTTTATACATACATATATATTGTATTATCTACCTACTATCTGTGTATATCGATGCATATTGAACCATATTTGAGAGCCTTAACAAGATTAACTTGACTTGAGGTGGTTTCTTTGTTTGCTTTTTGGGGGAGGGGGTAGGGTCTCACTACATAGTTCAGGCTGGCCCAAGTGCTGGGATTACAGACACCCACCACCATCCCCTGTTTGCTTTAGTTTTTTTGAGGCAAGGTCTTATTGTTGTTCAGGCTGACCTTAAACTTGTGATCTTCCTGACTCAGTTTCCTGAGTAGCTGAGACATAGGTGTATGCCACCACATCTGGCTCTAATTTGACTTTAAAACATCCAGTCCAAACGATACACACTGTGAAAGTTTGAAAAATTTAATCATATTGAATGTCAGGAGTGTTCCCAATACAGTAACATTTTTAAGCCTAGCTCTTCAAACTGCCGTTATGTTTTGGCCCACATCTGATATTTGCTATGCTTATTTTATTTGCCAGACTTTAAAATGTTCAGTATCAAGATCTTTCAAGAATTTTAAGAAAAATTAGAAGCAGTTTTCTATCTTATTATCATGTTAGTCACTCTTGGTAATTCTCCTAAAATGACAAGCAGTAATGATAAGCTTTTATTTGAGGGGTATCAAATATTCTGATGTGACTATGCTTTAAAATATATTTGCAATTCTAATTTTTCAGAAATAATCACTTTCAATTCAGAGTCAAAACCATAAAAGGTTATTCATGCTAAGTGTTATAGCTTTCTGACATGTAGGAATAGCTGATGTGGGAGAAGAGTCTAGCTTGATGTTTTATATCTAGCTATTAGTCAGCTAATCCTCCTCCCTACTTCACTGAAAATATTTTCATTCTGTCTGACAAAAAGTAAAAAATTACATTAACTGTGACTAAAAATGTACTGCAAATGACATATTAATGAGACTAATGGTTCTTGCCTTATTCTCTAAAGTTTTCATTTCTTACCTTTGGTGAACCTATATCCAGATAGTTTAATTACACAAAAGATATTTTCTTTTGGAACTCTAGGGAACAAGATTACAATAAAGGTTGTCAGATCATTTATTAATGTAAAGAGCCAATTAAGTATCTGACCTATATACTAAAAGTCCACATAGGTGACATATTTGAAATCTGTGCAGCTAATCAGAGTAAAAGCATGCCAGAAAAATAAAGAGAGCAAGGCTCACAAAGAGTTTAGGTCTGTGAAGGAGAATTTTGACTCATCCAGAAGAATTCAGTTAACCTAGATAGCATGAAAGGAAAAATGATAATACTGTTTGTAAATCATATGGATTTTAAAGAGGTCACATCAGTTTATTTTATAATTGTTAAAGAGCAGTAGCTTTCAAAAACTTTTTTCACCATAATTAGGCTTCATTATACAGTATATTTCTTTTTTGTGTGTGCTTTATTTTTATTTTTTTGATTTTTGAGACAGGGACTCTCTATGTAGTTCAGGCTGGCCTTGAACTCACTATGTAGCCCAGGCAGGCCTTGAACTCACAGCGAGCCTTCTGCCTCAGCCTCCTAAGTGCTGGGATTACAGATGTGTACCACCACACCCATCTCTGTACAGTGTATTTACACGCACGCACGCACACATCTGGAACAATACTTGGCCCTATTTCATGCACCCTCTTCTATGTCATTTTTTTAAAAGTTGGTCATAATTCACTATCCACTAAGTATCATAATCTATAATTTAAAATGAATGATAAAGAAAATTTTCTAATATTTCCCCCTTGGGGACTTGGAATATTTCTAAACCACTTACCTTGTTGGTCTCACCTAGATCTTCTTATGAAAAATTACACCAGCTCCACAATTTTGTACACAAGCATCCTGCTCCCAGACTACAACGTTCTGTCTTATATTTTCTGCCCAAGTACTCCCGCCTACTATGCTTTAATTATATTTAGACCACATTGATTTACAACTTAAGTCTGTCTTTCTTAGCCAGTGTAGAATGCATGGGCCAACATTATGTAGTCACATCCTTAAAAGATACTCGATTCCTAAGTCTTGTCTTTATTTTGTAACACAGCCTTTAAAAACCCAAATCTTAATGCATGAGGTGATTCTTCCTATGTACACATGTCCTAGTATAGGAACATAGATGGAAAAGTCACGCTACCAGAAAAACTAGTTTAAAAATTATCGCAGATAGGGCCGGGGATTTAGCTCAGTGGTTTCGCCTCCTGCTGTGCAAGCTCAAGAACCCAAGTTCGATCCCCGGTACCAAAAAAAGAAAAAAAAGAAAAAAATATCGCAGATATCAGTCTCTTACTGACAGGCCTGCTCGGTTATGACTATTTCACGTCTACTTTGTCATCCCTCCTGCTCCTCCATGTGCTTTCTAGAAGCCCCACCACCTAGCTGGTGTGTAGTCCCCGGACCAGCACCACAAGTGTCACCTAGAAATCTGTGAGAAATGAAAATTCCTAGGCCCCATTCAGGCCTGCTGAATGAGAAACTGTTTTAACAAGCTCTGCAGGTGATTCTGATGCATGAAAAAGCTTCACGAGATAATCTAGTCTCATACTTCACTGAGAAGCTGTTGTCCAGAATGCAAGCTCTAAAAGCACAGTGGTTTTTGTCTTTTTTGTTCCTAAATACCCTGAGTTTTAGAACAGTGGCTCGCACAAAGCAAGCCTTAATATTTGCTGAATCAAACCATTAAGTGGGAATTCCCTTCTTTACCTGCTAACTAATCTAGAAACTTAACTGTATCTGTACCAGTTGTTTTTTTTGGTTTTTTTTTTCCTTCATTTTCCAACTAAGAACATGTGTCTTATCCTGTTAAAGGCCAGTATTTCCTGACCTAGTATTGATTTCTATCTAAAATGCCCTCCCAAAGCCCCACGAGTGTGGAAGGTGACTGGATTGTGGGGTGCTGTAGTCATCAGTGGATTCACCCATTGGTGAGTTCGCAACTAAGTGCACTGGTAGGAGGTAGGGCCTGGTTGGATGTGGGTCCCTGGGCTGAGGTGGAAAGGTGTATTCTTGTCCCCAGCTGCTCCTTTCCCTCTGCTTCCTGGCTGCCATGAGTTGAGTACTTTTACCCCTGCCATCCTGTTTCTGCCTTGGATCCGGCTGAAAAATGAACTGAGACTGTGAGCCAAAATAAACCTCTCCTTTGAGCTGTGAGTGCTGGGTATTTGTCCCAGCAGCAGGAAAGTGAGACATGTAGACTGGATTTCATTCTTTCTTGCCTTCTCAAGAACTTTGCTCCTTTGGCATCCTATCTCTCTGGCATTATTTATCAATCTTTCTCTGTTGATCATTTTATTTTATATACAGTCAGACTCTTGACTGTTCTAGAACAAGAGCAACAAACTTTCCCTGTCCCCATGTCTCTGTCAGTTACTATCCCACATCTGTTTTCCCTCTGTGAAAACCACCTTACCTTCCACTAACCAACTCATTCTGGTCTATTTAACCTCTCCTATTCAGTGATTCTTGACAAAGCATTTAAATTCTATTCAGTGATTCCTGACTAACCCATTTAAAATGTACACTTCAATGGCTTTAATGTAGTCAGTTGTTCAACCATCATCATAATTTGTCTTAGAAAAATTTCCTCTCTCCAAAGACACACACTTGCCTGCCACTCCTGAGCTACCTGTACTCTCTATAGATTTGCCTATTCTGGACCATTCATATGAATGGAATCCTGCAACATATGGTCTTGGCTTCTGTTACTTACCATAATGTTTTCAAGGGTCATCCATGTTATAACATATATATAGTGCTATATTTTTTGTATGGTTGAATAATATTCCCCTGTAAATATACTGCATTTATCCAACATCAGTTGATAGACACTTGGTTGTTTCTACTTTTCAGCTATTATGAGTAACACTTCCATGCACATTCACGTACAAATTGTTTATTTCTCTTCAGTGCTGGGGATTGAACCCAGGGCCTTGCTCATGACAGGCATGCACTCGGTCACTGAGCTACCTCCCTGGAATTCGTGTATAAGTCTTTGTATGGATATATTTTATTCCTCATGGACACATATCTATGAATGGAACTGCTGGGCCTGATGGTAACTTTATGTTTAAAATTTTAAGGAACTGCCGAAACAGCACGCCATTTTACATTTCTACTTAGCAGTGTATGGAGAATTCCAGTTTCTCCACGCAGTCACAAGTCGTTATCACTTGTTCTCCCCACCTTCCATGCCGGGAACCACACTCAAGGCCTTGTGCATGCTAGCTAAATGTTCTACCACCGCCCCCAGCCCTCAGATGACACATTTTGAGTTAACTTTTTTATATAGTGTAAGGGAAGGGTACAGCTAGATTCTTTTACATATGTAGATCCAATTGTCCCAGCATTACTTGTTGAAAAGATGGTTCAAAAAAAAAAAAAGAAAGAAAGAGAGAGAAAAAAGATGGTTCTTTCCCCCACTGAATTGTCTTGGCACTCAGCATTGATTTACATACTGTTAGATTCAGTGTTCATTTTTTCACTTACCTTATTTGACCTCCCTGCCAGATTAGCATCATTGACAATTCCCTCCAAATAGCCTACTCTTTGTTCTTTTATTTATCTTACCTTTTTTTTTTCTTTTGAAACATGGTCTCACTATGTAGTCCAGGCTGGCCAAGAACTCAGTATGTAACCCAACGTGTTCTCAAACTCATGATCCTCCTGCCTCAACCTCCGGAGTGCTGGGATTATAGGTGTGTGCCTATATAACCCTTTTATCTTGTTTTTTCTTTTTAGTCTTCATAGGTTCTTTAGAGTCTACCAAGATTGACTGATTGATTGATTTTGGTTTTTTGAGACTAGGTCTTACAATGTAGTTTTAGGCTGGCCTTGAACTTGCAGTGATCCTCCTGTCTTAGCCTCCCAAGTGCTGACACCATGCCCAGCTATACCAGGGTTTTAAATGTTGAGTTTTCAGTTACTGTGTGACAAATTGTCATAAAACTTAGTAGCATAAAATAATCATTTATTATGTTTTTTGGGGAACATGAGCTGCTGAGCTACATTCCAGCCCCAATCATTTATTATGTTACAGTCTCTCTGGATCAGGAATTCAGACTGGGCAAAGCAGTCAGCTTGTCTCTGTTCCATGAAGACTAGAGCCTTAGCCGAAGGAAGATGCAGGCTAGGGAGGGACATCATCTGAAGGCCCGTATGCACTTACATGCCAAGCAGTTGATGGTCATTAGCTGAGGGGCAAGCTCAGCTCATTCCCACAGGAGCCTGTTCATGTGGTTTCTCCACGTGGGCTTCCTCATAACATGGTAGTGGAGTGCCAAAAGGGAGCTTCTAGAAGGAGAGAGGAAGGAAGGACGATGAAGCCCAAGGCCATGTGGCCTCTTACGACCAAATTTTAGAAGTTATAGAGCATTACTCTTGTCACATTTTAAAAGTCAAAGTAATCCTGTCATCTCAGTACTCAGGAGGCTGAAGCAGGAAGATTGCTGTGAGTTGAAGGCCAGCCTGGACTACATAGCAAGGCTCTGTCTCAAAAACACCCAAAACCAAAACAAAATACCCCATGCGGGGCCGGAACTATTGCTGTGCCCTTTGTTTAGAAAAACAAACTGCTACAATATTTTCTGGCCACACACTTTACATCCTTCCCACGTGCTCACCCTCTCCTCTAAGGTTCCCCAGATCTCATCCCGTTATGTCATCAGACCCAAACTTGAGGTTCAAGATCTCAAGGAGGACAGGCCTAGGTGCAGGTGAGAGTCTCTGGGTATGATTTCTTGATTACAACTCCTTGACTAAAGTTCTTGACCTGAAAACATATGAATTAAAGAGGCAAATACTCACTTTCCCACCATACAATGGTGAGCCATAGGATAACCTTCCCATTCCAAGAAAAGGAAGCCAGGAGGCACAGTGGAAGTCACTGATCTAGAGCAATTATCTTTCTGTTTCTCCTGTGAGATCCTTTTTATTCCTGTACCTTTAAATACCACCCGTACATTCATGACTTTCAAATTCTCTGAGCATCACACTACGAGAATGTCCACTTGACCATTTTAGACCTTTACTAAAATATCTCACAGATATTTCTAATTTAACATTTTATTTATTTATTTTTTGAGGCAAGGTCTCCCTATGTAGTTCGGGCTGACATTGAACTCACAGCACTCTTCCTGCCTCAGCCTCCAGAGAGCTGGGATTATAGGTGCGCGCCACCATGCCTGGCCCCCACCTTAAGATTTAAAAAATTAACTTTTACCCCTTTTCCTCTCCTAAGCTGTTCTTTTCCTGGTTTTCCCATCATTGTAGATGGCCCTACCAGTTCACTTAGTTGCTCAGACCAAAATCCAGGGCTCAGTCTCCTTCTCCCTCCCCTCTCCTCCCCTGCCCTCCCCACCCTGCCCCACTGTACCCCTCTTGCTCGTCTGTCTCTCTCATCATTATATCCAATAAATAGCAAGTTCTGTATTATTTTTCTCCAAAATATGTTCACTTTTTCTTCTCACCCGGACTATAACAATGTCTTTACCGGTCATCCTCCTCCATTCTTGCTCATCTCTAATTCCCTTTAACACAGCAGTCAAAATCGTCTTCATTCATATGTATGGCTACCACACTTTTACTCAAAATTGTCTGTGAATTCTCATTACCTTTCAAGTAAAATCCAAATCCTGGTCCATAGGGCCCATGTAACTGGCCTTGCTTGTCCCTCTGATCTTATTCCCTGCCGCTGTGCCCCTTAGCCTTATGCTTATCTTCTTTGGGCTTCTTTCAGTTGCTTCATGTACCAACCTGTCATAAAGGGCTGTATGCCTGAGGTGTTCTCTCCTGACTTACCACTTCCACGTGACTGAGTTTTTGTCCTTCAAGTATGGCATTCCTGACCATTCTGTCTAAGTAGGTACCACCTCTCTATTATTCTGTCACTATATTCTGTTTGTTTCCTTTACAAAACTTATCCCTCGGTCAGGGGCCATCTCTGTGTCATTCACCAGTACATATCCAGTGCTTACCACCTGCTATGCTGTCAATAGGTACTGTTTAAAGATAATTTTGTTTTGAGATAATATAATTAATGTAATTATTAATAATGATAAATGTATTACTTCCTAATTCTTATTGAACATGGTCTTTTATTTTTCTCTTTCAGTAACTGTCCTTCCTTTTTGGCTGTGGCTTTGGCCAGAGCCACATCAGATGAAGTCCTCCAGAGTGATCTTTCTGCACACTACATCCCCAAGGAGACCGAGGGCTCAGAGGGCACTGTGGGTGCGTACCCTTCCACATGATCTGCTGTAAAATACTAAAATCTTCTCGTACATAGTGCTCCATAGGAAGTATCTGTAAATTCTAAATCCAATTGTATTTACACAGTAGTTGATTGTATAGTAGTAGTAGAGAAAAAATACAGTTTTTAACAATAAGTCAATAAAAAGAGGGAAGAAGACAAAATGCAAATGAATTTTGAAAAGTAGTACTATATATAGAAGGTAATTGGAACAACAGGAAATTGTCATGAATAATATATGGATAAATGGAAAAAGTAAAGAGGAAACTATAAATGTACAGCAAAGGAGATAAATGGGTAAGTGTAGGGCAGTTGAGCAAATCTATTTAAAATTTTTAGGTTATCTTTACAAATGCAAGTAAAAAGTCAGATGTAAAAATAAGAAAATTTAAGAAACCTTAATTATATTAAATACCATATCTAACAATAAATAGAGCATATGACAGATATGTAAGATGTGATTTAATTGTATGGATCACTGCACATCTTATTTTTCCAAGATGATTATGAGGTTCAGTTTCTTTCTTTTCTTTTCTCTTTTTCTTCAGTACCGGGCATCAAACTCAGGACCTTGCACTTGCGAGGCAGGCACGGCACCACTCAGCTAAAACCCTGGCCCTGTTTCTAGTCCTCTCTTCTCTTCTTTCTTAAAGTACTGGGTATTGAACCTAGGGCCTTGCAGCTGCTAAGCAAGAGTTCTACCACTGAGGCACAGTCCTAGCCTTTCTATCTTGAGACTTACTAAGTTACCCAGGCTGGCCCTGAACTTGTAATCTTCCTGCCGCAGCCTTTTAAGTAGCTGTGTACAGAAAGGCAGCACCACACTGGAGAGAGACTCAGTTTCTTGGTGAAGGCATATTTATTAATGTATTAGGTTTTTACATATTCAACAGGACTTAAAGATTTATAAAAAATTACCCCCCACCTTGGTGCTGGAGATGGAATCCAGGTACACCCGCATGCTAAGCAGGTGCTCTACCATTGAGCTTCATCCCCAGCCACTACCTAGAAATTTAAAGAAGTTATTTGTTCTGTTTAAAGCATTTGCCTATAAACATAGTACATAAGGAATACAGCATTTATTAATGAACTGGAATAGCTAGATTCCAAAGAATGTGAGGAAGATATAAAAATAAACATTCCTCCTCTTCCTTTATCTTTCTAGATTTTGACAGAAAATTGTCAAGGAAGGAATTATTCTGTTTTTACTGAGTAATTTATTCACCTGGAACCAAACTGTTCCAGAGTCAAGTTGGAAAGAATCCCTGCTACAAAGGATTGGTCTTTCCTCTGGAGCTGACGCATGTAATGAAAAGATGAGAGAGATTAAATTCTGCTTCACTGCAGCCAGGGTGACGGCTGACTCAGCTCCTGCTCAGTACAATGGCATTAACGACTGATGAGTAATGTACAGCTGTGAGGGGGTGGGCTGCTACTGGGACGACTTTCACTTTTTCACTCCCCCTTTTTATTTTTCCATTTCATGTGGCAATTATTTATATACTGATGTCCCATACCACTCACTACAGGAGAATATTTAATGTAGCAAAACCAAAGTGCTGCCCTTTGTGCCTACTTTGGAAGAATTTTTGGAACCCCATAAGGTAGCAAATGTGAAATGAAGGATTTGTGGTTTGATAGATATCATCAATCATTCTGATTTTGTATTTTTCCAAGAGATTACTCAGTAATGTCTTCATGCTATTGCCATGATTCAGACTATACTAAAATTCTAATTTTCAAATCCTTATCTGCTTAGCCCAAATCATTCAGTGTCAACTGCACTTCGGAAAAATATCTACAGGGAATCTATTGTTTATCTGTACATTACAGTGGGAAATGAGCACACCAAATAAGGCCCGTAGTCATTGGCTTAAAGGTCCTCAACTCCCCACAGAAGTGCCTTTTTATCCCTCTGTTTAGTTGTTTCCAAAAACAGACTTTAAGAAAAAAAAACTTTAGGGCCAGGGATTTAGCTCAGTGGTTTCGCCACCTGTTGCACAAGTGCAAGGACCTGAGTTTGATCCCTGGTACCAAAAAAAAAAAAGATAAGAAAAAGAAAAAAAACTTTTAAAGTGCTTTTCATGTTTGCGTCATTCCTAAGAGAGTGTTCACTAAGTGACCTTGCAAATCTGACTTGGTACAGATTTTATTGGTAGGTAAACTCCTGTCCAGACAGCCTAAAACCAATTTGAAATACTGAATGAAAATTAATAACAGGGAAACCAAAGCATGGTGGGGCACTCCTATAATCTCAGTACTCTGGGAGGCTGAGACCAGAGGACTGCAAGTTCAAACCCAGCTTGGGGAACTTAGTGAGACCATGTGTCAAAATTTTAAAAATAAAAATAAAAAGGGCTTGAGTATGTAGCTCAGTGAAGAGACCCTGGGTGCAAACCGTAGTGCCACATACACACACCAAAAACCAAAAAACAAAAAACAAAAAAAAACCCAAGAAGGGAAAATTATCGCTAATATAGAAGAAATTAAAAGAATTATAAAAAATTTGTGTAAAGAAATTTGAAAATCTGGAATTTCCGAGAAAAATATAAACAAAGTTACCTAAGAAAAGATTGTAAAAACTGTCAAGGACAAAAGCACGTGGAATAAGTGATTCTTTAGGTGAACATTTTCAAACAAAGAGATAATCTCAATGCTTTTTTAAATGAATATTTTAATTGCACAGAGAAAAAAATATTTGCTTAACACTTGTACCAAAACCTGCTTAAGAGCAGGTGTGATAGCACATGCCTGTAATCCCAGCACTGTGGGAGGCTGAGGCAGGAAAATCTTGAGTTTGAGGTCAGCCTGGGCAATTTGGCAACTTAATTGAGACTCTGTCACCAAAAGAAAAAAAAACGGTCCTGGATTCAACCCCTAGTACTGCAACAAAACCAAACCTCAACTCACAACTGTACATTAACTACAATATTTAATTCATTCAGTGAGTAATTTATTGACGCCCTACCATTATATACTCCTGAGCTTTTTCGTTGTAAGTGACCATAAACACAACTCAAATTGGCTTCAGCAAAACAAGGTAAGGGCCATATACCTACCTTGAAATGCTGTCAACAGAACCTGGCATTTCTACAACTCCTAGCTATACTGGCTTTCACTTTGATTTGATTACCAGGCTTCATGTGATGGCAAGATGACTGCTAGGAGCACTATGTCTTCATTTGCCCAAATTAAAATTGAGCAGGAAAACAGGAATAGCTTTTCTCAGTTGCTTTTACTTTACCAGTTCCAGGATCACTCCATTGGCCAAATTTGGATAGTTTTCCATTCCCGAATCATTCACTGTGACCAGAGGAATGCAGTTCTTTAGCTGAACCACATGTTTTACCTCAAGATGCACTTGGACTAAGAGTAAAATAGAGCATTTTCCTAGATAGCAAATAACATATTAAAGCAAAGTTTTGATTGAAAATAGCAAGTGGATAATCAGCAATAAAATGATTAAACATGAAGAAGATACTTGTGGTAGTGTTTCTGTAATCCTATTTACACAGTATGCTGAACCAAGGAGGATTGCAGGTTTGAGGCCATCCTGAACAATGCAGAGAGGCCCATCTCAAAAACAGGAAGAACTGGGTTGGGAGTGTGGCTCAGTGGTGGAGCAGTTGTCTAGCCTGTCACTCGTGGACCTGGGTTCCATACCTAGCTCCGCAAGGAGGGGAGAAGAGAGAACAAGAAAAGAAAAAACGATTTTACCTATTTGTGAAATATTCTAGAGACACAGAACGTAGCAAAAACCCATGCTACAAAATATGGCTGTTATAATAGAGGTAGTGAACAAAGTGGGAACACAAAGGAATGAGTGACAGAGAGGGCATGTGGACAAATCTTGTGGTTACTAAATATTAGAGCAAACTGCTATTGCTTCCCCTAGCCAACCTAATGGCTGTCAGCTTTGCCTAACAGACTGAGATGATGTAAACCTTCCCCGTGTGTGTTGCTCAATGTAGTAGCCACTGGCCACATGTGGTTATTGAGTGAGCACTTGAAATATAGGTAATGTGACCAAAAAGTTGAATTTGAAATTGTATTTAACTTAAATATCCTCAGGTAGTTAGTAGCTATCTTCTTGGACAGTCAAGGTCTCTATAATAAGGATAGTACATAAACCAAAGAATGATATAATGGTTTATATTATTATCTGGGAATTTGGAAACTATCCCAACAGTTAATATCGTTGTTTTTTTTAACCTATCTCATTCTTCCTTAAAGTTTCTGAATTCACTTGTTTTGTAATCCTCTGATATAAGCGAGTCAAATGCAGACACATCCAGCTGAAGGGCTGAATTTGGGCCTCTCCTGCTATGGACACCAGATTGGTAACAGTGATCCAAGTAGGTGACTGCTGGATGAAAGGAAGTCTCTAGGCTGGGGATGTGGCTCATTGGTATGCATGAGGCCCTGGGTTCCAACCTTAGCACTGACAAAACAAAGCTGTGATAGCTAGGGCTCAAAACAACCAAAATACTGCATTAGCCCATAGTCTCAGCTGGGCTGTTTTCTTCTTGAACATACCTGAGGCTGTATTTGCTCTTTAAGCTTCATTTCTCTTTCAAGTGTACCCTTGATTTCAGTTATATAAAATTATTAAGGGAGACGACAAAGCTACAAAACAAAATTTACTACCCTATACTATGTTAAGGAGGAAAGAAAGAAAAGAAAACTCAGGATCAGCTTTCTGAATATAGTCATTTAAAAGAGAATTCTGCATGAGGAAATAGGTAAATGTAGTCACAGATTAAGGCAAAGGCAGGAGAGGGATAAAAAATGAGAGTCCAAGTTCCCAGGCTGTTCAAGAACATATAGTCTCTCTTCTTTGGGGCTGTGTTCTTGATTGGAGGAGGCATCTGTAGCCATTGCCCATCTGGCACATATTTTCTCAGGCTGTCAAACTACATCTGATTTAGCAAAGTAAAACAATTTTTTGAGTTTTTTTTCTTTTCAACCTGAGATGTAGGAGGAGCTTCTAAAATACTGGCCTCAGTGAACCTTATCTTCCCAGGGTTCTTTCAATACTTCCAACTTGAGGACGGCTTGAGCGGAGGGTTACGTGATCTGAAATACGATCGCTCCCCTTCCATCCGGCGTTGCTGAAGAGGCTTATACATTGCTCTGTCTCCTGAGGGGTGCAGACCTGCCTCCGAAGCCAGCTAGTCTGTGCGACCTCTGAGGGGTCTAGTACTACGCTAGTACTACTGTGGCGAAGCATCCTGTTACTATTGCTCCTCTGCTTGCTATCTACCTTTTTCTATCCTGGGGTGCACACACAGGAAGAATTTACTTTTTTCTTAGAGAAATATAAAACTTTTAACTTACTTGTTAACCTAGTGGCTGTTACCTAAAGTCTTAATAAATATATCAAATAGAAAAATATGTAACTCAGTTCCAAATGATGATCATTTACAGGAGAGAGAAAAGTTGGGAAACTGTAAAATAAGGGGTTAGGAAGAAAGAAGAGGACACAAATAAATGATAATGAAAGTAAACTTATTCCTGTAGTTTGTAAGCAAGCTATCTGTTTTCATAGGCCTTTTCTCTTCCAATTGGCTGGATAACCAATGTTCATCTTTCAGTCATTCTTCTAAGCCTAGGAGGCTTCCTCTCTATGTAGTACCATAGCAGCCAACCAAAAAGGAATGGGTGCTCTGAACTAGAGCACAGGGGCCAGAGTGCTCCCCAGTCTGAAGACATCAAGCCGTGGACTAGGTCTGGACCCAGCCTGAGGTTTTCTACTCGTGACATAAGGGTATCTTAGTGGCAGCTGCTGGGTAATAATTTTCTACTAGAGAGGGTGTCATTTTCTCTCTTCAGAAGCAACATTTCATTTTTCTTGAGGAAAACGAATTTCTTCTATTAAGGAGGAACTTGACTAAGGTGACCTACTTCTGTCTTTACTAAGCAGGCGAGTGAAAAGCAGTTTTACAAGGCTCTTTATTGGGGGTTTCTGTGTTTCTTTCACAGAGATTGAGACAGTGAAATTGGCCCGTTCTGTCTTCAGCAAACTACACGAGATTTGCTGCAGCTGGGTGAAAGACTTCCCTCTCCGCAGGAGACCCCAGCTTTATTATGAGACATCAATCCATGCCATCAAAAACATGCGCAGGAAAATGGAGGACAAACATGTCTGCATTCCTGACTTTAATATGCTCTTCAACCTAGAGGTAAAGGGCACTTTTAGAGAGCCAGCGAGATTTCAAAACAAACAACTTCATTGTCCTGCTTGAAAAGGAGAGCTATATATTTCTAAATAGCATCTTGAGTAAGTTAAAGAAGGACTGATTGCAAAGTGGCACAGATTTGCTTGTATTAGATACAGAAAAGGAACTATTTTGTTATTTTGAATAAGTTCAAATAAAAAACTGGGACCATTGTTATTTTAATAGGTTCACAAGGTTCAAAATTGTGAAAATAAAAATCACTTATCACCCAGGTACTCAGTTCCCCTTCATGAAGGCAAGGAAGTTACCCGTGTCTTGTGTAAGCTTTTAGAGCTATTCTATAAACATATAAGTAAAAAAGAAAACTATCAGATTTCAAAAAAGCTATTTTGTAAGGGAAAATATTTCTATAGTATAATCAAATAGTGTTTACCGAGTTCCCACAATACAAAATATAAAATAAAAGAATACATTTAAGGCTGAGACAGCTTTTGATTTCATGTGATTTTCTCTTTAAAATCTTGGTGCCTGATATAGGAAAGTGGTTGGAATTACATTTCATGAATCCTTGTGACTGACAAATTGGATCCATATAAGCCTTGTCAGCTTAATAACCATTTTCTTGATATCTTCCTTTCCTTTTCTATTAAATGCATTATGTTCATGCAAACAGACGTAGGTTTGTTTCCTTCACCTGTCACTTGCCTCTTTTCTTCACTTAAGTCCATAACTTAAAAATTACAATGTAGTAATTTATGCAAATCACAATATTTCCTTCATTTAGCAGCTGAATTTAACTTTTAGCTGTCAAGGTCTAATCACTGATGACAGGTTGGTAATTGGTGCCTATAAAGATATTACCTGACATCTTTGTTTCTAGCACCATGCCTGTACAAATCTAACTCAAAGGCTATGTGATAAACAGTCCTTGTATTATTATACCTACTTGAAGATTATACTCAGATTTGAGGGCTTTACTGCTGGCTCATGACTTGGTTTGTATTTTGCCTTCAAATTTAAAAATTAGCCCAGAGGTCTAACTCATGAAGGAGTACCTTAGGGCAATAGAGCACCAAATATTTAGAGGTTTGTAAATTTTCACACCTTTTGATCTGATAATTTCATTCCAATTCTTTAGTATAAGGAAACAGAAGTGCAGAAAGTCTTCCATAAAGTCTTACACAATTTTGTTATAAAAAATTTGAAATAACCTAACTCATTAAAGAAAATGGTAACATCTTATGTTCATGGGATACATAAGCCTTTAAAAGTAATGTCTTTGAACAATACTTAGTGACACAGAGAAATACTAATGATACTATAAATGAAATAGATAAGTTTTATGTACACTATGATCCTAATTCTATTTTTTAAAATATAGATATATAGGGCTGAAGTGTAACTCAGTCGTAGAGCATTTGCCTAGCAGGCACAAGGCCCTGGGTTTATTCTCAAGCACTGGAAAAACAGAAACAAAACAGATACTGTAACTGATGGTTATCTATGGATGGTAGAAATATAGGTGATATTTATTTCCTTTATACTTCTTTTATTTTCATAAATTATCATACATTATTGTAATAGGGAAAACATCAATACATTTTTTTAAAGACAAGAAACCTTTTAAAAGAAATCTACCTGGCCCGCTTTTGTTTCTTCTAATACTAAACTTAGTTGTTTAAAAATGAATATTGCAGGGGCCAGGGATTTAGCTCAGTGGTTTCGCCGCCTGCCTCACAAGCGCAAGGTCCTGAGCTCGACCCCCAGTACAAAAAAAAAGACTAGTGCTTGAGTACAGATAGAAATTCTGTATGTCAGGATTACTTCTAGACAGTTCTATTTAGTAAGTTAGTCTTCAATAGTATTATAGGTGGTACTGGTTCAATTGCAAAATGAACAGTTATACTTTCTGTATTAGATGTAGATTTCATAATATTTGGGTCTTATTATAATTCAATAGACATTCATATTTGGTACTTTTGTTTAAAAGAACCTGTTTGGGGCCGGGGATGTAGCTCAGTCGCCCCGCGCCTGCCTGGCAAGCCCAAGGTCCTGAGTTCATTCTCTGGTACCGCAAAAAAAAAAAAAAAAAAAGGACCTGTTTTAGTATTCTTTCAGATCACCATGATATAGCAACTTGTCTATACCTAACATAGAGAAACCAGAGAAAATACGATCTTTCCAAGAATCAGTGACAGGGCCCGAACCCCTCTGTGGCTCCTGGAAGCCTAAGCAAAATGAACAGACTTGAAAATGAAAATTAAAAAAAAAAAATCTTTACTTACTGTTGCCTAAAGGGAGTGCAGGACTCTGTGAGACCTGAGTGAGTCATCGATCCCCTAAGTAAACCAGATCAGAGATTGAAACACTTGAACCAAAGATGAAGAAGTAAACTATGTATTTAGTGGCTGATGTATAAATTTATGATTAGGCTTTGTCAAGGCAAAGCAAAAGATTGGAAGACCTTCCCCTGGCAGGTGGCCTTTGTGAGAAAGTAAGAAACTAAATCTTTGTCAAGGGTTGAAGCAGAGTTGAGAGCCACAAAAGGGATTTGGACCTCTGATGTGGTTCAAGTTCAGTTAAGCAGTTTAGAGACTGTGCTATGTAGGGTGAGAAGTCAATGTGACCATGATTTATAAAGAAGGTACTATAGTTTAAAACTATGTAAGCTGAGGGACCATGAGATAAGTGTATATGTATGTTTTTTCATATTAAATGTTTTATTTTGTAAAAAAAAAACCCCACTATGTATGTGTTTTCATATCTATTTTAAACAACCTGAACATAACTGGCCTTGTGCTGGAAAGCCAATTACCACCTATTGTTCCTTGGCATTCTGAAAAAGTCCTCAATTCTACCTCATACCTTCTCTTTCTTCCCCTTCCCCCAAAACTTGTAACAGCAATTTTGAAGCAAATGGATGTGGGTGGTTTCCATGGCAGAAGACAACTTTCAGAGAGAGGGCACTTCAGCCTGAGCTAATTGGGCACGATGTGTTCCAGTGCTGTGTGTGTAAACACAGATGCCCCATATTGCAGGTATTTCAGCAGCTGATCACGCATGTTAGAAAGGGGAAACACAGACTCATTACCTGAGCAACAAATGCAGTAGAGGAGGAGGAAATCAGACTATACCAACCCCTTAACTGTTCTATTTGTATTGACAGGACCAAGAAGAACAAGCTTACTTTGCAGTGTTTGACGGCCACGGGGGAGTGGATGCTGCCATTTATGCTTCCATTCACTTACACGTTAACCTAGTACGGCAGGAGATGTTCCCCCATGATCCTGCTGAAGCTCTTTGCCGGGCCTTCCGGGTCACTGATGAGCGCTTTGTGCAGAAGGCAGCCAGGGAGGTAGGCCACCTTCTCTTCCATTCCGGCTGTGAAGGTAGCGGAGCTCACCTGGCTCTATGTGATTGAAGAGCTCTTTTGCTTTTTTCTTTCTGGGTAGGCATTATCCAAACTGTATTTTCTGGACCCACAGTGTTGGATTGTGTTGTAGTTCTATATCAAATTCCCTCTTTAGGAAGAGTTTTAGAGGGGTACAATGATTGTATAGGAACTCGGAAGCTATGATTTTCTGGATTCATTTCTATAATCATTGCTAGGTTTGGAAGGTGAGTTTTCTTTCTTTCATTCCCTGTTGCTTGTCAGGTTCACAGTAGGACCATGTCTCTAAGTACTCTTGCTGACAAGATCTGGGTATGATGAATATAAAACAAAAACAATGGTTTTAAAAAAGAAACAGAAACTGGGATAATTTCCATACATTTCGTTCTAAATGGGTAGGCAGTGTTTGCTGTGTCTCTTGAGGAAAAATTTCCTTGGAGAGGGTGAATCCTTAGATGATCCTTTTCTCTTAACAGGAAGAAAAGTCAAACTCATATGCTATATTGCTAAGGTTAATCAGACCTAAGTGTTTTTACTCTGAATGCAATTCATGGGCTCTATAATAAGATCTGAAAGTAAAAAAATTTTTAATTATCATTCTGGGCATCAGCACATAATTAACTACAGTACTCTATACTGGATTTTGAACTGAAGGCCAATAGAAACAATAACTTTTAATTTTTAAAATTACAGAATTAGATACACACAGAAAATAACACTTCTGCCACATGACTTAAATTTATCTCTTTTAAAATGGAGTTGGAGGACTGGGGATTTAGCTCAGTGGTTCCGGCGCCTGTCTTGCAAGCACAAGGTCCCCAGTTCGATCCCTGGTACCATAAATAAATAATTAATTTAAAAATGGAGTTGGACAGATCAGGGTAATCACTTAATCCATTTCTTTGATCTCACAGTTATACTAAAAGCAATAGTAGGGCTCAGAATTAATGAAACAGTTATCCAGAAATATTTAATGTTGAAAGAAATATTCTGTACGTATACTGCAACCCTGAGTTTGGTTTACTATGCAAATTCAGTAAGTCAACCACTACATATTCAAGCAGGCTGGAAAATAAAACACAACTTGTGACCTGAGACCTTCCCAGTCTCTTCAGTGTCTGTATTCTGCTTGGCCATCTTTCTTGAAGCTGCTGGCTCTCAAATTCCAACTTGAGGAAAAGACCTGGCCCCTGATAGGTGATCTGTAATCACCAATGTGAAACAAAGAGAATCAGTCTGTCTTTTTCATTCTCTAGTTTATTCCTATTCCTTTTATCTCCTCAAAATTGTGCTCCCCACCCCTACCCCATTAACCTCCTTTGCTTTTGTCAGGGTCCTAGTGTCTCTCAGTTCTGCCAACAGTTCCCTTGAATAATTTAAGTTTGTCTCAGCAGTCACTTTGCTCTGTCTTGTGCTGCCATGTGCTGCTAACTGCTGGGGGAAAGTAGCTATTCCTGTTGTGCAGCAGCCCTGCCTCCTGTTCTCTCCGGGGCATATGCACCACAGTGTCTTTATCGTGTGATCCAGAGGGCTGAGTTTTTGAACATTCTGTGTGGGAAGACATTTTATTGGTGGGTGAGGATTTATAACAAACTTTCCCTATATAGGAAAAACAAGAAGTTTTTCTTCTTATTGGATACAAGAGGCCCTTTACCACCCCTGACGCATTGGTTCTAATTTAGGCCAGGTCCTTAGTAACAGAAAGTCATGCTCATTTGGTGGTGACTCATGTCAAATGAAGATGTCATTTCAGTATAGTAGGATCAAAAGCTTCCAGTACAGTGGTAGCTTCTGCAGTGAAATTCCAGGCTGTTAGTTCTTTATGCAATGTTCCAAAAACAAAGATCTCTAAAAATATTGTAGGGAAGTTATTATTTTTAAAGGTATAAGCATCTTAGTACAGCAGGGAATGCCTATTATCTCTTGGCCTCTTATCTTGGGAGCATTTGTTGTATATCAGACAAGTGCTTTATGTATTATTTTGTATGTCTAGGACATCTCACTGAACATACAGCAGGTCAATAACGAAACAGACAAGAATGTGGAAATCTTTAAGGATTGATTTAGTGGTTTTAGCAATGAGCTGAAAGGCAAAAGAATTTTAGTTCTATTCTGTGTAATCAGTTACTTGCCCTTGGACAAGTCATATAACCTGCCAGTTTTTAAATTCTGTATTTAACATGGAATTAATAATCATCCCCATCTAGTATATAACAGATCAGATGGATTTATATACGTACAAGACTACATTGAGAAACATAAATTGCTAGTTTTGAAAGTGTATTAACATGAAGTATGATAAAAATGTGGTGAGTGAATATTTAATTTTTTTTTTTTTGGTATCAGAGATCGAACTCGTGACCTTGCACTTGCAAGGCAGGCGAGAATATTTAATTAAAAAAAAATCATTACAGTACGACACACTGCCATTAACTCCTCTCAAATGCCACTTCCCAGCCCCTGGCTTGGATCATACTTATCCCATCATTCTTCCCACTTCCTAAAGCAGTTCTGGAAGTCCTCTTTTGAGTCTTTAGTTGTGTTACTATAGCCACCTCAATGTCCTAAGACTTGATTTAAAATGTTTACTTTTCATGGTCATTTTGACTTTGGGAAAGAACCAAGTCACACAGTGCCAGAGCTGGTGAATAAGGTGGATGAGGGTACACAGTAATATTTTTATAAGCCTGCCTTTCTGTTGGGTGGCACTGGGGAGCAGCCTTCACCATAAAGACACTCACAAAAGAGGACTTGCAGAGCTGCTTCACAAAGTGAAAGAATGATGGGACAAGTGTGTCTGAAGCTTGGGGGAATATTTTGAGAGGGGGATTAGTGGCAATGTGTCTTTTACTGTAATAAACTTAAATATTCAAACATCTACCTTATAGTCTGCCTCCTAAATGAAAAGCTTCTATTTATAAATTGCTTCTCAATGAGATTTTGGTGTCCAGTTCTTTTCATTCACTCTAGTATTATTTAAACTATTTTCAGAGCTTAAGATGTGGGACCACAGGAGTGGTGACTTTTATCAGAGGCAACATGCTACACGTGGCCTGGGTGGGTGATTCCCAGGTTATGCTCGTGAGAAAAGGCCAAGCTGTTGAACTAATGAAACCACATAAACCAGACAGAGAGGTAAGTATGGTTTCTTCTATGAAAACACATCTCAGAAAGGCAGTTTTCTAGGGATTACTTAGGATTCACTCAATTATTGCCCTTAATCTCAGCAACTCTGCCCACCTTCCACAGGAAGAATACAGAGAACTTTTTCAGGAAGCTGATGAGTATTTTATCTGTTGTTGTTAATTGTTAAAGTAGATGAATAAATCTTGAATCCAGTTATTTGCTTCTTTTTATTGCGTCGCTGTTTAGGATGAAAAGCAGCGAATTGAGGCCCTTGGAGGTTGTGTAGTCTGGTTTGGTGCCTGGAGGGTCAATGGAAGTCTGTCAGTCTCCAGAGCTATAGGTAGGAAAAACAAATTAATTTTGTTTCTCCAAACTGTACTCTTCTAGCTCACTGTCTCACAGTAACTCAGAAACACAGGAGCCCGAGATGATGATTTATAGTATCAAAATGCTTATTATATGTTTCAAATAACAACTGGATAATGCCTCTTCTTAATTATTTAATGACATCTATTTATATGTTTAAATAAATTTAATAATTAAATATTTAAATTAAATAAAAGGGAGCTATAAGAAGAAATGCCAAATTTACTAGTTTATATGTATTTTTGTAAATAGACGCATTTGTTAATATACAAATCTCCTTAAACCATAACAATCCTCATTTCATTCCATTTTTGGCATATCTGGCTTAAATCAGTATTTTCCAGAGAACAAAAAGTTGTCCTTATAGTTTATCCATATTTACTTAATATCTTTACACTAATTAACTGAATTTCAAAATGTAAAAAAAGAATTCATAGATATTATTGTACTTTTTGATATGAAAACTATTTTTCAAAAGTGGACTACAATAATTTGTCAGATAACCCTGGGTTTCAAATAACCTGTTTCCCTAGGACTTTAATTTTTCAAAAGAAAGTGAAAGTCAGTGAAACTGTCTAAAACATAGAGATTAAGTAGCTGATTGGAAAAATGCAAGGGTATAAGTTCAAATAATTGAGCTATTTGTTTTTGTCTCACTTTGGGCCCTGGGTCTTTATTTTAGGCTTTCTAATTTGCCTTCACTTCCTGGTTTTTAAAAGAATAAATCATTGTTTGTCTTCATAGGTGATATGAACATGTACTGTAATTCATAATCTTTGCCTCCCTAAAGAAATGGAGTAATTTGGACCTAGGGTTAGCATGGCTAGAACTCACATCTAATTTCCAAATTTAGTTTATTATTACCAAATCATTCCAGAACAGTAAGAAAATCTGAAAAGAATGATTTACTTTCCCAAGTGATTTGAGTTCCTCCTACTCTTTGGGGAGGTGCTGGCAAGCTGTGAAGTGGCCCAAATACGAGCAGCAGAAGGCTTAAAGAGAAGTAGCTAAGAGATCCTACAAATACCTCCTAAAAAACTGAGAGCTTTACCTGACATTGTGGGAGTTATTAGAAACTCTGGAATAAGGCCAAAGAGGGGGAAATTTCTCATTTCCAAAATATATTCCTATATAGAATTATTTTTGACAACTCTTAACTGAAGACCTCTTTTTCTTGATCTCATCTGTCTTTGTCAGAAGATTGAGGGTTATCTTTAATGCTTGTTTTAGAACAAAAACTTACTACAGGGTAAGTCTTTTCTTGATTCTAAAAACAGAACACAAGGTGAAACTAAAGTGGAAGAATGTCCTTGAAAAAATCACAGTCTAAGAATAGAGTCATAGAGGAAGTGACTTTTGAGGAAAGGAAATCCCAGGTACATAAAGGAGTATAAATACCTGGGATTTTGAAAGGGTGTGGCATGGTCAGGAATAGTAACAAATAGAGGAGGCTAGACCGGAGGGTGAATGCTAAGAGACTGACAGTGTTTGTACTAGACTGTGCAGGGCTTCACATTCAGGCCACACATTCAGGTTTGCATTTGCAGATATTTGCAGATATAGCACAGAAGGTGGACTAGACAACAAAGTGCCTAGTTGGGAGCTGATTCAGGAGGCTGTGGATATATTTGTTACAGTGATGGGGACAGCTGAAAAGGGGTATGGAAGAGGATATAACTGATGAGACAGAATGGCGTGGGGAAGAAGAAAGCTAACTTCCAGGTTTCTGACTTTTGTCACTGGAAAGATAAAGCATGTGTAACAAAGCAGCAGTAGTTTGGGGGTGAGGAAGACAGGTAATGAGTTGTTGGGACATATTCTATGTTCTGGGTACCTATGGGATGACCTGGAAGAGAATATGTAGTTGGAAATACAGATCTGGAGCTTAGCAGAAAGTTCTAGGTTAGACACAGAGGTTTGAGAACTCATTCCATTTTGGCAATGATGCTAGCAAACTGTGAAGGAAAACTATAGGCATGGGTTACATTGCCCAGGGAATGCGTGTTTTGTAAGGATGACACGGACTCATTACTTAGGGGGAGAATAATACCGTGGACAGACTCTGGAGCTGCGGGCCTTGGGAAATTTACTTCACTTCTCAGTGTCTATTTGCTCATTTGTAAAGTAGGAAGAATAAGAGTATCCAGCTCATGGAATCTTTCTCTTAAATAGTGTTACCACATGCACCATACTTATATCCATGTCTGGCACATTTAGCACACAATGAATGTTAAGTGTTATTGAATCAGCAAAGAAAATCAAGAAGTGACCAGAGGTAGAGAAGTGGGATATTATGGATATTAGGGGAAAAGGCTTTGTAGGAGCAAATAGCCAACAGTGTTGAGTGCTAGAGGTCAAGTGAGAAGTAGGTTTAAAAGAGATAATGGAATTTAAAAATCAGGAAATAATTGATGATACCTGAAATACAGATTAGGAGGGGTTATAGAAAACAAGGTGAGGAAAAACAGGCAGGAACACAGGAACAAACCAGTTTTGTTTCTTGGGCAGTCTGTGAAAGGGAGAAAGGAAATAGTGTGATGGCTTGAGGGAAAAGCTGATTTGGGAAAAGGTTGCTTTTATTGCTTCTGTTTTTAGAATGAGGATATTTTAGACTTGAGTTGTGTTTAAAAAGAGAGTAAGCAGAGGAGAAACTGAAAATGAGAGAGTAGCCAGAGACCTAGAAAGACATGACCAACAGCACAGGTCAGCTTTGAAAAGGAAAAGGGATACCTCTGAGTTAGGAAAATGGCAGTGGCTTTGGTGAATCTCTACAAATTAACAAAAAAAAATTTTAAACTTGGAGGCAGTGTAGGAATTGAGGACATGCAGTAAATGATAAAGTTTTGAAAATGAAAAGCTTTTCAATTATTTTTCTCCATGAGCCCTTCAGATGCATGATCCAAAGTTGACAGAAGCATGTTTCCCAGCATATGGAGAGAGGAGGTTGAAGACAAAGGGATGTTGCCATTTCTACCATGAAATGGATATTCATGCCCTCCTACCAAATTTGGGGGCGAAATGTCATGAATTTGACACCAACAGTAGAGCAGGTGAAAAGCCAGAATTTTGGCAGCATTTTCTCTGTGCAAATCTTTGTATGTTCTGTTCCAAACCAACAGTTGCAGTAGTCTTTTAATTGTGGCACTAAAACAAGACTTGGGAACAGTATGACTCAGATGTTTATTTTTAGAGATGGAATTTAAAAAATAATGATAATTTAGTCAGGTAGAGTAGGGGAAATTAAGTGGATTGGTGGAGGGTACTGAATCCCATGATTGGAAGTTTTAATTAGCTCTAACAGGCTATTGGGAGGCATCATAGTAAAGAAATGAAGTTCGTGAAATCAAAACCATGGTTGAGGAAGATGGTTTTGACTATTGTAAGAAATAGTGCATGAATGGAAGACAAGTCTAGCTGAGTAAGAGGAGGGAGTTATACATTTGAGAATAGGAATGGAGCTGAGGACTTAAAGGTGGCCAAACAACTAGTATCTTATCTTACAGATATACTAAAGTCATTCTATTAAGTAACTGTCGTGTTTTGTTTTTGAGACAGGGTCTTGCTGTGTAGTTCAGGCTGGCCTTGAACTCACTATGTAGCCCAAGGTGGCCTCTAATTCACAGTGATCCTCCTGCCTCAGCCTCTTGAGTGCTGGGATTACAGCACTCCATGCCTGGCTAATGTTATGGGGGTTTTTTGGTCTGTTGTTCTGGTAGTCAGTCATACAATCTGCTGGATAGGTAGTGCATGTTGCCCACATTGGTTCTAGGAGAGTTATCCATAGGTCTCCTATTGAACCTTCCAGGCCTATCTGAGGATTAAACAGGGGTGTGAAATGTTGGAAAGAAAATTTTCTTGGGCAAGAGAGAACCTAGAACAGTTATCAGAAACAATGAATATATAGCCATGTCACTTAAATTAGTGTATCTTCATTTTATCTTCCCCTAGTCAAAAAGTTCGTTTAGGGCAATGGAAAGGACAGTAATTAATGACAGTTGTGTAGGTAACAAGCTAGGATTTACAGCCAGGCAGTCTGGCAGCAGTGCTGGTGTCCTTAACCATTACCAGGTAGGTTCTCTCCAGGTACCTAAAGGAAATCAATGAAAGTAAACAATGAATGTATCCTGTAGTATTCTGGATCTGAAAGTTCCAAAGGCACTGCAGGTGATCTATTATTTCAGTAGCTGGTGACAGAAACCTAGCTTAGTGTGGGCCCAGGGTCTCCAGTTTGATTATACACACCACTGCCTAACAGCAGCCCCTGTCTTTGCTTATGCTGTTCCTCCAAGTGAAGGACCTTCTCTGCCTGGTGGTAACTTATACTTCAAGACCCAGCTCAAATGTGATTCTGTGAGTAGATGAACTAAGCAAGAAAAGAGAGGCCTAGGAGGACCATGGGGGTTCTCACAGCTATTAGTAAATGAGAGGATGAATAATAAGGACAGAAGAGAGGGTTAATCAGAGACATATGAAGAAATCAAGAACATGGTAATAATTTCTAAAGAGAAGAGAAAAATGGTTTTTTTTGTTTTTTTTTTGGCACCAGGGATCAAACTTGGGACCTTGCACTTGCAAGACAGGCGCTGGAACCACTGAGCTAAATCCCCAGCCCGTCATATTTTTTTTTTAATCTCTAGACATTAAAGCAACATTAAGCAGAAGAAAGCCAAGGAGATTGGGGACCAAGAGATCTGCATTCTAGTTTCCTATACGAGGGCTTGGATAAGCCACATGAGTGTTCCTGGCTTGAGGGAGTTGCAATTGATATTTCAAATTTCTTGTAACACAAACCCTCCTTTGTGCTTGTAATATGAAGCTATTTATTGACTTTTAAGTAAGGACAGAACAAAAATTGTCTAATGAAGAAAATGAGAACTTTTGGTGTTTTTTTTTAAGTGGATTTGTACTCAAGTTGCAATTAAATAAAATCTAACCACTAGCAAGAGAACAAATCTACTAAATCAAAAAAGCTTTCCCATGTAGGATGAAATTTTTTAGTACAACAAATTTAGATCTACCTTACCTGTTGTCATACTCAGCAAAGCTTAAATGATAGCCAGAGGCACAAGCTTCACAGTATATGGCAAATACCTTAGTTCTTAGCTAATTATTTAACTGGAATTAAGACATAAGCAATACCTGCTTAACAGAACTTGGAAGTGCTGTATCTGAAATTATAAATTCTTTCAATTAAATTATGATCATGACATTGGCAGTAAACTTTTTTTTCTTTTATGCTACTGGAGATTGAACCCAGGGGCCTTTGCACTGAGCTATATCCCTAGCCTTTACCTTTAAAAAAAATTTTTTTTTAGACAGGATTTCACTAAATTGCTTAAATTCCCCAAGCTGGGCTTGAACTTGCAGTCCTCCTGCTTCAGCTTCCCAGAGTGTTGGGATTATAGGTTTGTGCCACTGTGCCTGGCTTGGCCATAAACATTCTAAGCATTCGAGTAAACCAAAGTCTGCCTTCTGATGTCTCTACTTTCTAATTCCCACAGGAGATGCTGAACATAAGCCATATATTTGTGGGGATGCGGACTCTGCCTCTACTGTCTTGGATGGGACTGAAGACTACCTCATTCTGGCCTGTGATGGCTTCTACGATACCGTGAACCCTGACGAGGCAGTGAAAGTTGTGTCTGACCACTTGAAAGAGAACAATGGAGACAGCAGCATGGTCGCCCACAAATTAGTAGCATCAGCTCGTGATGCTGGGTCAAGTGATAACATCACTGTTATTGTGGTATTCCTGAGGGACATGAACAAAGCTGTAAATGTTAGTGAGGAATCAGATTGGACAGAGAACTCTTTTCAAGGAGGGCAAGAAGATGGTGGGGATGATAAGGAGAATCATGGAGAGTGCAAACGCCCTTGGCCTCAGCATCAGTGCTCAGCACCAGCCGATCTAGGCTATGATGGGCGTGTGGATTCATTCACTGATAGAACCAGCCTCAGCCCAGGGTCCCAAATCAACGTGCTGGAAGACCCAGGCTACCTAGATCTCACACAATTAAAAGCAAGCAAAACTCACAGTGCCCAGTGTTTGCCACCAGTTGAAATGTTTGGTCCTGGTGCACCAAAGAAAGCGAATCTTATTAATGAGCTAATGATGGAGGAAAAATCAGTTCAATCATCATCATTGCCTGAATGGAGTGGTGCTAGAGAGTTTTCCGCTTCTTTTAATTTGGGTTCCACAGGGCAGCAGATATACAGAATGGAGAATTTGTCTCCTGTCTTTTCTGGGTTGGAAAATGAACAGTTTAAATCCCTGGGGAAAAGAGTTTCTAGATTGTATCATTCACGCCACTACTACTCCAAGAGGTGGCAAAAGTTTTACTCATTTCTCTCTGTTCGAGAGCCTTCCCACAAAATAGGCATTAGCCTGACCTCACTTATTCGAAGTGGGAAGAGAAATAGGATGTTAAGAAGTTCTGTGCCATGGAGGGAAAACAGCTGGAAAGGGTACAATGAAAACACAATGAGGAAGGCTAGAAAGAGTAATGATATTCCATGCCCAGATGTTTTCAGGAGCTTTAAAATATAATACTTTTTCATTAAAGTAGGCTAGCTAGCTCTCAATTAAAAACACCACTATCAGAGTAGAAACAAGGTAGACATTTCTAAAACATATGTGTTTCATTATGAATCCATGGATGGCTCAATTCTTAAATGTAAATAGATCTCTAGGAAACTCAAAATAGTGCTTAATCTAAAAAAAAAAAAAAAGTATTGGCGGTTTCACTAGCAAAATTATACAACTGGTCCCTGTGATGTGTCTCTACACCTGCCCCCCATCCCTACCCCGCCATCCCTTCACGTCACTAGTGGAAGCTTGAAGTTATTTCAGTCAGGACGTACAGTGTTGAAATCACAATTCAGTTGTGAATCTGGTCTGATATGCCTCATATCTATGGAAAAGTCAATGCAGAATTTAGTTGGGAAATGTCTCTCAAGATATTGGGGTCTATGAAGGATCCCTCTCCCCCTTTTTGGGCATGTAAAAGACTAAAAGCCATATGAGTTTTAACTGGTAACAGTAAAAGTAGAAAGCTAATGTAAAGGTGTCATATTCTCAGACTTATGAGGCAGGATATAGTCAAAATTTATTGATTTTTTTTTTTGTAACATAAAAGACTGAACATTTTTTGAATTAAAAATATTTCCTAGGGCTGTAGTTATTTGGGAGTTTCATACCTGTCATGGTGCTTTTGGTGGAATTTTTATTATTTGTCATTTTAGAAAATCACTGTTTTAATCTCTGATGCTAATGTGTTTTTCACTGTACCCTCATCTCAGGAATAAAACTGGTTTAATAGAGATGATGTCAGGTACAAATATACAAGAATCAAAATGCCATTTATAAAAGAAAGTTAAATAGCATTTGTATATTTTCTACCTTTTTTTTAAGTTCACAGACAGCATGGGCATATACAACTATAACATAAAAAGTGATTTTGGAAAATTAAAAATGCTAGTTTCAACTTCTCTAAAATTATTTTCCCCAAGGGAATGAAGTAATTGGTATGAAAAGAAGACTGAAAGTACTGCCTAAAAGTGAACCCAAAGGCCAAGTCCAAAGGAGAATGCAGATTACCAAGAGCCAGGTCTGTTCAGTTATAATTGGAAGACAAGCCAGAGTCCTGCTACAGGCAAATTCAGACTGTAGAAACAGGACATGTGCTTCTCATTTCAGTATTTAGTTATATTTCATAGTTTAAAATCATCTGTTTTTTGCTATTTCTGCCATTTCAAGCCAGAAGTGTATCTTCAAGTAAAGACAGCGAATAAACTTTCAGCGAAGCAGCCTCTGATTCTGAGAATCACGAATGTCTCCATGTCACCCTTCCCTAGCCAACTGTGGCCCAGCCATGCCAATGGACAGGAGTGGCCCTGCTGCTCTGATCGCTCACAGTCAGATGCACTCAGTGCTCTTGCTGAGCAGAACCACTGCCTAATCATGTTTTTACATGATAGTATAATTACCTTCTGTTCCAGGACAGAGGTGGGTTACAATTCACAAGTTTTTAAGATCTAGATGACTGCAGCATATTATAGGTGCCAGTAGAGCTATATCAAATAATTTTTAAACAAAGCTTCACTTTAGCAATGATCTGATTGGTAATCTACAGACTTTATTTTTTAAAATTTGGATGTAAGTAGAGATTTTTAGTGTTTTTTTTCTCTTGACTTTGAAGTCATTCATTCTTTCCTCAAGTCTTGTGACACATAGTTGAAAGAGTAAACATGGCTCCACCTATAGTATTAGACTTTTTTCATCATTCTGATTCTTTGCCCCATACGTGGGCCTTACTTGTATCTGTCATTTTCTGAAGCCTAGATCTTGTTGACAACCCTTCCGATGCAGTGTCAGTTTCAAATCAAGTTATCTAAGGAAACAAGAAAACAAAGGCAGCAGAATATTGGTACACATTATTGTCCAAAATGCTTAGCCAAGAAAAAAAATTTAAATTTTCTATAGTTGTATGTTGGTAATGCTTTTGATAATAAAGATGAAAGGAAAGAAGCTGCAAGTGATAAGCTTTTTCAGTTGGGGAAAAAATGGTTGGATGAAACTGGGACAAATACAGACCCATTTCTAATGGTACGGGTTTTGTAGGTCTGACTATATAGCAGTGTTAACTCCATGTCTCATACCATTAGCTCTCTCTAGAAAATAAAGTAGTTCTCTCAATATTGTAAAAAATAGCAACTATTCATTTGTTCACAACATGCATATTTATAGGGTAGTTAGGTACCATTTGTAAGGTAAGTCCTTTAAAATTCTATAATAAATATTAAAGTAGTGGTTATTGGTCTGATACATGCTGCTCTTGGTTCTATAAACTAGATAAAAAGCAGTGCTTTGTGAAATGCAGTGTTATATCTTAATGCCACTGGTTATAGAAAGTAGTTCCCTTCTGTTCAAATCCTGTGCCCTTATTTGCTGCTTGCTAATAATGTAAGCAATAAGTAACCCTCTAACTAATGGTATCTACACATTATTGTAACTTGTATTTAATGATGGTGTATCTGGTGATTGTAAAAATAGACAGACATAAAAGTATATATTATATATTAACCGTTAATGCTGAGGTATAGTCCGTGAATTATGTGTTTTGTAATTTTACTCATTGTGTAATTTAGTGGTGGTGAAAGTTCTACACTCAATCCTTGAAGAGTGGCAGTATCCCTTTTTCAATTTAACATGATCTGCATCAATTTGTTTGCCTGCTAACCAAGTTTCACTAGAATAGGATATAGTAAAATATAAACAAGAAAGTGTAGTATTGGTTAGGAAACAAACTTCAAGTCACCAATGAAGTTATTACAAACTCCTTGTACATTCACTGTGAGTTTCAAAGGGAGTCAGTCCCTAACTTAAAGGTTTCCTTTTTCACTTTCTAGATATGTACTTTTGAGGGATATCTGAGGTTAGGCAACATTACAGCACCAAATACTGGGGTTATTAATCCCGTTTAGGTCTGTACTACAGAGGTCAGGTAGAAACACATATGTATATAACTTTTCTTTACCTAGAAGTGCCATCCATTGACCTTGAAGAATACAATTAAAGTTCCTGTTGCATTTAACTGGGAGGACCCCTTGAAGGTAATATCTTTTCCAAGGACAATGTCAGCAACGTCAATGTCAACATTAAGTCAACTCTGACCATATTTATAGTGGTATAGTATCAACACTGCATTTTCAGGACAATCACACTCCATTGTTGGAACACTGTGCCAGTAAGAAGTGCAACATCAATGGCAGATGAAAATGATGCATGAGGTGTTCTGTGTTTACAGATAAAACTGCTGTGGCTCAAGTACGTCCTTCCCTATCAAAAGCTTGGTGAGCTGGTAAGAAAATGATCTAAATTTTTTAAACAATTTGTTCACTCAGCATTCTCACCTAAGCAAGGCCATAAAAGGGGATACTGTAAGTTTTGTTCACACCTTAATTTCAAATGATTTTTGAGTCACAAATTAGCAAAAGTGAATGTTTTTCACCTTTGAAAAACCATGTGCTGTTAAGAGATAAGTACCCACTCTTCTGTTCTGACCTGTGAAAAGATTAAATGTCTTTTTCAAAACAAAATTATATTGCCAGTATTATAACACAACTATCTTTCAAACAAAGGGCAAAATACTAAAGAATAATTGCTACTTCCTCCAGCAGCATTTTATCTATTTCAAAAACTATTGTACTAATTAGAAATTATCCAATAGTTACGAAACTCTAGACTGACACAGCAGTTGCTTATGAAAAGGAAATGCTTTGACTCTGATGTATTAGCTAATCTAGATACATCACTGTAACTTTCTAGGTGCTCTCTGGCGAGACAGGCTTTCTCTTGTTCATGACATTTCTCTGCAATGAATTCTCTGTGGAGTAAAGGGAGTGAAATGAACCATTTCTTACCAAGTAAATGTATCAATTTACAAACCCGCTCTACAGATCACCTTTGAGTTCAGTTGTAATCATATTTTATTTATTAAAAGCTGTTCAAGTAAGGAGTATGTTGAAATTTTGCCAACATCTTAATAAAACCCAGCAATTTAAAACCAATATTCATTTGTCTTTTTCTTTTTTTTTTTTTTGGTACTGGAGATCGAACTTGGGACCTTGTGCTTGCAAAGCAGGCGGCAGAACCACTGAGCTAAATCCCCGGTCCATTTGTCTTTTTAAAAGAATGCTGTTATTTAGTGCTTAAAATTACGTAGATTCTCTCAGAAATGGAAAGGAAGAAAATCCTAGGATGGTAGTTTTTTTAGCCTTACCTAGGAACTTTTGTGTATGGGTAGGAGTGTGGGTACAGGGTTACTGGGAACTGAGCCCAGGGCCTTGTGCATACTAGGCAAATTCTCTACCACTGAGCTATCTCCTCAGCCCTCTTCTAAAATTTTCAGACAGGGGCTCACTCAATTGCCTAGGTGATCCCTGAAATTGAGATCCTTCTGCCTCAGCCTGCTGAGTGGCTGCAATTATAGGCACGCAGTACCACACCCGACAAATAGCAACATTTAAGAAAATGTGCTAAGTGCTATTATAACAATTATTTCCAGCAGAAAACTCAGAAAAAGACATGCTTCATCTTATACATGTTCTCCACACTGGCTTAACTGGGGAACAGGGACAAGAGAGGAGTTAGTACCTAAAACAGAAAACAGGACCTCCACCACATTTCCCAAGGACTTATTTCTTACAACTCTGTACCAACCACTCAAGTTTTCCCTTTTGGTCACCTTTCTCTGTTTAGTTTGAAAAGGAAAGAGGTGAGTTGTGGTTGGAAGTCTTTCTAGAAGAATGCTGTCTAGAGTAAAGGGAGATAGAAAAGAGGAAGTGGGACAGAGTGAAGCCCGTTAGCAAGATGCCTGCATATAAAGGAATGGGAGGTAAACTAGTTAAATACACTGCATTGTTATCTATTCTCACCATTCAGTTTTTTACTTCACACAACTACAATCATTTTAAATTCCAAATTCCCTAAATTCAGTCTTTAATATGACTTTATGCACAGAAAAGAACTTTTGGTAAGTGTTGTTTACCTTTGAAAAAAAATACTTAAGATTTAGTATTTAGTTCAAAATTTAGTATTTACTTTCTGCTCGCTCACAATTTTTTTTTTTTTTGGTACCAGGGATCGAACTCAGGACCTTGCGCTTGCAAGGCAGGCAGTGGAACCTCTGAGCTAAAGCCCCAGCCCAGTATTTACTTTCTGAAGCAGTAGCATGTAAGAAGATTTAAGTGAACCATTAGGTATAATAAAATCATCTGAACATAAAAGAAATTTACTGATGTTACCAAATTATTGAAAATGACTGACTATCTTGGCCTCGGGAGCAGCTTAGTGGTACAACACTAGCCTGGCGTGTTGAGGCCCTGGGTTTGACTCCTAGCCAAAAAAAAAAAAAAGCCTGGGTAGATTTGGATAAGGTGTTATTTTTTGAAACAGGACCTCACTCTGAGGCCCTCACAGGCCTTGAACTCCAAATACTCCTGGCTTCAGCCTCCCGAAAGCTGGTCTTTATAGGTTTGTAATGATTATAAGATTGTCACCTGCTTTTTTTTTTCTTGCAGCTGGGCATCAAGTCCAGGGCTTTAAGCATGCTTGGCACATGCTGTACCATTGAGCCACCAGTTACCTTAACAGCAATCAGTAAAGAACACTTTCGTTGTGCTTTAGGAAATCTTTTTTTAGTTGGCCTTGGAATAAAGAGCTTTTCTTATTTATATCTCAAACAAATCAGATTCTTTTGAGACCTCAAACTGTTCAACAACAAAGTGCTCTTCCATGGGCCACTGGGTTTAGCACACTTCTTACCCTAAGCTGTAGAGTGCCACCCCAATAGTGGGACCTCCAGGTAAGATGTGCTGGGCCCTCACAAAGAGGTTCTGAGTTTTCTGATCCTGCTTTTGGACCAGGAAAACAAATACAAAAATCTGTCAGGAGTGACAAACATTTAGAGAAATCATTTTCCAAACAAGCAACTGGAGTTTGACCAAAGATGAAAGCCATAGAACAGCTAGGTGCGCAGTTAAGCCAAAGAGTCACTAGGGCCTCACCAGGTCGCATGGAGCTGACAGAGGTAAGCTTATGGAGCAGCCTTCCAGGTGCATGTCAGGGACACTACTGTGCTGTAGGACTTGGGTGAGGACACTGGCTTGGAGGAGCTCTGCTGAACAGGAATGGAAGGAGGACAGGGGTTTAGAAATAGAGCAGCCCACTCGATTCATGTCCCAATCTGATGTTACCATTTGCCATTTAGCCTCACTGGGCAGAGTTTTAAAACTTCTACAAATCTAGACTATGAAGCATGCATTTATTGGTTGATGTGGGAAGTAGAGAGAGAATGAAAAGTTTTAAAATATTGCCATGTAAAGACTAGAATAAATATGCAAAGAAACAATAGCTCCTGGAGTTTTCTGTTTTCCAAATTTTTTATACTCACTCATAATTTAAAAGTAAGAGTGAACTTAGAAATTTTTAGTTTACTTTCTGAATTATGGCTTTAAAATAATCCTGTCTCTGAATCAGTAAAGTGTATACTTAACACCTTAACCACTCACCAGTTCAATTAGTTAAATACAGGATGACCAAAAATTGCAATTTTTTCATTGACTTTTTAAAGATAACAGGAAATACAAAAATGACAATTTAATCAAGTTTATTCAATACAAGGATCAACTGGTTGAAATGATACCTGCCCAAGTGACTCTCAGGGTAAACTGTTAAGTGGTTAAAAAACCAAAAAGAAAAAACCAGTACTCTCTGCTCCGTGAGACACAGAGCTAGAAGAAACACTGCTGCCGCTCTTAGAATGAAAGTGAGCCAGATTAAATACAAGTTAGGACTTTTGGAACCCACTGGAAAGCCAAGGTTGAAGAGTGACTGGCTGGCCTAACTGAAGGTGAGTGTCAGGCTTCTACGGGGGAGAGGTCACTAGTACTAGTTTACCTAAAGTGATCATTAGTGAAGATGTGAAAGTATGGGCTGGAAGTACAACATGGGGTGGGGGGGCGGTACAGAAACTGCTGGGAGTCCACACCCGCCTGCAGGTTTTTCTACACAGTCGCAACCAGGTATTGACAGAAAACAATGCAAAGAGCCCTAAGAAGTGTCAGCTGTGATGTAGACACAGGAGAAGTATCCAGCATCCTTGGAGAAAGGCACAGAAAACTCACCAGAACCTTCCTCTAACCTGGTCTATGGAATAGAAATTATTCCACTGGGGAGCAGAGAGGGAGTGGAAGGCCAGAAATATTGCTCCTCTCAAGGCACTGGTGAGATGTCACTGCAGCCAAGGAAGGCAACAGGGAAGAAGAATCCTACCCCTGGGGAAGGAGCAGGAATGTCACAGGGCCTGCAACTATCTGGGAAAGGGCAAGTGAACTAACCCTCCCTCCCCACTCCAGCATCTAAAACTACGAACACCAGTGGAATGCCAGTCCCAGCCATATTTTGAACAGCAGCAGAACACTTCGGGGAGAAGGGCAAGAGAGCAACAAAAGAAAAGAGACGGCGCAAGGTATAGCTCAGAGGTAGAGGGTTTGCCTAACATGATGGTAGGGTGGGAAAGGATCCTGTCCAAGACACAGGATGAGGAGCTTGGGACAGGCACTGCTCCGTCAACCTAACCACTATCAGCAATACACAAATGTTTTGCTATAGGAACCTGAAACCACTAAGGTTAATCATAGCTACACCAAGTCTTAAGCTTAACTCCTCACTAGATTAATTCTATCTCTGCAATGAAGGTCTAAGCAGAAAAAAATGCATGCTTATTGTCAGGTGTATCTATACACCAAAGTATCTACTGTTCTACATAAGATGTTATTACTTTTAGCAAAACATAATAGAGGCGTATGAAAAGGCAAAAACCAAAACAACTCACACACTGTGAAGAGATGAAGCAATCACCAGGACCAGACTCAGTTAAAACAGATTTCTGGAACTACTTTTTTTTTTTTTTGGAGACAGGGACTTCCTGTGTATCCCTGGCTGACCTCAAACCTGCAATTCTCATACCTAGGCTTCCTAAATGCTGGGATCACAGTTATGCATTACCAGGCCTAGCTAAAATTTCCAATTGAGTTTCTTTTTTTTTTTTTCATCAATCCTGGGGGTGGAACCTTCAGGCGCACTGAGCAAGTGCTCTACCACGAAATGGCCCTAATTAGCCAGGTATGGTAGCAAATGCCTATAATCCCAGCACTGCAAAACAAAACAAAACTTCCCTTGCCCCCTCCCCCAACTCTAACACACAACAGTAAAAAAAGACAAAAATAAACCCAAAAAAGAACAAGCATGCAAGAGTTGTGAGAATATCAGTGCAATGTATGCATAATTAGAATCCTAGAAGGAAAAGAGAAAGATGATGATGGGTAGAAGAAATAATGGCTGAGAGCTTTCCCAAATTAATGACACACACAAAACCATAGATCCAAGAAGCTCAGAGAACAGCAAGTAGAATAAACACTAAAAACACTACAGCTAAGAAAAAGAAACTTACTCCCGGACGGTTATACTAGTAAATCTTAAGGATATATAATCTATATATATTTATATATCTTAAGGATACATAAATCCAAAGGCTATATACCAATTTACATTATTTTCCAGAAGAGATGTATGAGGTCAGCATTACTCTATAGATATCAAATCAAGCTGGGGATTTAGCTCAGTGGTTCTGCTGCCTGCCTCAAAAGCGCAAGGTCCTGAGTTCGATCCCTGGTACAAAAAAAAAAAGAAGCATATCAAATCAAATGGAGAGAATAAGATTCCAGACCAATATCCCTTATAAATATAGATATAAAAATTCTTAGCAAAATATTAGCAAAACAAATACCAAAACATGCCTGTTAGAATGGCTATGTAACCAGTGACAATTCCCAGTGTTCATGGAATGCAACCACAGTCTGGTATGTTGCCAGTGGGAGTGCAAAATGGTAGTAATACTTGTGGAAGTTTATCAGCTTCTTTAGAATTAAGGAGATACTTTAAAATGATGTAGTGCCCTGAGATCTTGTACCAACTACCTGGAGTTAGACCAAACTTCCCAGGTTCAGGGCAGTCTCCCATAAGTCTATCCTCACTTCAGATACCAGCTTCAAGTTCAGAGGTCCCCAAGCCACTGCCACTTTTGGCCAGCTGGATGCAAGTTTAGGGGGTCCCACCATTCCACTCAAGTTTGGTAACCCACTACAACAATGCACAGCACCCAGGAAAGCACTTTACTTATAATTACAATTTTATTATAACAAAACGATACAAACATGAACCAGCCAAGAAGAGTGGCATACAGGGTGAGATCTGTAAGGGTTCCAAATGTGAACATACCTTATCCTCAATAAGTGACCTTAATACACACATACAATGATATAATGCTGCCAACCAACAACCTCCCGCAGTCTTCAATATCCAAAGTTTTTACTGAAATTTCAATATACAAGCATGGCTGATTAACTGGCAATCAGGCTGGTATCTTACTCTAATCACATAGTCGGCCTTTCTGGTGTGAAGCCCACATTCTGAGTCATCTTGTTAGCATAAACTAGGTCCACTATAAATAACTCCTTATCACTTGAGGAATTCCAATTAGAAGATATTTCTGAAGTACTGAGGCAAGAGGCCAGTCAGTCTTGTATCACACATGGCAATCCCACCCTTAGGCATTTAATACCGTGCAGAGTAAACTTATGCTTACATAAGAATCTGTACACAAATTTTTATAAGGTTCATAAAACATCCTACCTTGGTATCAACCCATATGTCCTGCAATGGATAAATGAATAAACAGTGGCATAACTATATACTACTACTCAGCAATCAAAAAAAGGAATTAAGTACTGATTCACACAAGATGGATGAAATTGAACTGCATATATATAAAATTTTGGTACTGGGGATTGAACTCAGGACCTTGTGCTTGCAAGGGAGGCGGCAGAACCACTGAGCTAAACCCCCAGCCCTTGAAAGGCTATATATTTTTTTAAAGGGAAACTAAAAGGAAAGACAATAAATCAGTGGTGCCCAGGAATCTGGTGGCAGTCATGGTAGTCGGGGGTGGGGGTGGCAACTGTGTACAAAGGGCTAAGACAAAGGAATTTTTAGGATGCCCAAAATGCTCTATGTAATACTGTGATGGGAGATACAAAACATTTGTCAAAACCCACAGAACCATATACCAGAAAGATAGAATTTTAATGTATGTAAATTAAAAAATCAACAAGGATGTGTGTGGGAGGACAGAACGCAGACTATAATGATGAATCTAACTATTACAAATGAATCACATAATCACAATGGAGAGGACAGGAAAGGAATGTAGTCTTCAATCTAGAACCTAAATAAATTTTTAAAAACTATTCTGACATTATACTGAAAGGCTACTGAGAAAAATAGCTCTACTAGCTGGGTGCAATGGTGCATGCCTGAGGCCCAGCTACTTGAGAGGTTGAGGCAAGAAGATCACTTGGGCCTGGGAATTTAAGCCCAGCCTGGGAAACATTTGAAAACCCCATCCAAAAACAAAAACAAAAAAACCAAACAAACAAAAACCAACTGCAGTAAGCAATCTGTAACCTATGTGATAACTTTTTTGCACAGGAGTACAGGTCAACAGTTCTGAAAGTACTTTTTTTTTTTTTTCAACTAGGGTTGAACAAGTAAGTAAATACACTATAGCTAAGCAAAGCCAGGCTTGTCCCTGTTGAAAATTACAAATAAGAGGGAGGGCGAGAATGAGTCCTGTGGAACTGTACTGGTGTTGCAGGTGTCAATACAGAATCACAGCTTTTCTTTAAAAACAGTTTTATATACATACCAACAGACAGAAATACATACAAATGTGTATATTTGCATGAAAAAGCATGCATTTCATCTACCCACTGAGATGGACTAGAAGTGGTGATGCTCTAGTAACAATCAGCACATTGGCACTTGGGTCTTTGTTCCCAATACCATTCTCCAATAAAAGGAACCATGCATGGCTCCTCAAGAAGTAGTCGATCCCATGCCCAGGGTAGGGAAAACTCAAGGTGAGCTTGCAGCATCCCCTGGTATCAAGAAGGAAGGGAGACAAGGAGGGAGGAAAGGAAAAGCTTAAAACACAAAACAAAACAAAGCAAAATAAAAAAAACAAAAACCAAGGAAGGGACCCATCAAAAGGACTTAAGAGACCAATCTGAAAAGACCTTCTAATGGCCAAAACTAGAACTGAGCCACAAAATGATAGCACTGGATCATAATTCAAAGAATAAAGTATCCAATATTAGCCCATACTAATATAAATAGTTGAGTAAAAAATAAATGAGATTAAGGGTGTATGACAACTAAATGTGTTTAGCACAGTTCTTGATGTGGATAATGGAAGCCGCACCCTGGGTGTTGGTGGCACCAACAAATAGGCTTACAGTTTGGATGGAATATAAAGGGAGACAGGGAAGGCAAGGTGCTGCTACTTGTTGTTTTGTTGCCTCCTGCATGCTTTGGCATGGACTCTTTTCTCCTCTGTGATGCCCCTCTCTCATGCCACCCTGCGTTGGAGCCAGCTGACTATGAATTGAAACTTCTACAAACTGTGAGCCAAATAAACCTTTTCTCCTTTAAAATAAATAAATAAATAAATAAATAAATAAATGAGAGACAACTTTTCCTTACAGAATTCTAATAAAAGTATAGAAGCAATTAGGGAACTAGAAAACTACCATTAAAGGAGGGAGGTGAGGGGAAGGGGATGAAAGAAAAATTAAGATGTGTTAACATGTATCAACTCCTCAGGATGAGTGTAATAATGTACTGCAAACAGTTACTAATAAAAATTTTTAAGAGGGTACTATAAAACAAAAAAAAGAAAAGTACTATTAGAATATTGCTGTAGTAATCACTATAGGCACAATCCACTAATGGGTGCAAAAATTAGTGGGTAAGAGTTGAGTAGAAACAAAGTATCTGCAGTGTCTCAAAGTATCTGTTCCAAATACTGTATTTAGTAATTACAAAAAGAAAAATAGAGAATCCTGACAGACACGACCTCAACCAAGTAATCAAGGTTAACATCACCAATAATGTCAACATCATCTGCGCCCCCCGCAAACTATGCCCTGAGAAGGGCACATTGCCTCCACCGTAGCCTTCCCAATGAACCACCTCAAATAAGTATGAGCAAGGATCTGACAAACCCAAACAGAAGAGCATTCTATAAAATAAATGGTCCTTTAAAAAAATATCAGAGTCGGGCCGGTGATTTAGCTCAGTGGCACCATGCCTGCCTGGCAAGTACAAGGTTCTGAGTTTGATCCCTGGTATCAAAAATAAATAAACAAAGAAAAAAATCAGTCATGAAAGCAAGGAGAAACTGAGGAACTATCTTGATTGGAGCATACTAAGAAAGACGTAATGAAATGTAATGTACCTAGAGTCCTGGAATGGGAAAAGCCATTAGTGAAACAATTGGTAAAACCTGGGCGAATTCTGTGATTAAGTTGTTCATTTTGCTCATTGATCTATGGTTATGTAAGATTTTTTTTTCCTTTGGTACCGGGGATTGAACCTGGGTCTTTGTGCTTGTACAGCAGGCAGTGAAACCACGGAGCTAAATCTCCAGGCCTATGTAAGATATTTTAAAAAGGAGAAGCTGGGGAAAGAATGTAATGAAACGCACAATTTTTCAAACTCCTGATAATCTAAAATTATCTCAAATAAAAATTTTAAAAATAGGACATTCTTTAAGTCACCCCCCACCCAGTACCGGGTATCAAACACAGGACCTCATGCTTTCGAGGCAGGGGCAGTGCCACTGAGCTAAATCCCCGGCGCCCTTTAGGTTTTTAATTACTAGATATCAGAATGCTGAGTTTGGTTCCCATGTGGTGTGCTGTGAAAGCACTACACCAACAATCCATCCCATCCCTGTTTTTTTGTTGTTTCTTATTTTGGTACTGGGAATCAAACTCGGGACCTTGCGCTTTCGAGGCAGGCGGCAGAACCACTGAGCTAAATCCCCAGCCCGCCCTGTTTTGAAACTTAAGAGAACCAGATGACCACCCTGAAGCTCAGGTTCATCTGCCAAAGGGGGATGATACACATCTTCTCCATTTAAAATGTTACTGAAAGATTCAATGACCCAAGTGGTAAATTGTCCAGGAATGATATGCTCATGCCCAATACAAACATTACCACTACTCTTTAGGCCTGGAACTCCTGGCATGGAAATTCCTGGCATGGAAACTTCCAGCATGAAAACCACCAACATCAACAAACTATAGGCCGGGCAAGCAGAGTACAGCAATTCTTCTCCCTGGCCTCTTCCCTCTCTCATTTCTTCCTGAAATCTAGCACAGCCAAGGCAAGCATGCCACCTCAAGGAATAGGGACAGTGCCAGAATACTTGCCACCTCTAAAAGAAATGGGTACACTGCCAGTACCGTGCAATAAGCCTATCTATAGTCCCAGTTGCTCAGGAGATTGAGGCAGGGGGAATCACTGGAACCCAGGAGTTTAAGGCCAGCCTTAACAACTTAGACCCTGACCTCAAAAAAAAGATCTGGGTACAGACTTCATATATAGCTTGGCTAAGAACTAGGGGAAGAATTGTATTTTCCAAAGACTCCACTAATACAACTTAACAAGTCTCAACTAAAAGTTATCATCTATGAAGAAATCTTTTGGTCTTTGAGGGTTATTATCATTATAATGACTAGAAGCTGCCCATCATCCCTCTTCACAGAATGACCTTGTCTATATTGCTAAAGAGGCACAGGTAATAGAATACAAAAAAAGAGGTTTCTAGTCCCAGTTTTTAATAAACTTCAGAGGCACATTTGCTCAACTTATTTTTATTAACAAAAAGTGCAAACTATAGACTACGCATCATGGCATTCAAGCAAGACATGAGACAAAAAAATGAACAATACTGAGTAAAATATAAGCTGATACAATGTCTCTCACATGTACATATAGTTATTCATGCTTTTTCAACAGTCTCTTGGTCAACTTTCAGTGTAATTTTCACAAATATATAGCAGCTCAAACAAATGCAGGAGCACAATGGTAAAGTTTGGCAATTTTGGGGTGGAGATTACTTAAAGTATGAAAGAAAACCTTATGCATCACAGTTTCACTCTGAAGTAAGCCACTGTGCAATATATTAGTCTTTATTGACACTGAAATCAATACCCAACTAATAAGGAAGAAAAGACAGTTTAAAAATATTGTTGCACTACAGTTGTATTTTAAGAGGCAGGAAAAAAAAATTTTTAAATTTAAATAATCTTACATGTGTTCACATGACCAGAATCATAATCCACGTTAACTTAATTCATTTTAAATTACATTTGCCAAAAGATTATGTGCCATTAAACAGTGTGCCTGCACTTGAACAAGAGAGAAAAGGTAAATAAATAAATTTTACTCTGTCAACATACTCCAAAAAGGAGATTTAGTTTAGTGTTACTTTGGTTATTCATGTAAAGTTTCTATATGAAAGAATCAATAACTAGTTTTTCTGTTCACTAATCAATAGGCCCTACATGAAACTATAAACTGATTAAAATCCAGAATACCTCAGTAGTTATTTAAACACAACTGAGTGTCTAGCCAAAGACAAAAGAGCACTGGCAAGAGCAAGTTACTGCATGCATGCACTGCCTCTTGGTACCCTTTCTGGCAGTTAGCTGGCCTTCTGCTACAGAAGACAAACTGCCTTCTGTGAATGTACTAATTTGCTAAATTAAGAGCCACACTACTATTTTATTATATTAGAAAGAACACTTCCCACACTGTTAATTTTTTTCCCACATACTACTGTCTTCTACTAGAATTGTGCTACTTTGTAACAGTTTCTCAATTACTATTACAGATACAGATGATGACAAAATGAGAATAAATTTGATTATCTAATCAATGACAAATTTGAGCACCAACTACAACAAATTTCAGGGTCAAGGTAGCTTGTAAGTCAGTTCTCTTGATCTGGCAATTACCTTCCACTGTTTTCATCAGTACTGAAGTGGAGATTTTCAGGGCCTACTTGCTCACCATCAGGAAAACTGGAATGAGAATCTAAGAAAAGAATAAAAGATAAAAATTTTTAAAATCACAAGCAGATACTGGGCCAGGGATGTAGCTCAGCAGTTCCATCGCTTGCCTTGCAAGCGCAAGGACCCGAGTTCAATCCCTGGTACAAAAAAAAAAAAAAAAAATCACAAGCAGATACCACAACAAGGCGGTATCTTCCTCAAGTCTTTAAACGATCTTACCAAATGTTATTCAAATGATAAAGGTATGCAGGGTTGTTATTTGAGTCATATGTATGGAAACACAAAGGGAAAATGAAGGAGAAAAACCAAAATGTGTAATAGACACCCACAAATAGAAGCTGAAAGGCACTGCCTGACTTTTGCCTTCCTGAAGACACTGAAGGAGCAGCTGAAGAAAGGAACAAGAAAGGATGATAAACACTCTCAAGACTCACACTGTGAACACAAGATGTATTTCAAAGCCAATTAAAGTACACATGCAAATATCATGGGCAAAACCCCACCAGCACTTAAAATAACTTACCCCAAATCTGGATGCTTCCTTTAGAAGCAGAGGAAATTACTAAAAGTGCCTTAATACTTACAAATCATCAAATGGCTTGGTATGTATTGAAAAAGGTATTAGGACATTAGTGAAATATGTAAAATAAAAAGCTAAAATTATAACCCAGACAATGTTGTCATTCCAGGAAATCTGGCAAAGGAACGCTCAGATTGGTTATTTAGGCTCCTAAGTGACATTGAATATCTCTAATTTCATATTCTTTTATTGTTTATTTCTATTGTTTATTATTATTTTAGAAAAATGCTTCATAGTGGAATGGTTATGGTATATCCACGACAGAATACTAGGTTGCCATAAAAAATAAAATTTCAAATGACAAACATATTTAAATGAAAACTAAAGCTGAATATAAAATTATAAATACTACCCCATTTCAGTAAAAGGAATCCAAATAAACACAGAACAAAATAAAAAACAGATTTCTCTTGCTGAGTTTTTTAACCTAAGAATTTTCTAGGGGGAAAAAGAATAAAAATTGATGATTCCCCCACCACAAAAATTTGATGATTCCAGACTGGGGTCAGTGGTAGAGTGTTTGCCTATTAGCACCCAGTAAAATAAGAATAAAAAATAATCAACATGCATTTCTAAGAAATCAAGGTTATTTTAAAATTATCTTATAGTAAGCTAGAAAAATATCTGAAAAAAGGAAAATAAATCAAATAGCTGAAACCTTGTTGGCAAACATTTTCTATAAAGGGCCAGAGAGTAAATATTTAGCACTACAGGCCACAAATGGTGACTGCTAAAAAAAAATCTTGGTTTCTTACAACTCTTTATAATTTAAAGCCATTCTCAGGTCACTGGCTACAAGAGCAGGCTGTGGAAGTGGCACTCGTTAGGTGTCCAACCAAGTCAAATACTACCTACTAATTTTCTTCAGTACTCACCATGTAGTTTATCAAAGAATTTTGTCTCACAAATGACAAAAAAAAAAAAAGGAAGAAGCAAAAGAAGCAAAAGTAGCAGAGCAGAAGTAGAAGCAGCAGCAGCAGCAGAAGAAAAAGAAGCAGCAGGGTTGGTTTTGTTAATCTGTGTAAAATGACATCATATGCTGTACCTTCATCTGGGGGCTGTGCCATGAAAGAGTCGTTAAATCCAATCATGGTGGTGTGCTCTTCCTGCTCCTCATTCTCAGTGTCACATTCAATGTCACTGTCACTACTCATTCCTAGAAGAAGAGGAACAACATGTTTCTGATAAGAAGCCACCATAAGTAAAAGGAAAAGAATAACTTATTTACTATCCTGAGGTTCCTGCTAAATTTTACACTGAATGCTAACAATTCAACAAACTAAACAAAACAAAGAAAAAAAGCAATATAAATCTCACTTTAGTTTAGAGCAGTGGCTTCATTTTCATTTTCAAAGTTTAAAATTGAGTACTACAATTACTTTTTGGGCAGGGGCTGTTTTGAGGCAGCGTCTCACTATGTAGTTCAGGCTGATCCTGAACTCACTATGCAGCCCAGACTGGCTTCAAACTCACAGCGATCCTCTTGCCTCAGCCTCCCCAGTGCTGGGATTACAGGCATGCGTCACCACACTCAGTTGAGTACCACTGTTCTTTAAAGTTGTGATTTGAAACTAGTATTTATTTCTCACTTTTTTTTCTAGTCATAAGACAAAATACTCTTTTAATCCTGATTCTCTATAAAGTCTGCAGCCTAAAACATAAAACACACACACACACACACACACACATATGTAAAACTCTACCAATGTAGTGATGTTAGTTTTAATCCTATTTGGGCCTTAAAGTTTTGTTTTTGCAAGTGCATCAGTTGGTTTTTTGGGGTATTTTTAATGCATGTATTTTTAATTCACACATAGTAACTGTGCATATTTATAGGTGTAGTATAACTTTTTTTTTTTGGTACTGGGAATCAAACTCAGGACCTTGCACTTGTGAAGCAGGCGCCGGAAGGTATAGTATAACACTTTAGTACATGTATATAATGTGTAATGATCAGACTGGGGTAGCTGGCTTATCTATTACCTTAGACATATGTCTCTGTGCTGAGACCATTCAAAATCCTCTCTACTAGCTATTTTGAAATATCCAATTAGTTGTTACAAACCATGGTTATCCTTGTGTGCTAAAGAACATGAGAAGTTATTTCTCTTACCCAACAGCACAGGTATCCACTAATGATCCTTGCACTGTCCCTCCCTCTCGCCAACATTCTTCCTAGGCTTTTGTAACCACTATTCTCATCTCTACTTTGAGATCAACTTTTGAGCTTCTACAGGAAATGGGAACATATAGTATTTGTCTTTCAGTATTTATTTTAATATAAAGCATCCAGTGCAAATGATTCTACTTCACTCATTTTTATGGCTGAGTAATATTCCACTATGTATATGTGCCACATTTCATTTATGCACTCATTCATTAAAACACTTAGGTTGATTCCATAATCTGGCTTATGTGGACAGTTCTGTAGTAAACATGAAAATTGTAAACATCCTCCTAACATAGAGATTTCAATTCCTTTGGATAAATGCTCGGCATCAGTTGATTTTTGAACAGAAAAATTCTATAGAAAGTATTTCTGCATTACCAAGACAGTGACCCAGGATACCTGAAAATCTTTCTGCTACCATCCTTATAAACAGCTAAAGTATAGGTATAAAATATTATCTTACCAAACAGTATATTTAAAACAGGAGGACTTGAGCATTACACATCTCTATTCCCAACACTCTGGGAGGCGAAGGCAAGAGGATCACCTGAGGCTAGGTTGAGCAATTTAGTGACTTAGCAAGACTATGTCTCAAAATTACATATGGGTAGGTTGGGGGTGCTATGGGTGCTAGGGGGTGCTAGGGATGTAACTTGGTGCAAAGGCCCTGGTTTCAATCCCCAGTATGGGGAAAGAGGGTGGGTGGGATCCACAGGTGTCAGAAACAGGGAAGGATGAGGAACACCAGTGGTTCAGAGACCTTCTTGCAGAGCCTGATGTGAAGATTCTTAATACTCCCTTGAGGATGAGGGTGGGGAAGGGCAAGCTTTGGACCCTCCACAGGGAGTTTAAAATGGGGATAAAATTCTAGTCTCTGCATAGAGCTAATTTTCTGGTTTTGATGAGACAGTCTCAATATATTCCCCAGGCTGGCCTCACGCCATCTCCCTGCCTCAGCTTCCCAAGTAGCTGGGACTACAGGTATTTGCTACCAGCCCAGCAGTAAGAATAAACAACTGCCTTTAGGAAATGAAGAATATTGATGAAAAAGACAAATTCTTTGATAGACACAAACTACTGAAGCTCATTCAGGAAAACACAATAACTATTAAAGAAACAGAATTTGTGATTTAAAAAAATTCCAACAAAGAAAACTGTAGCCCTATGTGGCTTCATTGGTGAATTTGGACAGATGGACATTCCTATACTCTTCACCTTCAATGAAGAAAATATATACACACACACACCACAAAACTTTACTGCTTGAAAAGAGTAAAACTGATTTACAAAATTCAAAACCAGTTACTTCTGTGAAGTACCACCTCCACCGTGTGGCCTTTCATGGAACTGCTTCTGAAACAAAACCACATTGAATTCCTGAAATTCTAGGTACGTATTTCTTTTCTTTTTTTTTTTTGGGTACCGGGGATTGAACTCGGGTCCTTGCACTTGCAAGGCAAACGGCAGAACCACTGAGCTAAATCCCCACACCCTAAGTACATATTTGACTTCTCAGAATTAGTGTTTCTGAATTCCTAAAAGGTGTTAATCTTAGGACTCAAAAATAATGAACCAGAAATTTCAAAATCTAAATTCTTTTAAAAATATATTTATCCAAATTTTATTACATGAAAAACTAAATTTAACTGGTATTTACATGAACAATAGCCTACAGTAAATATTTCAAATGGTGAAAAGCTTTTATGAGTATAATTGGGTGGTTTATGATTAATGGAACATTTAGCACTCTTAGCAAGATTTATAGTATAGAATCACATGTCAAAAATGTCAATTTAGAGACTAATTTTGCTATGAAAACTCATTTCCTGAAACATCGTACAAAGGATTTTTATCAAGTATACTATGTATAAATTCACTAATATTTATTTAGCAGGAGACAGGGTCTGGAACACACATAAATGGCAACAGCTATAACCAGGTCTGATTAGTGAGCACTTCGTGCTTCCATCGACCTCTGATTCCAGATACCAGTTTACTTGCTAGAGCAAACTCCTTGAAACTAGTAATGTTCCTGTGTTAATTGTTAAAATTAATTCTAACAGAAAAATTTTTACGACTAAAAACATTTCTTGACTGACTTTTCTCAGGACTCAGGAAATACACATTTCTAAGAAATTCTAGGAGGGAATTTGCATATGAAAACATCATTTGATATTTTATTAAGTACTAAGATTTGGAAGTTTACTACCTTTGTGTATACATTGAGAAAGACAAATTGCTGGATGTCACTGGTAGTGATTATAAGACATTTGAGAGAAATTACAATGTGACAGAAACCTACAGTTCACAATAAATCTGAAATAGGATACACCTATATCAATTGCCTACTCTATTTCTGGAGCATCCATTGTACGCTCAGTGTAGCTAGTTTCTGAGTTAGAATTCCCTAACCCTGCTCCACTGCTGGTGGGAGTATAGACTGGTGCAACCACTGTGGAAATCAGTATGGAGATACCTCAAAGAACTAGGACTGGAAGTCCCATTTGACCCCACTATTCCACTGCTGGGGATCTTCCCCAAAGAATTAAAAGAATCATACCACAGTGATATATGTGCACCCATGTTCATAGCAGCGCAGTTTGTAACAGCTAAAACTTGGAAACAGCCCAAATGCCCATCAACTGGAGACTGGATAAAGAAAATGTGGTTTTTTTATAAAATGTAGTACTACACTCAGCCATAAAAAATGAGAAATTAGAGACATTTATAGGTAAGTGAATGCACATTGAGGCGATACTCTTAAGTGAAATAAATAGGACACACATGTGTAAATACCGAATAGTTTCTCTGGTGTGAGAAACTGAAAGTGTAAATAAGAACTAAATGTATAATAGGTAATGTGAAATAGGAAGAAAAGGGGCAAAGGGGAAGGAAGTGGGAGGGGTAGGGGAAAGGAAAGAAGGGAATGGGATTAATATGAGAAAATGGAAAAATAGGAACAAAATCTTTGCAAATAGGGAGGACTGGAGGGGTTGAAGGGAGGGCTGGGCAAGGGTGAAAAATAAGAACCAAGAGAGACTATGTAAAGGTGCAAATTTCCAATGATGAATGTCATTATATTGTATACCTAAAATGTACCAATGATTAGAATGAATAATCGATAATGTAAAATAGGAAGAAAAGGTCCAAAGGGGTAGGGGTAGTGGGAGGGGCAGTGGAAAGGAAAGAAGGGAAAGGAAAAATGATGAGAAATGGAAAAAATGGAAATAAAGTCTTTGTAAATAGGGAAGGGTGGAGGGCATGAAGGGAGGGCTAGGAATGGGGAAAAAATAAGAACCAAGACGCATTATGTAAAGGTACAATTCCCAATAAGAAATGTAATTGTGTTGTATACCTACAATGTACCAATAAAAGAATTTAATAAAAAAAAAAAAAAAAGAATTTCCTTAATCAGATTCAGATGCTTGGAAAATATATTAACTACCTGGGGCTGCATACAATTTGTATTCTATCCCCTAATAATTTACCTGTCTTATTTGGTTCTAAAAGAACCTAAGTATTGCTCAGGTATCTTCCTTCCCATGGTCACATGGAATGCATTGGGGAGAGGGACCAAATGATTGCCCTTTGCCACTTAGCATTGTGAATGATTCAAGACATGTAAGAGGAAGTCAGAATGTTGTTGAGGCACCCTGAGAAGTTTTCCTGGTTGATAAATAGAGCTAAACAAAATGAAGTAACCCTTCCCCACTCCCAGGATGTTGTTCTGACTCCATACGAAGTTTGCAGCTGCAGCAATCATTCTGCCACCTTGAAGGGAGCTAAGCCAACTCACTGAGAATGGCAAAGCAAAAGATGGAAAAAGAAAAAAACTCTTGAGTTCTTGATGCCACTGAACAACTAAGTCTTCTAACCCTGAAACTGCTCTACCATAGTTAGTGTGGTAACTTCTTGCTATTAGAAGACGTCTTATTAATACAAGAGAGTTACATTTCATTATTCAGTTGATTGCTTGATTTTTTTTGGTAACTTTTGCTAAAAGTATCTTAACAGCCAGGTAGGTGGTATATGTCTGTAATCCCAGCTACTTGGAAGGCTTAGGGAAGAAGAATCACAAGTTTAAGGCCATCCTGGGCAATTTAACAAGACTGCCTCAAAATAAAAAATAAAGAAGAAAATGAAAATGGCTGGGGATGTAGTCTGGGTTCAATTCTCAGTACACTAAGGAGGAAAAAAGGGCAAAACTAAATAAATGTATACATGAGCAAATAAATAGTATCTTAATTATTCTAAAAGGAACCCACCACGGCAGGCCATCACATATTGTGTGACTCATTCCCATTGCTTTCTTTGGTGGCACTAGGGACTGAACCTAAGGAGCACTGAGTTATATCCCTTCTTTGAGACAGTGGCTCCATGAGTTGCCTAGACTGAGCTCAAATAGGCAATCGTCTTCCCTCAGCTTTGGGAGTTGCTGGATTTCAGGCAGGCATCACCATAACCTGGCTATCCACTCCTCTTAGCTAGGTTGCCAGCAAGGTGTTTAACAGATGTACCAATGGGTGTTCTGAGTGTCTCTGACTTAAACAAAAGAGATCTCTGCTACATTAGCAGGAAACTCAAAAGTCTCCAGTTTTACACAAATAAAGAAAGAAACTGCCAGTCAGGTATGGTGGTACATAATGCCAGCACTCGGGGAGGTTGAGGCAAGAGGACAGCAAGTTCTAGCCTATCCTGAGCAACTTACCAAGATCGTGTGTGTGTGTGTGTGTGTGTATCTATATCTATCTATCCATCTACCCACACGTTATATATATTACACATACCTATATACATACACAGAGTCCACCCAAAAAAGTGTATACACACCTCAGGAAAAAAAAAACAGTATGACATTTTTTCAACAGATGGTGTACCCTTGTATGGGGGACCCTAGAAGATGCTGTACATTGCAGAAAACAAACTACATTGCTGGCCCTTAGAGAAGAAACTGAAAATGCATATGCAGCAATCTTAATGACCAAGGTTACCCAAGCAGCAGTTCGCTGTACTAATAAATGTCCGAAGCTAATGGCCACCATTTTGAGCGCCTCTTGTAACTACAGAGGCCAAAGGTAACTTGTATTAATCTCATGATGTCTCAATAAATTTAATTTTAAAGTATTTATACAAGTTTTTCTTTTATATATAAATAAGACACGCTGGGGATGTAGCTCAGTGTGAAGGCCTGTTCAATCTTCAGTACCACCAAAAGCCTACCTAGAGTTCTACAGGTTATCCACTTTTGAGGTAGGGTCAGACTTTTCAGCAGCATGCTAATAAACAGAAGACTAATACAAGGTTGTCCCATATGGAACAGGTACAAATGAAAAGGCTTGTATATGACTTGTCATGTGTAAGAAAAAAAAGTTGCCTTTTACCAGTATTGAAGACCACTTTATTAGTTCCAAATTCTCAGCTAGTAACAAACACCACTTTATTTTAAAATTTCTTCAGACAGCCTTCTCTTCAAGAATGAGAAAAACCTACAGTGATCTGACAGAACATTTTCTCGATGTATTTGGCATAAGTAAAGAGCTGTGTTTTTTTCAAACATGGATATAAGACAAACCCACTCAACTGTCTACCAAAGGTTCTAGGTGTAAAAAATAAAGGTTTCCTGAGAACTAGCTCACATTGATAGAATAATACCCACAGCAGTGAGCAAGGCCTTGTTCTCTACAAACAAAGCAGATTTCAAGAGACACAGAACTACTTTTGTCTATTGCACTCCCTTGTTCCCAGCCTCATCAGTGATTTGCCATCTCATTGCCCATCCCAGGGCTCTAGTGGTAAACAAGCTGTTTACATATCAACAAATTACAAGGATATTCGTCTGTATAACTGTTGATTTGCAAGTTACAAGCAATCTTTCTTACTGAGATGCTGGTGTGTAACATCACCACAACACTCCCTATACAAAGCTAAAATGTGTTACTGAGGAAAGCTCTATATCCTACCTGCAATAATCACATGCTTTCAAAAATTTGAAAGAGGGGGGCTGGGTTTTAGCTCAGTGGTTTCGCCGCCTGCTGCGCAAGCGCAAGGACCTGTGTTCAATCCCCGGTACCAAATAAATAAATACATACATACATACATACATACATAAATAAAGTACCATATAGAGTTTTACTGAGAATGTAAAATAATACTGGTAAAAGTTTTTCAGCAGTTTGAGAAACACAGTGAGGACTCAGTAAATATTTTCTATTATTATTACATGCCTCTTCTTGAGCTCCCTATACACCTTAGTCCAGCACTCAATATATTATGAATAGCTTGTCTAACAACTAACCAAGCAGTTTTTAATTGCTTAATTGTTCTCCCTTGCCCAACCATACATATCTAGCACACCAGCAAACTCGCTCTCATTAGTAACTGTGGCTCACTCTGGCAAGTAATTCAGTTTCACCAATGGTTCTTGAATGGAGATGATTTCTGAGAACACTGTGAGATGCAGTAACTGGGGGTAAGTAATACTGAAACCTAGTGGTTAAAACTAAGACTGATGCTAAACAGTCTACAATGCAGAGGAATAACTTCCTTATGATAAATTAGGAGGTCCAAAAAGGCAACAGTACCAAGGAAGAGAAACTGATCAAGATTGGAGGTTCAGGAATTAACATATCACCAGCATCAAATGTGCTGTCAGGCAAATTAGAAGCATTTCATAAATGATGCATGAAAAAGATGAGCACTTAAGTCCAGCACATGCTGTTAAGAATTTATCCCACTATAATTAATAATGGGTATGTAGAAATGCATGGAAAGTAGCTAGTCCCCACAAGTCCTTTCTATAAATATCATCAGTCATAGTATTTCTTAATGTTTTAAAAATCAACACATCACCTTAAAATTTTTTTCCATTTAATCTCTTCTCCTGAAATATGTTACACACTGCAGGAGCACTGTAGAAGAGGTAAGATCAACACATTTAGCGTTCTTTAAAAAACCTGAAAGTGCCATCACCCACATACTCTTTCACAGGGCAGTTACAGGCAGATGGTGGGACCTGTACATATTTATACTTTGAGCTACAATTCATCAACCATTGAAATGCAAATAACTGCAGACAGAGATGGAAGATGGCAGTTTCACTGAGAAATTAAAAAGAATTTTCAATGTCAAATATCAAAAACATTGGCATTCTTTCCTGCCAATATATAAAGGACACAGCAAGGTCAACAGACATAGCCTTGTTTTAAATGCCTTCTGTTACCCAAAACAACACGTCTTTTATGTTTTTAATGAATAATGAACCTGGAAGAATACACAGAACAAACAATAGAACATGTAACTAAGAATAAGTTGGAACAACAATTAAAAAGAAAAAAAAGAATAAGTTGGTGCAGTTGAAACTGGTTAGCAAAGGGAATTTTAAAATGATTAAAGCTTGGAATGCTTCTCTAAGAGGAAGAAAGTATTCTGTAGAATTAAGACACTCTGGGAGGCTAAGTCTGGGGAATGTAATAACTCAGCGAGACTCTGTATCAAAATAAATGGCTGGGGATGTAGCTTAGTACCTTACTTAGAACCTTAGTAAAGGCTTTGGGTTCAATCCCCAGTAGCAAAAACAAGTTAAAAAAAAAAGGATTAACTTCAAAAGACAAATATTTAACCTACTCTAATTACTTGTTTTGGGGCACATCTTCCTTGTAAGACTAAACATATTTAATTCATCTTACATATCTAGCAAAAATTAAATGCCTAGCATGTAGGTAACTTATTACATTAACTAAGCAGATGAACAACCTGCAGAGTTTTCTCCCCATAAATAGCTCTTCTTGTCCACTGACATGTTCTTTTATGTTGTAAATTATCCATTTTGTCTTCCTCTGTGCTTAATGTCTTAAAAAATCAAAATCAATGGCACAACAAACACTGTGTTCAGATCAGGCTATATGACATAAGAGGCTCAGTAAAATTTTTACTAAACCAACTATTTTCTACCAACACCTACCACGACAAACACCAAAACAAGGGTAGTATTTCTGCTTAATTATGATCTATATCATTCCTTACCTTCCTCAGGGCCAGCTGAAGCTCCTTCAGGTAGTACAGGCTGTAACTCACCAGTTTCAGTATTCTCCAAATCAGTTATTGGCATTCCTTCCAGACGACTTCCTTTAGCATTAGCCCTCAAATACGGAAAAGACAACTTTTTATAACTACTAAGTGATATAATAATTTGTTTGCTTGTCCTGAAACTGAGCCCCAAACCATGTTTAATACTAAACTTCAAATTTTATTTTGAAAATTTTCACTAAAGATTCACAATGAAAGATAATGAGATAGTGGACTGTATCAATATCAATTCCTGGTTGTTATGTTGTACTATAGTTTTGCTAAATGTTACCATTAGCACAATCTGCTTAAGATATGCAGGATCTTTCTTTTTTTTTTTTTGGTACCAGAGATCGAACTCAGGACCTCACGGTTGCCAGGCAGGCGCTGGAACCACTGAGCTAAATCCCTGACCCGAGGATCTTTCTATATTATTTCTTATAATAAATAAATCTATGATTATCAAAAACTTCAATGAAAAAAACAGAACTTCTAAATAGTATGTTCTTACTATTATGGAAAGAATTTAGAAATATATTACTGAGAACACAAGGCATACCTTTTGTGCTAAATTACATAGTCATAGCTGCTTAAATATACATACAAATGAGAAGACCGCGTATAAAAAAAATTAAGAACAGCAGGAAGTTGGAAAACAAGGCCTATCAGAGACAAGGATGAGGAAATTTTCACTTAATATTTTTTCCCTTTTTCATTTTGAACCATTAAGTATTTAAACTTTTTGCCCACACTACTTTAAATCAAGTAGGGAAAAAAAGATATGAGCTGAAAAGCACTCATATAAATCAGGCTACCAGATACCATTAAATGCAAAATGATTACAGACAGGAACTGTAGACATTTGTATATGGGACTTTATTTTGTTGTTGTTTTGTTTTTTTGGTACCAGGGATCAAACTCAGGACCTTGCACTTTCAAGGCAGGTGGTGGCACCACTGAGCTAAATCCCTGGCCCTGTATATGGGATTTTATGCTCTAGGGGAAAAAAAATTATATTTATATACATTTAATCTTTATGACTAAAGGCAGATAAAAATATTTCTGTAACAAAATATACTAAGAGATGAAGGGAGTAGAGTGCAAGGGGAGAAGGGTATATAAAAAGAATTAAGGTGTTACATGTACAAATTTCCCATGATGAATGTAATCATTATATATAATAAACATATGCTAATAAACATATACTAATAAACCATACCATAAACATATACTAATAAATTTTGAAAGTAGTAAATAAAAACAAAAAAATCCCACCAAATATAAAAGTTAGTTGCACTTTTAACCTGAAAGGAACATGTATACTATCAAGCTGGGTAATGGGAAAGACAAAATAATCTCCAATGATTTTCATATCTTTCTACTGCTGAAATTTGAGCTAAAACAAAAACTAAACTACCAGCTGATTGTTTAGACTTGGTAATGATAAGTCCTAAAACTATATGAAATTTAGTAGCAAGTGCTTGTAATTCTAGCATTCAGGGAGGCTGAGGCAAGAGGATTCCAAGTTCAACCCCAGCCTGGGCAACTTAGTGACTCATTAAGATCCTGACTGAAAGTAAAAAATAAAAAAGGGCTGAGGCTATAAAGCTCCACATAAAGACTCTGAGATTTAAGACCCAGTACTGGAAAGAAAACAAAACAAAAAAGCTACATGAAATTAGGTAAATTTAAGGGATGTCAGTCTTTCTCTAAATTTAATTCAATTTCTTCAAAGTCTCTAATATAGAACTATGCTGTCTAAATATAAAAATGTTTAACATCCATAAAATAGATCAGCAGAAAGATATTTATGGCTTATCTAGCATATCCACAGACAATACATTCTATTATTACTTTATCTTTTGAAGTTTAACTGACATAGGTGGTATTTGAGTTTGTTTCCTGGGACAGATATAAAGGTGTCAACCACCATATATCCTTTGGGAAATTCCAACTATAAGTTCTGAGCATGCTTTCTTAAGAGAAAAAAAAAGGTGTGTCAAAAGCACCCAAGCAGTGGCTAAGATTGCCAGAAGTACTTTGTTCTATATAAAATATAGATGACACACTTGTGACACGTATAGCCCAGCACAAATATCTTTGACAGATTAAAAACAAAAACATAGAAACCTCCAAGAACTCTCACAAATCTCATTAGGCAGAGTTCACACAGGTTATATACATCACTGTTATCCTAATCTCCATGAAAATGAGCTCTAACATATTTAACCCGAACTCATGGCATAATCTGATCCCATTAAAAAAAAAAGTAGGGTCTCCAATAGTTTAAGAAGTTACATTTAAATCCAATAAATGTACTTTCTACTCACTAAAAAATTAACAAAGTAGAAAATCATTTGTTCATTATGATGTAACTTAATATTCCAAACAAGAAAAGAACTTTATGTACCCCAAGGTTATCATTTTCCTTCTTTTTTCAACAGTAGGTAAGCCATTGAAAACTGCCACCACAACAGTATCTGAGTCCAAAGCTTTACACTGCCCGTCTTCGGTTTTGGGCAGAATGTCACTCATGATGCCATGTGTCAAGCCTCGGGGAGAACTGTGCCTGCTCGCAGACTGTGAGCTTCCTGGGGAGCCTTTAGAAAAGGAGGCAAATAAACATGAAAGTTTGCTCTTTGTAACATTAGAATATCTCAACATAGATATACATTTTTTAAGTAAAAACTTCAAAATGTAAATATTTCAAAATGTGAGAATGTGAGTACCAGTCTTTTTTAAGCCAGGTACTTAAAATGAAGGAGTCCAGGGTCTGTTCTGTTGTGAGACTACAAGCAGAACTTCAGCATTTTTGGTGATTTTTTTCAGTCTAAAGATATACTACAATATCAATTTCCAGTAACTGACATCTACTCACCAAAACTATATTTGGAATGTTTCAAATTTACCTTCAGACAAAGTCTGACAGTCTCCTTTTGAATGACTATTTTCCCCAGAGTCCACTGCTCTTCGAAGTGACAGACTACCTGCTATACTGGACCGAGCTGGCTTGGGTGAATTACTTTTCTTATTTGTGGCTGCAAAGACATTTACAAACATTTTGGAATATGATCAAGTAGCACAAAACTCATTACTTAGTTAAATAAAGCTTACTCTTACCATGCATGGTAGCTTTTCTGTTTACATCTTCTAAAAATAAACAAGTACTCTGTAGGCTCAACTAATTTATTTGTAGTTCTCATAGAAGTATTGCTACTTTGTTGATGGTGAAGCAGAATCTAACTTAGAAGATTAATTATGATCTCATAAGAAAAATCTTATCGTTCTCAATTAAACTAAGTCTGAAAAAAAAAATACGATCCCCAAACCCTTGGAAATTGTTACTTGATTAAAAAGAAAATCAATGTTAAATTAGAAACAGATGACAATTATACGTCAAATAAAAACTCTGTGGCCAAAGCAGTAATAAGAAAATGGACACCCTTAAAGTGCATTAATGATAAATAATATAGAAATTCCTGGGCAAATATGCATATTCAAGAAGCTAGAAAAGAAGCATGAGATTTATTAACAGATAATAAATAGGCTAGGAAGATTATTGGATATAAGGCCAATAACTGCTTTTCTATATACTAGCAAAGAAAATTTGAATGAAATTAAGAAAATACTTTCATTTGTAATAGCATTAAATAGAATATTTAAGAAATAAACTTAATAAAAGAAATACATACAAGACTTGCACAATGAAAATTGCCACACATTGTTGAAAGAAAAATAAAGATAAAGAAGACATCTTGGGTTCAATGACTGAAACATTTAATACTGTTAACAAGGCAATATGCCCCAAATTGATCTGCAGATTTAACAGAGTCCCTATAAAAATCTAGCTGTCTTTTTTTTTCTTTGCAAAAACAAGCTGATTCTAAAATTCCTACGAAAGTTAAAAGGTGCAGAGTAGTCAAAACAATCTTAAATACAAGACCTTTTTTTTGGTGGTAGTGGGGCTGGGTGGGACCAAATCCAGGGCCTTATGCATGCAAGGCAAGAGATCTACTGAGCTACATGCCTAGTCCCCAGATTCACGCTCACTATAAAGAAAAGTAATCAAGATTGGTTGGTCCTAGGATATGGACAGATAGCTACCTATCTACCTTTCTCAATTTCAGAACTGAGAATCCAGGAATAAATCTTTACACTTATGGTCAACTGACTTTTGGCAAGGATGTCCAGACAATTCAAAGGGCAGAAAAAAATGAGGGACAATACCACATGTCAAAGATACGTAGGAACTGGAACCCTCATACACTGCTGCTGGGAATATAAAATGCTACAGCTATTTTGGAAAATAGTCTGGCATAGGTGGCAATTTCTCAAAAAGTTATACATAGTTCCCTATGACCCAGCAATCCCACTTGTAAGTATATATTCAAGATAAACAAAAACATATATCCATACAAAAACTTGTACATGAATGTTCATAGCAACATAACTAGCAATAGCCAAAAAATGGAAATAACATAAATGTCCATCAACTGATGAGTGGATAAAAAATATGTTCCACAAACAATGAAGTATCATTCATCCATACAAAAGAATAACATGCTACAGGGCCGGGGATTTAGCTCAGTGGTTCTGGAGCCTGCCTCGCAAGCGCAAGGTCCCGAGTTCGATTCCTGGTACCAAAACCAACTAACAAACAAACATGCTACAACATGGATGAACTTTGAAAAGGTTGTGATGAGTAAAAAAAGCCTGGCACTAAAAATAAAAAATTCATACCATATGATTAATGTGAAAAGTCCACAAAATGTAAAACCATGTAATGAGACAAAGTTCATTAGCGGTTACCAGGGATCTAGATGAAATAGTGCAAGAGAATAACTTATATTTTGAAAAAGTTTTAAAAATTTAAGAAAGTGGGCACACAGGCTTCCCATTTGCCAGGAGGGGGCGGCAGCAGCAAGTATATGCCATGATCCTGTGTGACGTGAAGGAGTGTGACCAGCCCCACTTGCAGAATTATTGCCTCTTCATCAAAAGTGCAGCTGCTCATTACATTTCCCCCTTTCATGATATTCCTCTGAAATGGACTCTAAACCCAACTGAGGTGAGGCCAAAGGTTTTTGTTGACTTGTCTAAGATCCCACAGCTGGAAAACAACATTTCTACAAAGAAAGTAGATGATGATGCTGGGCGTGACAGCACAAGCCTGTCACCAGTTACTCAGGAGGCCTAAGCAGCAGGACTGCAAGTTCAAGAGTACCTGGACAACTTAGAGACCTTGTCTCAAAATCTTAAAAAAAAATTGTTTTTATTTTTGAGACAGGTCAGACTACGTAGTTCAAGCTGGCCTTAAACTCACTATGTAGTACAGGCTGGCCTTGAACTCAAGGCAATCCTCTTACCTCAGCCTCCAGAGTGCTGGCATTACAGGTGTACACCACCACGCGTGGCTTTAAAAAAAATTCTTTTAAAGGCTGGGGATATAGCTCAATTCAAGGCCCTGGATTCCATTAATATACTGCCCCCTCAAAGCACAAAATGCTGAATATGAGTTTAATATGATTGTAGAAGTACATTGGTGAACAAAATGCTAAAATGGAAACTGCCACAAAAACAGCCAGCAAATCCCATTAAGCAAGATGTAAAGGATAGCAAGCTATGTCATGTGTTGAATGAATATCTACCTTCTCAAGGGTTATAAATGAATTATGATGCCCTCTTAGATTTGAGAAAAATCCTCATCAAAAAGAACACAGTTTGCTATGGAGATAATGATCCTGTTGATGTTTGTGAAACAGGCTCAAAGACTGTTTCTCATGTTAAGGTTATTTATGTGAAAGAATTCTGGCTATTGTTGATGGCAAAAGAGATAGGAAATCAACTGCTAGCAGTATTGATAATCTTGAAGCTCCAAAGTCTCACAATATTGGTGAACTTCAGAAGTTCAAACCAGACTAACCAAAAGTTACTCCTACTTGCTTTAGTTTTTTTTTTTTCTGGCACTGGGGATCGAACTCAGAACCCTGTACCTGCCAGGCAGGCACGGCACCACTGAGCTACATCCCTAGCCCCACAAGATACCAATCTCTAAGGATTCTTAATTGCAAGACTCCTTTCTCCCTAAGTGCCAGGGACAGGCAGGTCTATAAACATTTTCTCACTTCCTGTTGAAAGTTCATTTTATTCAAGCTTTTTTTTTTTTTTTAGACAAAGTTTTCCTCTGTAATACAGGCTAGCCTCTAATTTATGATGATCCTAGCTCAGTCTCATTACTCAAATTTTTTGAGATATGCGATATGTAAATAAACACTGAAAAAATTCCTGTTGTTTTTGAGTTGTGGTATATTGCCAAGCTATCCTTGAACTCCTAGGTAAAGTAATTCTCCTGCCTCAGCTTCCCAAGGAGCTGAGACTATAGGTGTGAGCCACTGTGCCCAGCTGAAAAAATTTTTTCTGAGAGTATAGAGTAAGTGACCTTATACTGATAAACTTAAAGCCCTAATAAAATAATTTTCTTGGAAAACCAGTTATAGAAACTAACAAATTGAAGCAGGAATATGAGATGACTAATAAAAACAACAGAAATGAAAAAACTTGTTAAAAGTTCTTCCTGAAAGAGCCACAAGAGCTGGCTTTATGAATGAGCCTCATCAAACTGAAGGCTTGGGCTGGGGATTTAGCTCAGTGGCACCGCACCTGCCTCAGAAGCGCAAGGTCCTGAGTTCAATCCCTGATACCGCAAAAAACAAACAAACAAAAAGACTAAAGGCTTGATTAATTTTAATAAAAGAGGAAGTAATAGGTTAAAATAATTTTACAGCATAGAAAAGGACAAATTTTTGATTTTGTGAAAATAGCACTGAATTTAAACTCAAATGGGTTAAAAACTGTTTAATAAAACTTTTTACTGATTAATAAAAAAAAATCAATAAATAGGCTAACATACAATAAACATTAAAAACCAATACCTTAACTATTTCTCAGTAGTAAACAATCAGAAAATATTTGGGGGAGAAAAGAGATTCCAATCACAATAGCAACCTAGGTGTGTAACACAGCCAGTAACCCACTTCAGCTTAGCCAAAAGCCCAAGTGATATTCAGTAGTAAATTTAACAAGAGATACATATGAAGAAAACTGAAACTCTGAAGAAGTATATATATATTCGAACAGATTTATTTGAATTAAGTACATTCCTAGATAGGAATACATGACACTGGATTTGGCAAAGCTTTTCAGATATGACACCAAAAGCACAGGTAACTTGATTAAAAGTATTTTCCCAGTAATCAGGTTGCCTTTTACTACTCTGATAGTGTTATGTGATATTGAAAGTTTTTAACTTAAGAAGTTCATTTTTGGTGGTGCACACCTGTAATCCTGGTACTCTGGGATGCTGAGGCAGGAGGATTCAAAGTTTGAGATCAGCCTGGGCAACTGAAGTGAGGCCCTGTCTCAAAATGAAAAATTAAAAGGTGGGGGGCTGGAGATTTAGCTCAGTGGTTCTGCTGCCTGCCTCGCAAGCTTAAGGTCACAAGTTCAATCCCCGGTATCCTCCCCCGGCAAAGTTTTTTAAAGGGCTGGGAGTGAGTTCAGTGCAAAGGCACTAGGTTCAGGTTTTAATACAAGGGCCACCAAAAAAAAGGTGTTAGCTCTGTTATATAGAATAGAATACAGAGAAATCAATTTTGGGTAGGAGAAAAGCCTACATGTATCTGTTTGTCTTATTTCATTGGAAGATAGATACTTAGATATTATCTTCAAAATAAGCAATCTTTTAGTTTTACAAATAATATGTGGAGAAATGACACTAATAGGAAATTTTTTACTTACAGTTTCTTATATAACAACTAGCAACTGATGATTTTGCCAGGAGCTCCATTCCCAAATTATGTAATCTGCCAGAGTTTTCAGTTCCACACGCAGCCAGAGCTGTGTGGTCAGCAGAAAAAAGGGCTGTCTGCATGTCTCCAGAAACAGTGTTGTTGCTTTTTATTTCTGAAAGTGTATTCTTTACATCAGTTGTCATACATCGAACTTCAGCCATTTGAGTTTTGAGTCTTTTCAGCATCTTTAAATCAGAGGGCACTCGCCACATTGCCTGCTGCTTCCTTTGGTCTTTATCTTTTCGACAATATGATGCTTCAAAGAGTTGTGACAAGTCATGTTAATATAAATTTTAACACTCTTGACATCATTTTGAGCATATACAAATTGATTTGAGTATATACAAATTGATGTGTAAAACAAGCTATTTTAAGTGGTATTTTTACAAAGCAAGCATTAAATTCCATTAATGAAAATCAAGACAAACCCCAGTGTCCTAATTTTATTTGCACCTTCAAAGTTAGAGTTTCAGTCACATCGTAATATCTCAACTCTGAACTATATACTTAATTCCAAAAGTTGAAAGACTTAACCTTATTGCTAATATACGATAAAAGTGTTGTCAGGCTCAGAAGAATTGATGTTTGAGAAAGAACCCTGCATTGTTCCTATATAATCCACTGTCCACCAAGATGTCAGAGGGGTTTCTTTGTTTCCTCTTCTGTGGTACTGGGGATTAAATCCAGGCCCTCATGCACGCTAAGCAAATGTTTTACCACTGAGTTACATTCTGAGCTCTTTTTAATTTGTATTTTAAGACAGGTTCTCACTAAGTTACCCAGGCTGGCCTCGAACTTGCAACCTTGCTGCCTCAGCCCCTGAGTAGCTGGAATTACAGTTATACACACTGTACCTGGCTACTGCCACAGCAGTTTTCTAAAACCCAAACCAGATGTTACTTTCTGCTTAGAATCATCGTATGGCATCCTATAGCATTTAGGAAGAACAGACATGGCACATAGGGCTCTACATTATCCAATTCTGCCTTACTGGTCAGCAGCTTTATCTTCTGCCTCTATTGCAAATGATCCCCACTTGGTATCACAGTGATCCTCTTCCCTCAGTCACCTGAGTGCTTACAGGTATGCATCAACATACTTGGCTATGATTTCTCTTTAACATATAACTTTTGCACATTAAACACTGCTGCCAACTGGCATACATTTTTTTTTTTTTTGGTACTGGGGATTGAACTTGGGTCCTTGAGCCTGCGTAGCAGGCGGCAAAACCACTGAGCTAAATTCCGGGCCCATGGCATACATTTTTAATGATCACCAATGCATGAATAAAAGATGCTTTTCTATGTTCACTTTAGACAAAGTTCCTCTTGGAAGTCAGGTTGGAAAACTCTTAAGCCCATTCACAAAGAGGACAATTGTACTTATGTATGGATTGAACCAGTGATGGAAAACCTTTTAGAGCTTTCAATGATACAAATAGCCCTCTGCAGCATGAATACCATGAGTTCGCCACCACTGGATTAAACTATCAACTAGGTACAATATAAATAGTAATTCACTAAAAACCTCCTAAAAGGGATTTTTAATTTGTTTCTGCATATAATACCTTTGGACAACAGTAAAAAAAAATAATTTGGTTGGTATGTCATTCTTGTGGCATACAATGAAAAACCTATTTGCTACAGAAATACATTGTTTCCACTTAGATGAAATACATGGATGCAAATTCAACAGTTCTTTCACAGAACAGAAAGAAGAAATTTTTTTACCTGTGGGCTGCAAAAATGAGGCAGGTGGGCGAGGCTGTAAGCCCCACATATTTTCCATACTGCTCCTGTCCTTAAGGTCCAACAAATGTATTAAGATTAAAGGATCAATGTCTAATAAACTACTGGTAGCAGCAGAGCATAAATGTGCTCTTCTTGACATTCGGCTGCTGGCACCCACATACCCATGGCTACTACCTGCAAAGAAATAAAGATGTAGAAAATGTGTATTTGTACAAATTTAAGTATGCATAAAAGAAAAGACCTGGTTAATGTTGTTTGAACACTTGTCTAGCATCTGTCTCTTAGGAGTTCATGAGCACAAAGAAATATACCATGGCATAGTGATTAAGCAGTGGTCTTATCAATACCCAGAATTCAAGAGCAATGACCAACCTCATCTGGAGCCCTAAAAACAGAAAGACATCAAATGTGTACAATGTACACAACTGAGGAGATGAAAGGTAAGGGCAAGAAAAAGGAGACTGTGTCCCATGACTCACAAGTATAAATGAAATGAAATAAAATAAGTTCCCATGGTGTAACAGATTCCAAAGAACAAGAAACCAAAGTAAGAATCCCCTCCAAGTCTTTGGATGGCAAAATGTTCAGGCCATGACAGTTTGGTAGACTGTTTTTTTGGCTTGATTAAATACTAGAGTGCAATTTGAGGTTTTTTGACTGAATTTTTTTTAATGTATAACTTTATTATCATTCACTAAATACACACATATACAAAAATTAAAATTATTCAAAGAAAAGCAATCCAAGGGGAAAAAAACTATAATATTCAAATATAATAGAACTCAACCAAAGCAAAACTGAAAAGTACTTAAACAGTTTGACTGAATTTGTTAATGACTGATGCACATTATAGACATCTATATTGGACTGAGCACCTAAAGCCAAGGAAAGCACCTGACTTTTCTCTAGTGACTATTACAATGTCTAGCAATGAGGTATGAAATGTTGCTTAAAGCTGACCTTCTTCAATAAAGCTATTTAAATATATTCTAGAGACACAACATTAAAAAAAAAATACTGCATACATGAACGCCAGAGTGCTTGCCTACCATGGATGAGGCTGTGTTTAAGTGCTAGGACCACACTGCCCCCAAAAAGGCGATACATATGCAAGAAAATCTTAAGTAGAAGCAGATAATACAAAGATAATATAATTAGGTCCAGCCAGGCAAGGTATTACACTCCTATAATCCCTAAAGCAGCAGGATTGCAAGTTTGAGCCCAGCCTGGGCAACTTAAGTGAGAACCTGTGTCAAAAAGGAGTAGAGATAAACTAGCTCAGTGTAAAGACCATGGGTTCAATCCCTAATATCATTTAAGAAAAAAACAAAACAAAACACAAAATTGTGTATGTATGTGTCCGTGTAAGTAAATCTGGTCCTAAACATATGGAGTATTTAAGAGAGACTCAGCCCAAAACAATTTCAGGAAAAAGTTCCATTATTTAGAAACTTGGGCCAATTAGTAATTTGCATGTTTTTCACTTATTTTCAAATTCTCTTGTCCTCAACTTATTTCTTCTTCTAATGATGTCAATCTGCCGATTTATGTCACTACCAATTTTTCTTCCCAGTTTCTATGTCCACTGCTACTCCCATTAAATTGCAGAAAACTATCCTTCCTTCACACTGAAACTGTTACCTCTTCTTTTACTAGGAGTTCCCAAATTAGGCTATATATCAGTCAGCTGGAGAAGATTAAAAAATTGGATTCCTGGCTCTACTGCAGATATACTAAGTGAGAATATTGGAGTGGGATTGAGGATCTATTTCCAAAATACTTAGGTGGCTATGATGTGCAGTAAACCATGGGTGGTTATAAACCACTAAACCTTGGGTACCTACTGCCCTGACACCTGGATCTCCTTTAAAAATAGAAGTTGCTCAATTGCCTATGTTAAGCACATCTGAAGGACAAAGAGCAGTTAGCAATCTCCTGGTTGTCACTGCTCTTCTAGGCCACCACTCTCACCACTCAACAAAAAATCCTTTCTCTGGGGGTTTACACATTTTGCTTACTCCCTGTCCACATGATTGTTCTCTTTCTACTATCATATCCCTGCATAGCATCAATGGCCTTAGCATCTATTTCAGTTTCCCTCTTAAGAGTTGATGTTGGTCCGGGGATTTAGCTCAGTGGTTCCGTCACCTTCCTCACAAAGGCAAGGTCCCCAGTTCGATCCCCGGTACCAAAAAAAACCAAGAGTTAATGTTGCCACCACTCTGTGTATATGTATATGTATGTGTATGTCTTATACATAAGTCTGCAGCCTAATCAGTATTCACAAAACAATCACACCAAGATGAAGAAACAGATTACTGACACCCTGGAATCCCTACCATGCCTCCTAAAAATTGATCACTACTACTCTCCCTAAAGGTAACCTTGGTCTTAACTTAAAACATCATATATTAGTCTTCCTGTTTTGAATTTACACAAATTTAATGATATGGTATGTACCCTTATACCTTGCTTCTTATTCCACATCAGACTTATAAGATTCATCTATAATGCTGTACACAGCGGTAGTTTATTCATTTTCATCCCAGTATATGAATATATTCAATATATTTCTCTGTTCTACTGGGAAAGAATTTGGGTTGCCTCTAGCTTTTGGCTATTAAGAATAAGGCCATTCACTGGATGTGGTGGTGTACACACCTGTAATTGCAGGATTCAAGAGGCAGAGGTGGAAGGATCGATCTCCTTGCATTAGAGGCCAGACTGAGCTACACAGTGAGTTCAAGGGCAGCCTGAACTACATAGACAGACTGTTACAATTGACCAATTGATCAAGCAAGCAAGCAAGACACTAAAAATATGAGCAAATAACCATTCTTTAAGCTCACGTGGAAAAATAAAACATCTTGTAAAAAAGCAAATGGATAAGTGACAGGTTCCTCTCCTCTTGTGCCAAGCCAGATGAATCCTGTTAAACTGACACTCATCAACTCAAGTTCATTAGAGAACAATGTATGCATTAGGACAAATCTCACAGCCCTACAGAGTCTAGTCCTAAAGTACTTTCATAATCTACATTTTCACAACCTTAAATTCATTGTAAATTAATTTTTGTTAAAAATAAAAACTAAAAAAGAATGATGCTGCTCTAAAATTTCCTGTAAAAATCTACTGGCAGACACTTGCTCACATTTCTGCTGGAAATGGGAGAGTCACAGACATGTGTATTTCAATTTTGGTTAATACTGCCCAATGGGTTTCTAAAATAGTATCAATTTTCATTCCCATCAGCATGGCATGAGTTTCCATCTCTCCACATCCTTTCAACACTCAGTACTGTCAGTCTGTAAAATAATAATCATCATGGTGTGTGCAGTGGGATCTTATTATGGCTTTAAAGTTGGCATTTCTTACACAGAGGGTGAAGAAAATTGAACAGAACCTCAGAAACCCTTGAGATAGCACTTGGGAGAGTAACCAGCACTTAGATACTAACAAAAATAAAGATGTGGATGAAATCACCAGGGAATAAAGCAAGGAGCAGAAAGAGGACAGGGCTTAGAACACAAGTAGAAATGTTAAAGAAAGAAGCCTTTAGTTATCCAAATATGCAAAAGAACATCCAGTGTTCACATTAAAGGCAATAATGGATGCTGGGTTTGAAAGTCTCACCAAAACTTATCTTGAAATTTGATTCCAAACATAACAATGTTGAGAAGTGTGGGATTTTACAGAGATGATCAGATGACAGGGGTTCTACTTTCATGAATGAACTTATGTCTTTCTTGAGAAACTGGGTTAGATCCCTCAAGACTAGATTGCTTACTCCAACTATGAGTTGTTCCAATGCAAAGGTTACATTTGATGTTTTGGCCTCCCTCCCATGTGCCCACTCTCCACTCTTACACACACTCCTGCCATCTGCCACGAGGCCCTCACCAGAAGCAGAGCAGATGGCAGCACCATATTCTTGGGACTTCCAGAAATATGATCCAAATAAACTTTTCTTTATAAACCACCCAATCTCAAGCATTTTGTTATGGCAACAAAAAATGGACTAAGAAAATCAACACTAAGAGTAGGTTTGTTGCTATAACAATAGCTTTGGAGGGCCAGCGATTTAGCTCAGTGGTGCCACGCCTGCTTTGCAAGCCCAAGGTCCTGAGTTTGATCCCTGGTACTGGAAAAAAAAAAAGATTTGGAACTAGGCAATGGACATCAATTGAAAAGATTTGAAGGAGCAAATGGGAAATAATGTAAACATAGCATTCCATGTGATCTTGCTGAGGACTCAGAAAACAAGGTCACAAGGGAAAATTGGGATCTTCTCAAACTCCTGACAATCCTTCTGCCTCAGCTTCCCGAGTGCTGGGATCACAGGTGTGTGCCACCATGCCTGGCTAAGCCTAGGGTGTAAACTGGCCTCTCCTCCACTCCTCAGCCTAGAGGAATATAAAGAATATACAGATGCTAGAACCAAGAAGTCAAAGTCCAGTTTCCATTCCACAGGAAGGAAGCAGAAGATGCCTGGGTGGAATAAAGCAAGCCTGGAGTTGTATATAGCCTTATCCCCATGACTTTTTGTTCCTTACTATAAAAGGCCCTTCCACACTTGGATACAGTGCAATGGTGATCTGTGGCAATATAAGGCCGCTCCATCTCCACAAGAGATAGCTATAAATAAAACCTTTTTTTTTTTCCCTTTCACTCAAAATGGCTTCCTGTGGTTTGAGAGTGGTGAGCTAATGGACATATATACCTGGATAGTCCAGGTTTCTTTTGGAGCTTTAAGACCTAATGTTTGACCTGCTGGCTTTTGGACTTGCTCTGGTTTGGTTATTGCTTTCTTTTGGCCTACTTCTCCCTTTTAGAACAGGAATGCTTACCCCATGCCTATCCTACAACTGCATGTCGGAAATAGAAAACTTGTCTTATTTTTATAGGCTCTCACAGCTAGAAGAAGTGTGCCTATCTTAGATAAGACCATGGACAAAAAACAAAACAAAATAAAAAAACAAAGAAAAGAAAAGAAAAAAAAACACCACGGACTTTTGAGTTGGTGATGGGATGAGTGTATTTTGTCTCTGAAAAAGACATTAGTTTTAGTGGTCCAGGGGCAGAATGATATGGTTTGAGTATCCCTACCAAAACTCATGTTGAAATTCAAACCCCATTTGAGCTATATTAAGCACATACAAACTTAACTCATGATACTTGGAGAAAGGATATTTGAGAAATAATTAAAATTAAATAAGGCCACAAGAGTAGGGCTCTAATCCAAAGGGAATGTGGCTTACAAGAAGAGGATAAAACGGAGTTGGGACATTCTCTTTATGATACCGCGCTGCCTTGGAACTCTTGAAAATTTCCAACAATCAGAAAGACCTCATCAAATGAAGCTGCCCAATCTTGAACTTCTTATTCTTCAGAATGTGAGCTAAATAAATCTTTATTCTGTTTTAGCTGTTTGTTTGTTTGAACTATTTGGGGTCCAGCTATATAGTTCAGGCTGGTCTTGAATTCTCAGCAATTCCTCTGCCTCAGCCTCCCAAGTGTTGGGATTACAGGCCTGCACTACCACACCTGGCTTATTCTTCACATTACTCAGTCTATGTTATCAGGTATAACAAACAGAAGGTGGGCTCCAACAATGGATAAATTAGTAGTATAATAAAAAGTAGCTTTTAACTGTTGTAGCCAAGATTCACAAAGATAATTAAACAATACACAATATGAGCTTTGGATTGAGACAAACCTAAGGATCCAATTACTCTCTCATTCTCTAAATTATGAAAACAAGGCAAGTTGATTAGTCTATGTATCAGTTTCTATAGCTATAAAAATTAGGTATTATTAAAATTTATCTTACCGAATGCTTAAGTGAGATAACGTACACATAAAATGTTTCACATAGTGTCTGATACATAAGACCATTTTGCATGTTAACTATGACTGTTATTTTTAAATATTAGCAATATACTCTAAAATCCATACTATAATGTATAGCACTTTTAACACCATGAACCACATAGAACAGTGGTTACTACCTATCAAGATATGATACAGTATAAAAAGAGCAGAGACAAGACAAAATGACTTGTGGGGGCTTGGCCTGAATACCTGGAGGTCCTGAAGCAGCTGCATCTTCCATAAGTTCTCCTTCTAGTTCCATGTTGTTATATTCTACATCATTTTCTCCAGACCTAAGAATAAACGAAATTTATCATTATGTTAAATATAATTAACATTTTAATCTGTTCTTAAGCAAATTTCATAATAGTAGTGCACAGCTTTCTCCTATGAAGACAGGATAGTTACAAATAGAGACTTTTGTCAGTATTATATGTATGAGTAGTGTTAATGTTCAACTTCTTAAAATCATGAGAGTGCTGGGCGTGGTGGCGCATGCCTGTAATCCCAGCACTTGGGAAGCTGAATCAGGAGGATTGCCATGAGTTTGAAGTCAGCCTGAACTAGTGAGACTTTGTCTCAAAAAACCAAAAAAGAACAACAACAACAAAAAACCCATGAAAGTATGTTGACAACATTTAAAATCAGAGAATCTGTAAGCAGAAATATTACAGGTTTAAAGAATTGTTAATGACAGTAAAATGAGGCTTAAAATAGTGTATTTTAATGTTTTTTAAAAAAGGACAAATTACTGTATGTGATTAAAATAATGTCAGAAAAAATGATGCTACTTCCTATTAGGACTCACGAAGTATCCTATACTAAAAACAAATAGCACTCACTACTACTTTAAGTACTTTAAGAAATACTACTTTGAAGAGTACAAATCAATGCTAGATTGACTGATTGACTGATTTACGGTCTCAGGACTGAACTCAGGACTTTGCGTTTGTGAGGCAGGCACGGCGCCACTGAGCTAAGTCCCCAGCCCTCAATGCTAATTTTATATAATTAAAGAAATCTTAAGATCAGCTTCCAGCTTGACAGTGTAAGGAGATCTGCAGAACTGTTCTCAACTGAAACTGGTGAAAAACATTTTTAAAAAACCATTTAGAAGGGCCAGAGATTTAGCTCAGTGGTTTTGCCACCTGCTGCACAAGCGCAAGGACCCGAGTTTGATCCCCAGTACCAAAGGAAAAAAAAAAACCATTTAGAAGCTGGACATGGTGATGTATGACTATAATCCCAGCACCTTGGGAGGCTGAGGTAAGTGGCAAGACCTGTTTTCAAAATGAAAAGAGGGCTGGAAATATGGCTCAGTACAGTGCTTCCTTCCATGTACAATGCCCTTGGTTCAATCCCCAGCAATACAAAAACCCAAACTAAAGCAAAACAAAAACCATTTAAGATCCTGGAAATGGTCCTAAAGGCATAGAGCTAATGGAGAAACATCTATACAAAAAAAAAGTATTAAAATTTGGTAAGAACGTGCATCTGTGATACCTGAACCAAATCACTCCTATCCTTTCCTAATTCATCCCCAAAGAAATTCCATTCCAGACTTTCCCACTTCCTGAAGCTTCCAAGAGGAAGTTATACTCCAGGGAGAGAAAAAACCTAGGCATTTCTCATTTTATTTTTTTATTTTTTATTTTTTGGTACCGGGGATCGAACTTGGGTCCTTGTGCTTGTGCAGCAGGTGGCAAAACCACTGAGCTAAATCCCTGGCCCTGCATTTCTCATTTTAACCCTAGCTACTTTTTGCTAAAAAAAAAAAGTCTAGCCAGGGGCTGAGAAGGACAAAAGGAGAGTTAGTGTTTATTGAATATGGATTTCACCCTGTGAAGATTTTTTAAAGTTCTACTAAAATGATAATAATAATAATGTGAATGCACTTAGCATCACTGAAGTGCACTTAAAAAAGGATCTGCATATGTAGCTCAGTGGGAAGGCCCTGCCCTTCAATCCCCAATACTGCCCAAAAGAGAAAGTAAAGGAAAAAATAAACTGTGGAGACGGAAAAATCCTCAATGGTGAAACGCCAAAAAGAATGCAATTAAAAAATGGGCAAGGCTGGGGATTTAGCTCAATGGTTCCACCGCCTGCCTCGAAAGCGGAAGGACCTGAGTCCAATCCTCAGTACCAAAAAACAAAACAAAACAAAAAAATGAGCAAAAACACAAAGTTTCACTGATAAAGACAGACAGATGGTAAATTAAGTAGCTAAAATGATGTTTACTATTATTAATTAGGGGATACAAATTTAACCAAATGAAGGATCCCTTCATACCTATCAAAATAGCTGTAATAAAAAACAGCAACAAACTAAACACAGGTGAGGAACCAGAGAAATTCAATTATTCATACACTGCTGGTGGGAGTGGAAAATACTATAGTCATTCTAGAAAACTCTCGACATTTTCTTCAAAAATTACATATGCAAATACCATACAATTCAGCAGTTGCACTTTTACCAAAGAAATGATGCTCAAACCTTGACGCATCCCAGATGTCCTTTAATGAGTGAATAGGTGAGCAAACTGTGGCACATTCACAGCACAGACCAGTGATCATCAACCTTTTAGACCTTTCAATGATATAAACAGTCCATGGAGGCATGCATGCCATAGATGCGTCACCACTGACACAGAACACCATCAACAACAAAAGGAATGAACTATTTACACATCCCATAACCTGGATGTATCTCTAGAGAACTACACTGAATAAAAAAAGCCAATCCTTTAAGGCAGTGGTGGTGAACCTACGGCACATGGCTGCACCGGGAACTCAGAGGCCTCGCTGTCAGCATGTGAGCCAAGTTGCCATTGCTTTTTCTAAATTAAAACCTCAGTATTCAGGTTTAATTTCAGTGTTGGCACTTTGCAATAAATAAGTTTTAGGTCATAGTTTGGGTACTTGGTCTTTAAAAGGTTTGCCATCACTGCTTTAAGGTTATCTACTATATGATCCCATTTACATAGTATTCTATTAAGGACAAAATTAGAGATGAAGAAGAGATGAGTGGTTTCCAGGGGTTGGTTAAAAAAAAAAGGCTAAGGTGGCAATAAAGGTATATCTATTAAAAACCAATAACAGGAATTCTTTTTTTCTTTTTTTTTTTGGTACCAGGGATCAAACTTAGGACCTTGCGCTTGCGAGGCAGGCGCAGTGCCACTGAGCTAAATCCCTGGCCCAAAAGGAATTCTTATGGTGATGGAAATAGGTTTTATTGGTGTTGATTTGGGTTTCTGGGGGTTTTTTTTGTTGTTGATTTGTTTTTTGAGACAGGATCTTGCTATGTAGTTAAGGTTGGCCTTGAACTCACTATGTAGCCCAGGCTGGCCTCAAACTTGCAATGATCCTCCTGTCTCAGCCTCCGAAGTACTGTGATTACAGGTGTCTACCACTATACCCAGCTGTGATGAAAATGTTTCACACATTACTTTTTCTTTTTGCTACTGGGAATCGAACTCAGGACCTTGTGCTTTTGAGGCAGGCGGCAGCACCACTGAGCTAAATCCCTAGCAAAAAATTATTAACTAATCCATTTTTTAATGAAAATGTTTCATTATCTTGACTATATCAATGTCAATATCCTAACTGTGATGTTGTACTATAGTTTTACATTTAGGGAAAATTGGGTAAAGGGTATTGGAATCTTTGCATTTTTTTAACTACATGTAAATCTACAATTATCTTATAACAAAAAGAAAAAAGTATCAGAACAAACATTTATAGTACTATTTACAGAAAAACCATGGAAGGACAAAGTACAGAAAGACAAGAAAGAAGGAAAAAAAATGAATATTTTCTAATTTAAAAAGATGGTGCTAATCATTATCCAAACAGATATAGGCCCATTTCCTCATCTGTAAAAGTAATAAATTAATCTTTGCTATTATTTCTATGATTACTACTGAACTATTACTACAGGTGAAGTTAGAAAAAAAGATTAAAAAGTCAATTTGATGAAAGGTTTGGTGTGTGAAGGAAGATTTATTTATTGTACATAAAATTCAACTGCCTTGAGGACAATCTTAAAATAAAGTTTAGAGATGTAACAGTGAAACTGAGACATAAATGCAATCTAGTGGTGGTGGTGTGCGCCTGTAATCCCAGCACTGTGGGAGGATGAGGCAGGAGTGTCTCAAAGTGGAGCCCAGCCTGTCAGCTTAGCAAATTCAATCCCTAGTACCATCATCACCACCAAAAAAAAAAAAAAAAAAAAATCACCCATAATGGGGCAGATTGACATATATGCCCCTGTCCACAATGCACTGAAAAGGACACATCAACACTTCTATAGTGCTTCTGCCAAAAATGAACAACCTTAATTCAATCATGAAGAAACAGACTAGTCCAAATTAAGGACTTTCTACAAAATAACCACTCTGTATTTTTCAAAAGTAGCAGTGATTTAAAAGGAAGGAAGGAAGGAAGGAGGAAAGAAACAAAGAAAGAAGGAAGGAAGGGAGGAAGGAAGGAAGGGGAAAGGAAAGGAAAGGAAAGGAAAGGAGCCAGGGATTTAGCTCAGTGGTACTGTGCCCGCCTCAAAAGTGCAAGGTCCTGAGTTTGATCCCCGGTACCAAAAAAAACAACAAAAAAGAAAAAGAAAGTAAGTGAGTAACCCAGATTAAAGCAGATTAAAGAGGTGTAACAATGAAATGTACATGATGCCCTAGATTGGCTCCTCCACCAGACAAAGGATACTCCTGACAAAATTTTTAAAAGGTTATCCTACCATATCAATGTTAACTCCTTGATTTTGATAACTGTATTGTAGTTATGTGAGAAACATCCTTGATTTTAAGAAGTACACAACAAATGTACTAATCTCAAATGTCCTAGAAAAGTTAGGCACAGAAAAACAAAATAAAGCAAAACATTAACATTTAGGAGATGAATTCATATGAATACAGAAATTCTAAGTAATATTTCTCAAAAATTCTTAAATATGAAATAATTTCAAAATTAAAACTGAAAAGTTAAACCAGGCCTGGTGACATACCCCTGTAACCCTAGCCTTTGGAAGGCTGAGGTAGAAGGATTGCATGTTTGAGCCAGTCTGGGCAATTTAGCAATACTCTATCTTAAAATAAAAAAGGGACAGGGCTATATCTCAAAGTGAAGGCCTTGAAGGGCCACAGACTTTAGCTCAGTAGCACCACACCTGCCTCGAAAGCACAAGGTCCTGAGTTCAATTCCAGGTATCCCCCTCAAAAAAAAGTGAAGGCCTTGAGTTCAATTCCCTGTACTATAGGAGAAAAAAAAAACCCGTCTTGACTTAGATGTTAGAGATGGGAAGGAGGAAAATGGCTGTCTCCTGATTCAGTCTTTCCATCAAATTCCATTATATAAGATATGGACATGTAGAAAAACTGCTGACTATTCCCACTTTTAAGCCTTGGTTAAGATATTTTTCATAATTACCACTTAGATGCTTTATAGTGGTAGTTAATGTGGGATACTCACATAGTTTCTTCATCGATGTCATTTTCTTCTGTGTTACTTGTTGCTGTGGAACTAGCAGAAGAACTGCTACCATCAAGATGATTTACTTCATCTTCACCAACAAGATCCAGATCCAGATCTCCATCTGAAAGCTCATGCTAGATTAAAGCAAAAACAAGATTTCTATTCCAAATGTTTCCACTTGGTTGGCCATGTGCTAGTCACAAGCTAGGCCACGATGCAAGTCACACAACCACATTGAATGACGTTACTATAAACATGTGGCGGTCAATTTCAGGTGGGCCCTCAAGTGCAACTGGAAATGCTTCACATATTCTACATCAGTTTCTAATAAGGTTCCTCAAATAGTATTAACTCAAACTATCATTCGAGACCTACCTAACCTTTATACTGCTCAAGGTCATTAAATAACTGCAAGGCTCTCATCTCAAAAATAACAAGTACAAAACAATGTTGTCTCTATATATTTGTATTAACTAAAAATCACAAACTTTTTTTTGAAAGGGGGGGGCATTCCTGAAGACTAACTCAGGATCTTTGCAGGAAATATATTCACAGCCCTTTTTCATTTTGAGACTAGGTCTTGCTAAATTGGTAAGTTGCCCAGGCCAGGATCAAACTTGCGACCCTCCTGCCTCAGCCTCGCAGAGTTCTGGATCACAGGCATGAACCATCAAGCCTGACTACGAATACTTCTTAAATTTTATTTTGGTTAATATTTAGCTAGGACAAAACCTGGCAAACCCCAAGTCCCAAATCATTCTATCAACATATGCAATGATAAGGCACCTCGTCGTTTCAGGGACTAAAAATGTAACACTTTTTAAAAATCCACAATTGGGCCAGGAATTTAGCTCAGTGGCATCGCCACCTGCCTCGCAAGCGCAAGGTCCTGAGTTCAATCCCCGGTACTGAAAAAAAAAAAAAAAAAAATCCACAATTACATAGTTTAGTTTTTAGAATGTACATCACAATTTGCTTCACAGATTGCAGAGTTTTCTTTTTTTTTGGTACCAGGAATCAAACTTGTGCTTGCCAGGCAGGCATGGTGCCACTGAGCTAACTCTCCTGCCCAGATTGCATACTTTTCTGTAATAAACCAAGTTTTAGAACTTTGAAATGCTTTGACTCAAGAACTTATGACTCAAACATTAACATTTATAGGGCCAGGGATTTAGCTCAGTGATTTCGCCACCTGCTGTGCAAGTGTAAGGACCTGAGTTTGATCCCTGATACCAAAAAAAAAAAAGTGAAAAACATTAACATTTATAGAAGACAATCAATAATGAAACTCAGTGGACAATACTGTAAATATACTCTTTCTCCTACATGCTGGAAATCATGATACTACCATTCTACCATTTCTGTTATCAATCTAAAACTGGCTCAAATATTACATGATAATCTTCATTCTGAATCTTCTCTTCATCTTCTTCATCTTCCTTGGTCTCTCTTATAGATGCCGTAGCAGGATCACTTTCAAGAAGCATGTCAGAGCATGACCCAGACTTCTTAGCTCGTGTCTCAGGTGTGTCATCAGTTTGGGGGCTAAGATGATTATCTGGTGGTGACAAGTCTCTTGATTTCTGAGTTCGAGAGAGCTCAATGGTAAGTCTCTTTTAAAATAAAAATAGAAAAATTAACATTAGTCATAAAAAGTGTCTCACTGGCACAGTATGAAATAAGAAGGTTTTCCTAAAACAATTTCTTAAACTTTCTCTTACCCTCTCCTGCCTTTGGTTTATAAAAAATTCCATGACAAAGATAAACTTCCCTATTTAGTCTCACCCTTGCCTATCTAGCACAAGCTATATATACAATTAGCAAAATAATACAGGCACCTTTTTTGGATTTTTTTTGTCTGGTTTTTTTTTTTTGGTACCAGGGATTGAACTCAGGTCCTTGCGCTTGCGAGGCAGGTGGCGAATCCACTGAGCTAAATCCCCGGCCCAGTATTTTGTTTTTTGGTACCAGTGATCGAACTCGGGACCTTGCGCTTGCAAGGCAGGCGGCGGAACCACTGAGCTAAATCCCTGGCCCCATTTTTATTTTTTGCAGAGCTGAGTATCAAAGTCAGGGTCTTATGAATACTAGGCAACTGCTCTATCACTGACCCACAGTTTCAGCAGTTTGGTTTTCTGTTTTGTTTTTTGTTTTAAGATGGGACAGGGTCTCATTATGTAGTTCAGGCTGGCCTTGAATTCACTATGGAGCCCAGACTGGCCTCAAACTCATGGTGATCCTCCTGCCTCAGCCTCCCAAGTGCTGAGCAGTTTGAAATAGTACACATAACATAAAATTCTCCAAACATATGTATGTAATCATATTTTCTTTCCTCATCTATTAACTGATTTCACCATCCAACCCTCTATCTCATCCCAAGTTTCACTGTAGAAAAAGAAAAATTCCTCACATATTTTGGTTCACTATTGTAAAACAAAAATTTCTTAATGGATCTTCTCTAGTGATCCATCAACAACACTGAGAGTTCAAGAAGGAGAAATTTCAAGTATTTCATAGTTTTGAAATCTTTAAATCCTAGATAGCTTGTGGAATAGAATTAATTTATATCACTGAGAGAAAAATAGAGTTTATCTCAAACTAGAGCAGCACTGTGCAATACAACTTTATGAGATGATGAAAATGTTCTGTATTGGCAACACTCAATATAAGCACGAATTTGTGTACAAGCACCTAAGAAACAGTATCTTTATTTATAATTAAGTTAAAGTGACATAGCCAAGTACGGTGAATAGCTATCAAACTGGAGAGTACATAACACAAACAGCATAACTGGATTTTTTTCTATAAAATTACAAATAGGAAAGAATATCAAAAATCTAAAACCAAATGTAGCAAGCGAAAAGGTAAACAGAAATAGTGTTATTTCCTTACCTCTTTAAGATTGTTTATTTGTTGGATATAACTAGTCTGTGCAGCTTCCAACTGTGTGATATACCAATGTTGGTCCCGGCATTTTTGAAAAAAAGTAGGTGAACGTACCTGAAACCTTAAAAGAATAGATCCACATGAAAAAAAAATCCAATAATAAAATATTATAAATCTGGCCTTGAGTATACAACTATAAATTCTACAGTATTATCTTATTTAGTTTAGTTTATACAGTAAAAATTAAAATGAACTCAGAGCTTCATATAGTCTAAAATTCATAATGACTTAAGTTTCTGACAAATTAGTTGTCTAAACATAAACTAGTTTTCTAGAAATAGCTTCTGTAACAGGATTAAACTTCCAAGCTAACCGATTAACATATATTGATTATAATAATGCAGTTCAGATACAATGATGATCATGAGGTGGAAAGAAGAGGACTAAACTATGCAGAAATAGGAACATTATATTTTCCTTTGCTTAAGTCAGGCCCTAGTAAAATAATGCAAAGTTTATTTTAAGTGCTGTTCTTTTTATTTTGCTATTGCATCTCTATTCTATTCCCTATTTCCTATCCCTCAGGAAAACTCAGAGTCAAAATTCAGGATTGTTTTTAAGTTAAGCTAAAGCGTTTTTATGCTCTAAATAAATGATATCCTCACCCCTCCAGATATCTTATAATCAAAACTCCCCACATTACAATATAGCATCAGCCAGCTATGGTTAAGAAAAAAAATCACTATATTAAATTATATTCATGAACAAGTAAGGTCTTAATGCATCTATAGTTGTTTTGTTTTTTGGGGTTTTTTTCCGGTACCAGGGATTGAACTCAGGACCTCGCACTTGCAAGGCAGGCACTGTGCCACTGAGCTAAATCCCTGGCCCTATAGTTGTATTTTTTAAAAGCTAATATTTATTAAAGCAAACAAAACTCTTATCTCTTTAAATATGCAAACATGACTCCATTTACAGAAAAAAAGAGAAACCCATAGAGCATGTAATTTGGAAGTCTCCATCTCTGTCACCCCTACCCCCAAACCCTTCTACTCTGACCCTCTTATGTTAGCCACTGCTATAGTTCAGATCTTAAATGTCCCTAAAAGGCCGATGTGTTGAGGGCTTGTTTCCTGGGGTAGTGCTATTGGGAGATGCTTACATCATTAAAGGCATGCCCTTGAAGGGGACAGTGGGATCCCAGCTCCTTTCTCTTCCTCTATCTCACATCCCAGACATGAGGTGACCAGTTTTGCTCCATCACGCAATTCTACTCTTAAGTACTGCCTTGACACAGATCCAAAGCAACAGGGCCAACTGATTATGGACAGAAGCCTACAAAACTGTGAGTCAAAAATAAAACTTCTCTCTTCCTAAGTTAATTATCTCAGATATTTGTTAATAAGAACAGAAAGCTAACACAGCCATCATTGCATTTTTTTTTTTTAGAATTTTAGACCTAGTGTAAGAAAACGATGATCATCTAATATTTAACAGTAACAGATACCTAATTTCAGTCAAGGATACTCTTTTGTTTGTTTGGGGTTGTTTTTTTTTTGGTACTGGGGATTGAACTCAGGACCTTACGCTTGCGCTTGCGAGGCAGGAGCTGGAATTACTGAGCTAATCCCCAGCCTAACGATACTCTTTTAATGGAAGAATAAAGTAACTATATATTTATTCATATATAGTTATAGGAAAACCTTAAGTAATTTTAAAATTTAATACCTAAAAAATTCCAACAGAAAAATAAATTTCAACAGAATCTTGCACTGAGGTTTAAATTTTGTGCAACTGTTCATTAAATAAATATTATGAGTCAACAGTATAATTATAAACTTCTCTCTTTAAGAACTTCATTTATAGGATTATTTCATAAAATATTATTTTTATCTGCCTTTCCGTCTTGAGTTCCTTAAGGACAAAAACCAACTTTAATCCTTTTTGTTGTTTACAGTACTGGAGTTCAAACCAGGGACCTGTGCATGTTAGGCAAGTGCTCTAATACTCAGCTACATCCCAGCCCTTTTTTAAAATTTTGAGACATGGTCTTGATAAATTACAATCCTCCTGCTTTAGCCTCCCAAATAGCTGAGACTAAGTGCATGCATCACCATACTTGGTTTAATTCCTTTTTCAAGCCAGAGTCAGGCACACAGCACAGACTCTATAAATACTGCTGAGTGAATGATAACTAAACATCTCAGCAGAAATCTGTTCCTATACTGATATACAGTCTCTAAGTAAAGGTTTTCTTCTAAACACGGATGACCTAAAAAAATACTAGAGGTCAATAAATTGCATTAAAAACCAGGGAAACTCTCACACAGATTGCCAATAGAAAGATCCAACATTACTATGCCTAAGTAAGAAGAGGAATAAGACTATAAAATATAGGGGTTTTTTGTTTGTTTGCTCCTTTTGTTTTTTGAGACGGAATCTTGCTATGTAGTTCACGCTGGTCTCAAACTCACAGTGATTCTCCTGCCTCAGCCTTCCAAGTGCCAGGATTACAGGCATGCACCACTATGTCCAACTAAAACATGGATCTTTTGTAAACTGATGCTTAAATAATTTGCAATTCTATGACTAATCAAGAAATAGCAACAAATTATTTCTCTTGTGAGTAATTCAAAGAACAAAACAAAAACCTGAAAGAATAAAATGGAACTACAATAATTCCACCAAAAGAAAATATAGAAACATGAAATTTTTTCTTATACTGAAAATGTCCCTTTTTTCACTTTTTTCTTCTCCTAAAAAAAGTAGAAAGAACAAAAAGTAAAGGCTAACATGATAGCAACACATTAACCCAGCATGCTGAGATAAACAGAGCTCAGAAAAAGTAAAATTTAGGAGGTTAGATCATTCCCAAGGGAATCATTTTTCTGTCTGGATGAAAATTTTCTAAGCTGTTAAAACAGTCTGAAATCTCACAGTTCAGAGCAACTCTAAATCTCTTTTAAAAATTTAAGTTCTCATTATCATCATTAAATTATAACATCAGGTAATAATGGCCCAGAACTTACAACCTGTAGAGGCTCCCCCAAATTAAATGGGGCTGTTTCATAGCCACTGTTGATAGTTTGTTTCTTATTGCCAATAACATATCAAATATTCCTTATTGGTTTTCACCAATTTTCATCTCTATTCTCTTACTTGTAATTTGCTATTATTTAGAAATAAACCAGAAGTTGTTTTATAACGTTAAGTTTGTAAAACCAAGTTTGTCCCCAAAATGTAATATAATATCAGTGAGGAAAAAAAACCCAGCATTTGATTCCTCAGTCTCACATTTCCTCACTATCTTGGATTACACCTTATAAATACAGGCTGAAAGTAATTTTATACAATATTTTTAGTGCAGCTGCATTTTGACTTTGATTCCTTACATGAATTCATGAATGGAATACTCCACTTGTGACATTATGTCAGTGCTAAAACTATTTAAGATTTTAGAATATTTTGGAGCATCCTTTGGATTAGGATGTTCAAACTCTAATAGTTTGGTTTTTTTTTCCAATGGAATCAGTAACTAGATCTTGAACAAATTATTTTTTAGCCACTTGACTACATGGGACTCATGAAATTAAATAAAGAAACTGGTATGGTTATGGTTACTATGAATTTCAATACTCATCTCTGTTAAACTAATCTACTTTGAAATAAAGTTCTGATGATAGTATTCTTCCATAAGTTATAAAATCAGGCATTTCCTATTACCTTAAAATTACTGTATCATTTTGTCGATTTAAATAGCCTTCATTTGCAAGTAAGTCCAGACGAAAAAATCTATTATAGCCCCAGCATTCTCCAACTTCAAAGTCAGATGCAAATTCTCGAATGATGTTTTTGGTAGGATCATTGCAGGACTGATGAACCATCTCTACACGATATTCGTATCTAAAATTTTAAAATAGAATATTGATACAGAGTAAGCAAAAGAGTCATCAGAACATTAAGGTTATCAAATACTTAAGAAATTTACTGATATACAGTACAGTTAAATTTCTTTCGGAAAGAATGGTATCAGTTACAAAAAAGCAGTATAGTAGTTCGGTTTTTTTGGACTGCTTCCATTTTTTCCTTTTCTCATATTTTTTCTTTTCCCTACTTTCCTTTCCTCTACCTCTCCCACTTCCCCTACCCCTTTAGACCTTTTCTTCCTATTTCACATTATCAATTATACATTTTTTTTTTCAATTATACATTTTGATCCTTATTTACACTTTTAGTTTCTCATACCAGCTCAGTGGTTCAGATGCCTGCCTAGCAAGCACAAGGACCCAAGTTCAATCCCCAGTACCAAAAAAAGAGTATGGCCTCAATGTGCATCCATTTAGCTATAAATGTCTCTACTTTCTCATTATTTATGGCTGAGTAGTACTCCGTTTTATAAAAAAAAAACCCACATCTTCTTTATCCAGTCCTCAGTTGATGGACAATTGGGCTGTTTCCAAGTTTTACCTTTTACATATAAACGTGGGTGCCGCCATAAACACGGGTGCACATATATCACTGTGGTATGATTCTTTTAAATCTTTGGGGAAGACACCCAGCAGGGGAATAGCTGGGTCAAATGGAACCTCTAATCCGAGTTTTTTAAGATATCTCCATATTGATTTCCACAGTGGTTGCACAAGTCTGCACTCCCACCAACAATGAAGAAGGGTTCCTTTCTCCCCACAACCCCACCAGCATTTGTTATTGGTTGATTTCTTGATAGCAGCCATTCTTTCTGGGTTGAGGTGGAATCTCAACGTTGTTTTCATCTGCAGCTCTCGAATGACCAATGACATTGAACATTTTTTCATATGTTTATTTGCTGCTTTTACTTCTTTGTCTGAGAAATGTCTGTTCATTTCGGATGCCCAGTTTTAAATTGGGTCTTTGAATTTGGGGGATCTGATTTTTTTCAGTTCTTTATATATTCTAGATAGTAGTCCTTTGTCTGAGGAACAGCTGATAAAAATTTTTTCCCACATTGTAGGTTTTCTCTTAGCTCTCCCTTCAGCTTTTTAAAACTTCTGAGACAGGGTCTCACTAAAGTGCCTAGGCTGGGCTTGAATTCAGGATAGTCCTGCCTCAGCCTCCTGAGTAACTGAGGTCCTAAAAGAAAACAGTTCTTAGAATTACCAAATTATGCTATCATACTATGTCAAAGGTGCCTTTTTACTGTATATCTTAACAGAAATACAATACAGCAATTGACAAAAGTAATTGACAAAAACTGCTAGGGAGATGTATGTAAATGAACATTAGGAGTGTTATTTAATTACACCTCTTACTTGGAAGTTTCAGGCAACCCAGCTGAGAGTTCCAGAAACACAGATAAGTAGTAACCACGCACAACTCCATTTCCATCCTAAAAAAAAAAAAGTGGGGGGTTATGCAAAGACAAACTCCAGATCAATATAAATATAAAGAAAATGGAGAATAATACCTAATATCTGGTTTGGAAAGTACTTCTAACCTTAAAAAAATGAAATAAAAAAGACCAACAGATTTGAATCTTAACAATTTTAAACTTTTGTGCATTAAGGAAAAGAACCAGATTAAGGCATGTAAATTAAGACAACAATTAACTATGAAAAAAAAGTTAAGAGATGCCACAGATTTAGCTCAGTACAGCCACTGTCTGCCTCACAAGGCAAGGTTCCAAGTTCGATCCCTGGTAGCAAAAAAACAAAAAAAAAGTTAAGAGCTTTAAAATACACAGAACTCTTTACAAACCAGGCATTAACAAAAAAAATCAATTAACAAATGCAATTAAATACTCAATTTCAGTTGAAATGAGTGTGCCAAAAAAAAAGGGGGGGGTGAGGCATCCTGTAGATTGAACTGAAAGTCTTGCGTAGGCAAGCATTCTACTACTGATCTACATCTGCAGCCCCAAAATAAGATAATTTTCAAGAATATCTAGAATATATAAAGAACTAGGAATATGAACAGATTTTTTTATGCTGAATGATATACAAAGAGCCAATAAACATAAAAAGATGCTCAATACCAGTAATTAATAGGAAATGGAAATTAAAATCACAAATATAATTCATAACTTATTAGAATGCTTCCTATCAAAATGCAGAAATCAGCTTCCGGGCCACCATACCACCTGAGTGCAGAGCAGCAGAGCTGCCCTCAGCACAGAGGTGAACCTTCCAGGCTGCGGTAGCACCACCTCGAGTGCAGAGGAGCAGAGCTGCCCTCAGCACAGAGGTGAACCTTCCAGGCTGCGGTAGCACCACCTCGAGTGCAGAGGAGCAGAGCTGCCCCCAAAGGAGAGGAGGTGAACTTCCGGGCCGGCATACCACCAACCCAAGCACTGAGGAGGTGAGAGGCAAGGGCACCAGCAGCACACATCCCCGCCCACGACCCCTCCCTGGGTGAAATGAGAAGACACATAGACAAGTCTCAAAACAAGACTTCCAGATCACCTACAGCAACCCCAAAGAGAAAGGAGATGGAACACTCTGATACTCAATCACCTGGACTCCCTGAACTGGCAACAAAAGAGGATCTAGAAAAAATGAAATCAGAAATAATTTCTCAGATATCAGCAGAGACTGTGGCAAGAGTGCAAGACATGATTAATAAATCTAGAGAGGACACAGATAAAAAAATAGAGGAGCTGAGGAACATGATAGAATCCAGACACAGGAAACAAATGAAATCCATAAAACAGATGCAAACAGATATCTAGAAGATTAAAAACTCCACTGAATGTTTACACAGCAAAATGAGCCAAAGTGAGGACACAATTTCAGATATAGAAGATAAGATTGCAATTAGTAACCAGGAAAAGAAAAATTGCTTTAAAACTATAAGGGACCACGAGAAATCAATCTAGCAGCTGCAAAGAAGAGTAACATAAGACTGATCAGAGTCAATGAAGAAACAGGAGTGTGTAGACAACATAAAAAAATTGTTCACAGAAGTGATGGCAGAAAGCTTCCCAAGCAGAGGAAAAGAACTTGACATACAGATAAGTGAGGCATATAAGACTCCAACTAGCCTTGATCAAAAAAAAATCTACACATAGGCATATAACTGTTAAGATTCCAGAAACCCAACAGAAGAACAAAATTCTACAAGCAGTTAGACAAAAGAAACAAATCACATACAAAGGAAAGCCCATCAGAATCACAGACTTCTCAATGCAAACCCTCAAGGCAAGAAGAGCTTGGACTGACATATTTCAA